>VZSF01000690.1:200391-234197 GCA_013398295.1 Chionis minor
GGGGGGGGGGGGGAGTGGTGTGCGCAAAAGTTACTATCTCGCCTACAAAAGAGGCAAGAGAGTCTGTTCCCTATTGTGAGGAGGGTAATTAGAAGGTATAAAGGGTCTCATCGAGTATGCAGCGGGCTCTTTGGGAAGTTGGGAACCCTATTGAAACGCCTGGGAACTCGGAGCTGAGGGTTAATGTGTGTCTTTTTTTTTTCTCGCCACTCTCATTGACAGGGCCAGATAGACTCTGATACTCAATGCTGTTGTAAATTCAATTGCCTGGCCTCACAATGCCTACCTCATAAAAGAGAATAACTCGGGGTTGCGGCTTGCTTTTTCTTTCTTTCTTTTTTTTTTTTTTTTTTTTTTTTTTTTNTTTTTTTTTTTTTCCTTTCCAGTAAGCAAGGGAACTGAGGAAAAGACAGTTTTGCCACCCATTCTGACTCACCCCCAGCACTTGAATCCTGGCCAAGTGGAAGCAATTGCAGCCTCACACACACAGAATTAACCACTTCCAATTGTCACCAATTAATAAGGCCGTGGTGCGGAGAAAGACCATTAAGAGTGAATGCGCGGTATGGAAGGGAAAGCTTTTGTGTGCTTCGCTCCAAATTTACGAGGTGGGGCTATCGTGTAATCTTGGAGAGCAAAGCCAACAGATGACATGCGTGCATGCCAAAGCTGCGTCTGGAGGTATAACCCAGCTTGGCCGGGCTTCCTCCATCCTCCATCCATGGGATCCCTGTAAGCAAACCAGATTCTCCTCTGTGTCCCGTATCCCCCTGACCGCCCCGGGACCTTGGGTTTTCCCCCTGGTGGTTGGGCTCAGTGGGTTGGTGGGACCGGCAGTGTTTCGTAGTTTCGGCGATCGGCTCCAGGTTTGCAGAACATCCAATTATTTCAACAGGCCTAGGGATTTTTATTTTTTTTTTCTTTTTCCGAATGGAAATGCAATTTCATCTTTGAAGGTCTAGTTCTGTTAGCAGCAGTCGGGCCGCAGCTTCTGTGAGAACGTGGCGTTGTGTATGGGTGCGTTGGGGGGGATATATAAAGCAGATTATCTGCTTCTGGAGGCTTTCTTACAGCTTCCTGAGATTTCGGCCGGGGGTTAGCTACAGGAGCGCAGGTTGCTTGGAGCCTGGTACTGATCCAGCCCAGCAATTCCTCCGCACCAAAGCGTGGGCAATCGATCAACGCTGAAAGTCCTCCGTCGTCGCACACCACCAGAACTAGGTATCCATTTGAATCAGGAGGTTCCCAGGAGGTTTGGTTATGCAATCACAGACATAAAATCATGTTACAGCAATTCTCTTCCATCCCCCACAGCCAGTCGCTACCCCTCCTCTTCTGTCTGAAGAAGGCTTGGAAGAGCAGATGAAAGCCTGCCTGTCGCCTGGTGTAACCGTATACCTCCCCGGGGCAGCGCCGTGTCTCCGGACTTGTCCCTCGCTGCCCAGTCCCCTCCAGATCCTCCCTAGATTCAGCATATTTCTTTTATTGACAAGCTACCCGAGCCAAAAAGCGAGACCGCCAAGCTCTGCGCTTGTGCCGAGTTCAGGAAAAAAAAAGAAAAAAAAAAAAAAACCACCCACCCCCCCACCTCTTTTTCTGAGTGGGTTTTGAGTGACGGCAGCAGTGCAAACATGACACGCAGCGCGGCGTTCCTCTGGGACGCTCATCTCCCAGCGCGAGAGCAGCAGTCACTCACTGCCCTGCCTCTGCAGTGAGACCCTGGGATGGAAGCGCGGGTACTGCCGCCATCGCAGCCCCGCTGTCAGCACCCAACGTTGACATCCAGCGCTGCCACCTAATCTCTTTTTGGCCTCGGGCAAGTGACGGGCTGCCCCGTGCCCGGGTCCGGTGGTTCAGAAGCTGGACATGAGGTTCACGGCACAGACAAACTCGCCTGCCAGAAGCTCGGAGTCCTTCCACAGCAAGGGATGTCGTTGCCCTTAACTCCTGACTGCTTCCAAGATGTGCAACCCGGGGTCAATCCCTGCGTTCCCGGATCCTGTGCTTCTGCTACCGCTCTTCTGGCTCTCCAGCCACGCTCCTTCGAGGCTTTCTATACAAGCTGCTTTTCCAGACTCTGCTAAATTTGGCCTTACCCCTTTAAAGGTGCAGTAAAAGAGCAAAGTGTGCCACTGCTGCAAGGTAAAAGTCCAAAGGGACAGACACAGCGCCGAGGCGATAATGGCTGGGCAGAGCGCAGGTGGCCAGAAGTCCCCTGGCGCGCTGGGCAGGAGCAGGGAGTGGTGGAGGAAGGTGACGTGGAGGAGGACGGTGGTGAAAACCAGCCAGCCCGCGATGCCTCCTTCGGCCAAACTGAACCCCTCTGCACTGCTCCAAGGGAAAAGACACGGGGATAGCTGTTAACTAGCCATTTCCAGAGCTGGCAGAAGGATAACCGGAGCAGGGGGATTTAGTTCCAGCCGCAAAACTCGGTGAGATGTTTAGCGGTTGCTCAGCGATGTCTCCGCGGCACCGCAGCCCCACCAGGCGTCTCATCTGAAGCGCCGTTCGGTGCAAGGGAGAGCCTCCCGCCAGGCCCCAGGGAAGAAGCAAAGCCCCTTCCAGCTCCTGGGCTGGCCCAGTTGACCAGCCGGCAAAGAACCACCTGGGAAAAGCAGCCGAGGCTTCAGCCACGGTCTTTTTCCCTTCCTGTCTCCTGTCCTGGTGCCTTTGCGTTCCTCTGCTTGCTGGTTTCACAGAGAGGAAATTTTCTGGGGTTGTCCTCCTGCCTCACACAGCTCTTCCCTTGCCTTCCGTCTCCTCCAACTACCGCTACATCCCTTTCTCTTCTGCTGCTTGGCTCTTCCCCTTCTCTGCCCGGGAGCGATGCAGCCCGCAGCTCCGGTGCAGCGCAGGAGAAGCTGGGGAGGGGGGGGAACCGAGGTCTGGGGGGGTGCAGGAGCTGCCCACCCCTTCCCTTCCTTTCCACCTGGGTTCTTGCCCCCCATCCCACCCCCGACCCCCTCGACCCGGGGCAGCCATGCCGGCGCACATCGCCCGGTCCCTCCGGGTCGTGCATCCCCGAAACCCGCCGAGGAGAGGGAGCGGTTCCTCTGGCTCAATGGATGCAGCCAGATTTACTCAGGCTGTTAAGTTGATTAATTGAAATGAAGTTCCTCCAGAGAATCGGCGTGTTCTTTGAGGTCAGGGTCACAACACTGAGACGCTTAATCAGATCTTTCCATTTAGCCCCTCTTAGGCAGGCTGGAATGCAGGCTCTTTCAAAGCAAGGCAGTTGGCGCCAAATTTCTGCTCTGCTATCTTGCCTCTTCCATTACATTTAACCAGTACATCCATCATTATGAAATAAAACCCAACGCTTCGAATCCAGCTCAGGTGATCTTTCCGCAACCGAAGCCGGTAGGAAAAAAAAACCAAAACCCAACTCGGTCCCAGCTTGATGTTGCCGTTGTTTTAAAAAGCGCTGCAGAACGGTGCGGAAAGGGTAACTGTCAGTCTAAGCCGGTCCTTTCGGAGGCAGGGGGCAGATGTTTCTGTGTGGATAACAAATTCCTTTATCTGACTGCAGCATTTCTCTGGGGAAGGTGGAGGAGGTTATTACAAGGTTACCCCGAACTATTGTTAAAGAAAGGGGTTTTCATTGCAATTCAAGAGCCCGTCATATTACCCAGAGATAAATCACTCCTGCGTGGCCATGGAACAGCTCTTACGCAACAGACACGCCGGATCCCACACGCATTAAAAGCGCTGAAAACTCGTCCGTTGTATACCGGATTGGCCAGAAGTTAGCACATCCAATTAGCGTGTGCACTCCTGAGGACGTCTTCCCTTCCTACTTCAGTCCCAGCAGAAGGATGTTTCTTACGTCTGAATGTATTGACTGAAAATACTGTAATTGTTCGTATTTCTTTATTCTACCAGGCGATGTGAGGCCGATATCTCCATTTCGCTGTAGAGCAAGACGTTCATCATTCCAGTGGCAGGATTAGAAGCACAATATATGTGCTTCTAACACAGAAGAGCCGCGTAAGCAACGAAGGAAACCCCCCCCCAGATGTTGATAATGCTGGCTGGTGTGTGGGGAGGGGTTCCCCAAAAACCCTCCCAGCCCTTTCCCATTCACTACCCCAAAGTCCAAGACAACAGCCACAACGTGTAGCCTGTATCGCAGGCGCCGATGAGATGTGGATCTTTATCCGTCACAACCCAGTTCTGCAAGGCTTTGAGGAAGTCTGATCTTCAAGAACTCCTGAGCTTTGCGCTTTAAAAATCAACCCCTTTAAGGCACCTTAAACTGAAGAGCAACATAAAAAGTGGCAGTCCTTGATGAGGTACCAGTCCTCACTGTAAGCTTTGAGAGTCTGTTTTCCGCTTCAGTTTTTAACAAGTCCAATCCCACTGGGCTCCTTCATCAGCTGGAGACACCTTTTTGGGAGGTGGGACTGCCCCACTGGACTGGCCACAAACTGGGTGGGAAACAGCAAAACTCCCAGCTCCTCCCCAAGTGTCTCATCTGGAGAATGTGGCCTTGCGTCCTCCTGTCCCACTTCAGAGATAGGGAGTGTGGAAGAGCATATTCTACTGTGATTTTCTACCAATAACTACCCTGTTGCTTATGCTTCTTGCTCAGGAAAAAAATCGACCACGCATCCACAGCTTATTCCTCACTGCACCAGCCAGCGAGCAACTCACATCTGTCTTTGCACTTATTTTATTTCCCGATTTGTTAGCAGGCAGCCCTGGGGAGAGCCATCCTCTCTGTCCCAAACTGGGCCCTTCTGGCTTCTGGCGAGATCACGCACGTCTGGCTGTGTATGTGGTCCGTGCAGCAAGGGGCAGTTTTTCTTTCTGCCTCTTTGACCGGCAGAATGTTTCCGAGGCAAATATTTGTAAACAGACTTGTTTTCAGAGAAGAGAAACATTTCAAGGCCAAAAAACGTAAAAAAATAGACTGCAGCAGATGGGAAGGAGGCATGAGAGTCCACGTAGGTTTAACAAATGCCTAAGTCGGGGGCTCGGAGCGCCCTGCGTCTTTTTTGACAGCGTTTGGGTGCTAAAACAGCTGACAAATACTGAGTGCAGCGGCTCTGCTACCGATTCCCCATGCCTTACGGAGAGACAGGGGCAGGTGAGGAACGGCTGAGCGGCGTGGGTGGGCTGGTGTGAAGGCAAAAGCTTTCCCCAGACATCTAAAATCAATTAGCAGCATTTAGAAGCTATATTTAACTCGGTTTCTGAAAGCAGGCAGGCAGATCTGGGTTTATAGTTTTCTCATTAAGGCTGTTTACATGTGGAGAGATNCAAGTGTGAAGTGCTCTGCTCACAAAGGGGCAATTGCCAGAGCACAGATTTTTCTCTAGGAAGACAAAGAAGCATCAGTTTGGAGAGAGCGGGTCAGATTCTGATCTAGCAGTCGATATAAATGAGTTTAGAGCCTGGCTCCTTGTATAGGAGGAGGCAGACAAAAGTTATCCCAAAGTTCCGCCTTTTCTTTGTGAATCATAAAACAAAGTCCTGCCCCCCCCGTACATATTTTTCACAAGCGTAAGCCATAGTGACCACCCAGATCTAGTCAGAATAACGTGTTTTGCAGCCTTGTTGTTCCCCTTCCATTTCCTCTGTTACCTTCTCCCCTCGCTCCTCCTACCTGCTCTTTGGTACCGCGCTGGTGCCATGGAGGATGGGAGGATGGCTGTGCTGAGGGTTGAGCTGCTGGGGTTCTGGAGGGTCCCCTCTCGTGTATTCCAGCCCCTCCGCATCCTAGGTCTTGGGACAAGAGCTGAAGAAGCGAGAAGGTGGAACAAATCCAGGTGCTAAGAGTGAAGGTGGTGACCTGCTGCTGTTACCTGCATCAACTCAAACCCCCGGTGGAGGAACGGGACCCTGCTCTGCAAGACACCGACACCCAAAGAGATTAGAGCGGATGTGAAGAACGGCCATAGCCAGCAAGTAATTTTTTAGGTTATTTTGCTTTGTGAACAGCTTTTCCCATTCTAAGTCCAAATGGGGATTATCTATCCATCACCGCTGACCATTACGAGCTTCCTTGCTTTCCCCGCGCAAGAGCTTTGGGAAGACAACGGCACGGAGCTGTACACGAAAGCTGCGGGATGACACGAACTGCTGCCTAAGATTCGAACAGACTAAGACACATCTATTGCCGGGTTATTTTTAGTGGGGACCAAAGTGCAGCGACCTGGCTGTGAGGAGGGTAAATTCAACTGCCTTGGAGCAACTCCGCTTGATTGGAAAGAGCGAGCTGTTAGAAGCGATGCTGGCCGGTGATCGTTTCAACTACCAATGTGACCTGTGCGACAGACCTCACTGCCAAAGCGGAGTATCCTTCAGTACCAGCGTGTTTACAAGTCTTGAAGTGCCCTGGCCCCCGGCGAGAGGAGAACTGAAGCTGACTGTGCCCCTTGCACACATGTGACTCCGGAAGCGCAAGGTCAGCCCACAAAGAAGAGACGCCGCGACATCCTTTAGAAGCTTTTTCTTCTTTCCCCTTGCCATTCGCTTGCGACTGCGAAAACAGCTGACAACATCTGTTAATGTACGGCAAGGTAATGCAGCTTCACTGGAAATGGAGGTCTGCTCTCAGAGGAGCGCGTCCCGCAAGCAAGGAGGGTACTTCGTTAAAAACAGGCAGCCCGGAAAACACACAAGTCGATTTGTTCCTGTAATTTCTTTCTCTATATGTGGCCTTTCAGGGGTAGGACTTCCAAGCGGCTCGGTCCGGAGGGGAAAATAATGGTTAAGGCATCGTGCAGCTGCGGTGTGGGAACGGGCACGGGCTGGCTCTGCGCTGGAGAGCTGGAGCGCAGCAGGTCCGGAATTCCGGCCGCATCTTCAGTGGCTGGAACGCAGGCTGTTGTGGCTTTACTGTTTACATCCAAGCTAGTAGTCACACGTTACAGACACGTTCCTGTAGATTTGTTCCCCCCAAAACCAGGGCGCCACACACCATTGAGGTCCTTCTGGCTGCTTCACTGAAGAGGTGCTAAGTGGGAGCTGGATCAGCCCAACAGCGGCGGGAGAATGAATCCAATTTTCTAGTTGTTTGTGGAGTTTGTGTGGTCTAAGGTCAGATATCACCGACGTTTGTCCCATCCTGGGCGAGACGTGAGCTTTATGAGAAGATACAGATCAGTGTCTGTCTTGGGATGGATAACTCTGCTTTCAGCAAGGAAACTGGCAGCTCACTTTTTAGTGTCTAATGGTTCGTGTAGAGGCTACGTGGCAGAAAAGATCCAGTCTTACTGAATTACAGACCGTGGCTTTGAAGGCAGATTCCGCTCCAGATAAATCGAGCTCCTGTACCTTAACTTTTATCCTAAATGCTCTCAAGACTGTGGGATTCTCTCTGAGCTCTAAGGTTTCAGCAGCTTTTGCTGAGAAATCTCAGAGGGGCAGCCAGGGAGGCGTTATGCCCTGCTGTCGGAGAACTGATTTCCCACATCAGCTGATGCGTCGTTAAGAGCCGAAGCTCTCCAGCACAGAGTCCTACTGCCCCGAAGCGTAGCAGGGCACGAGTTCAGACTCTTGGTTGGGCCAGGGGCTGAGGTACATTTCCCTGCAGCGCAGGGCAGCGCAGGAAAGGTTTCCCTTGCTCTCAGCGTTCCACACAGCTTCCACACTGCAGAAGGCACAGGGGCTCAAGCTGCCTCGTCTGTCTGCTCCCTGTGCCCTCGGGCAATTACTTTGCCTCCTCAGAAGCAGAAGGCACCAATGTCAAAGCTATTCCATGGTGGTTAGCCCACGGAAAAGGTGCTGAGCCAAATGCACTCGTCCAGTGGGTGAATTACAGACTGGCCCTGTGTTTCCAGCAGGGACTAAATCCCATCAGCGTCAGGTCTCCAGCTCCTGGAGCCATAAGGAGTCCTGCGTGAAAGAAGAATCACAGAATCATGGAGTGACCAGGCTTGGAAGGGACCTCTGGAGATCACTCAGTCCAGCCCCGCTACCAGAGCAGGGTCACCCAGAGCAGGTTGCACAGGATGGTGTCCAGGCGGGTTGGGAATGTCTCCAGAGTGGGAGACTCCACCATCTCTCTGGGCAGCCTGTGCCAGGGCTCTGCCACCCTCAAAGTCAAGAATTATTTCCTCATGTTTAGATGGAACTTCTTATGGTCAAGTTTGTGCCCGTTCCCTCTTGTCCTGTCACTGGGCACCACTGAAAAAAGACCGGTCCTCTCCTCTCAGCACCCCCCCTTGAAGTATTGATCAGCGTTGATGAGATCCCCCATCAGTCTTTTTCAGAAGCTGCTGAAGAATGGGTGGATGCCTCGCCTTCTGCAAAAGAAGATTCCTTACCCTTTTTTTTGTGTCCCGGGGGAATGTCTCTCTGCAAAGCTATTTGAATTTGCAGAGAACGCACAAGACTTGCCGCGCGGTGCCTGAAATCGATGCAGCCACTGGGTGCCCCCCACTCAGAGACCGGGACCACATCTGCGCTGCCAGAGGTGTCTGCTTTGCTTCGCGGGGACATGCAAATGGCTTCTCTAGGAAGGTGACAAGGGACCTCTGCCAGGCTGGAATGACTGCGGATTAGCGAGCGCCTGCCTCGTCGTGTTCCTGCAGCGCTCGCAGCAATTTAAAAGGCACAGGTTCTCACAGTTTGCTCTTTTCTCACCGTTTCTTTATCTCTCCGTTCATCTATTTACTCAGCTAGCTACCCATCCATCTCTATTTATGTATCTAATAGATATACTAATGCACACGGGATTTTATAAAATCTCGCCCTTATTCAGGGTTCAGCACTGTTTGACCAGAGTGTTTGGAAAAGTATCAAGGATCTTTTTCCTCCTCTCCACATCACTGGAAATCCATGCATCCAAATGCAGTAGCTTTCAAAATGTAGCAGATCAAAGTGTTTGTGAATGTTATTTTTAAGCGGAGAATTATAAAGCCAGTCGTGGGTTCAATTCCGCACTTGCTGGATTTAAACTCCTCCTGAGCCAAATGAAGTTGTTATGATTGAGTCGCGAGTATAAACCTCGTTAATTACAGTCCAAACAAACCTTTGGGTCTCTTCACCAGGAAATCAACACACGAGGGTTGTGTGGGATGAAGGAAGCTCTTTTTATGATTTGCCTTTACTATCGCTTTGATACACAGTATTATAAGCTGACCTCTGTGTTCATGTAAGGTATGCTTGGCTTCCAATGGCATCTCCGTGGTCCGATCCCATTCCTGGGGTGACAAAAAAGTCCAGGTACAGGTATCACTTCTCTGTTGCATCCAAGCAGGGATGTAGAGACACCTCTCGGGTACTGTGCGAGAGGTGATAGTTTAGCACAAAAATTCCATTGGCTTTAGCACGGATCAAGATCCAGCCCAGAGTCGCCAGCGCTCTAAAAAGGAGAGAAAAGTTTGCCGGGGACCCGGGATCAAACTCTTCCTGAGCCTGATTGACCCCAGGCCACGAATTAGCTCGCGGCTATGCTTCCTTAGAGGATATAATTTCTACCCCAGAGGATATGTAGCTTTTCTACCACACTTTAGATGTAATTTTAATTCCAAATCTGAACAGAGAGGTTTTTGAAGGTCCCTGAGAAGAAAAAAGTTGCAAAAAATACTGTTTTGGAAACAATCTTTTTCTCCAAGATCTGCCATAATAATACACCTCAGCATTAAAGCGTTCACATGAAAGAACATTCATAGCATAAAAAAGAAAAATAAGCCTAAAACAATTAATTTAACCAGTCACTGTATTTTCCTATCACTCGAAACTTTAACAGTGGACATTGACGTGCGACCGATTGACTCCCGAGTTCCGCTCTGCGTCGCCCGCAGCCGTTCTCAGAGGTTGAGCTGCCCTACTAAGGTTTACCCGGTCCTGAAACATGCGCTTCTTTGGGATCACATTGCACCGAAGGCCTGGCTCAAAGTTTATCAAGATTAACTGGAGTCTTTCCGTTCCACTGATTTCTACGGCCAGTGAACTAGTGTATGAAATCAATTAGGTGGTAACTCAAACTTTCACTCAGGACTCATCCCAACTTTCTTTTGACCGACAAGCATGGGTCACTCTCTACTTATCGTTTCCTTTTCCCACACAGTTCTTTGCAAAGGAGGATTTGGGCTGGTTCTTATGGAAAATAAGAATGCAAGAAGACAAATGAGAGAGCTCTTTCTGAGCTCTCACAGTCTGCGTAAAGCTAAACTGCCGTATCTTGGGGCTTTCTAATGAAAGGCCTTCAGAGGTCTGCTCCTCTGCAGTGATTTTCTTCCCATACTCTGTTTCTTTGTCAACCTGCTGCCTCAAATTCCTTCAGAAGAGTTAGGACAGAAATGGATACAGCCTGGGTTTATTTGCTGACCCTCCAGGATTTGTCTGAGCGAGGTCCATCGGCCTCTGCCCCCTTCCACTGTCAAATCCTATATCTCAGGTTAACAGGGATGCAGAAGAATGCGAGTGTCTGAGACTAGCTGAAAAATGATTTGTTCGAACCATCTCATAATATATGGATGATGGAAGTCTCCCACTGATGACCTGTCAGGCAGCACTCCAGCACTGGGTGCTGGATGGGATGACACATTCACAGATAACAAACTTTGCTGTCAATCACTCGTGTTGTTAGACGTGGACTTGACGTGACAGCTATGGCTAACAACAGTTTTGATTGACGCGTATACGAATTGCAGAATATGGAATGTGAATAGAAACAGGACTCATCTCCAACCGGACAGAGCCCTTGCGCATTTTAAAACCCAGGGCAAAAAGCAAGCATATTTGGAGGGATCGTGGGCAGAGCACCTTGCCAGAATGCCGTGCCGGCATTCACTTTGGTTACCTGCTGGGGAACATTAAGCTCATTGCTTTCTGTTGGGGCTGTTTTGTCGCCTGTTGCTGATCGGATCCTGATGGGAAGCCCAAGCGCGGTAGGTGGTAGGCAGAGCAGCACCAGCCCCGTGCCGCTGTACGAGCCCTGTGCCGACACGGCAGACTGCCGCAATACGCAGCGTTCCTCGTGTCAGTCACCCGATAATGAGCCGTCTCCTAATCTCACCGCTTCGCCCCAGGACCGGCTGCTTCCTCGAAATCTGGAGCAGCCGTCTCCCTCCACCCTCCCGGTGTCCACTGCCACGCTTACTCTTGCACGTGGTGTAGTGCTGCCCTCTTTGCCCTGCTGCTTCGCACCCGCTCCCGTCTCAGCAGGTCTGACACCAGTCTAGGGCCAGCTGGGACAGGGATCCCCAGGTGGGAATGCACGTAATTCCCTAGAGCAATAGATGCTGCTTCCGCTTCCCGGTACCCAAGCAAACACAGCTCAGAAACTCCATCCAAAACTTTAAAGCAGGGGACGTACGGCCAAAAAGGACGGCCAGGGACAGCCAACTACAGCAACTTGTGCTGGTAATAGCCCAGTTGCTCGTCCCCACCCGGCTGCCACCTCTAAAAGCCCCGCTCAGAGAGTGTGTTGCCTCGAGCGCGCAGGGCTGACGCTCCGCGGGGCTCGCTCTACGCTCCTCCGCGCCTGTCCTCTCCGCTGCCTTTCCTCTCCTCTCTGAACCCGCTCAGTTATTTTTGGCGAGTGACGGAATCCAGACAGGTCTGTCTCCCAGGAGGGGAGCAGAGGGCGGCGGAGCAAGGCAAAAGGAGGGGAAGTCAGCTGGTGAATCAACAGCAGGCCAAGGCATGCTCTGGGACGTGGCTTCAGGGAAGTTATTCATCTTGTAATTCACCCTTGGGTTCTCTTGGCCTCATTTTCCCATCGCTAGGTCTATTATTTCAGTCATTGTGAAGGTATCCTGTCGGAGCTGTCAGGCTGGGAGTGGCCCACCTCCCCGCTGACAGAGGGCAGAAGGCATGGGAAAGTGTCAGCCTGCCAAGATTGCACGCTCGGAGCGGAGGCTGCTCGCCTCGCGCTGGAAACTTGCCGGTGGCAGATTGTTAATGTCATTACAACACTTAACACAGGAGCAGCAGGTTTCGCCTATCAACCTGCTGCAGGGAGGAGAGCGGGGAGGGAGGTGGAGGGGGGACGGGAGTGGGCGCCCGGAGGGGAAAGGCGGCAGGGAGTCGCTGGAGACTCTGCAGACCCGGAGCTACCGGCCGCCTGCCCTTTCTGCCTTCTGCCGGGGAGCTGAACGGGATCCACCCGGACCTCACACGGAGGCATCCGGGGCAGGAGCGCTTGAGAAACAACCGCGGCAGGTGCCGCGTGGAAGGAGCACGGGACGGGTTGGCTGGGCTGGCTTCCCCGGTGCACCGGCGTCCCTGCCAGCGCTGAAATAGAAGCCTCAAATGGAAGAGAGGGAAAAGCACCGGGGCTCCTCGGGGCGTAGGGGATGGCGGGGCAGTCTCCCCGGCCCCTCTGCGGTGGGTAAATCCACCCGCACCCTGCCGCGCCGCAGCGAGACCAGGGAGAGCAAAGGGCTCTCCCCAAAGGCTGAGCCAGATCCCGGCTGGTGCTGAGCTCCTGAGCCTCTCTCCGCGAGGGCTGCAGGAACCCAGGGTGCTACAGCCGAACACCCATCCTCTAAACCGGCACCACACAACCCCGCTGTCGCGGTCTCGCGAAATACTGTACTTCGGGCAGGGTCAGGCCACAGATGGGCGCAGGATTTAACACATCAAGAAGAGTCAGGACAGGGAAAACCACACAGAAATGGAGGGTTTTTTTCTCCCCTAAGCAGCCCAATCTTTGCATTCCAAAGGACGCAGCATGGGACAAACCCCAGAGCTGAGCACCCAAGTTGGGCTGGGTCCTGAGCTGCGGGGCCGTGAGACCCACATCACCTGCCCCCACTACCCTTTTCATCCACGCTCCAGACCAGTCGCCCAGTTTGGGACTGGAACCAGCAAGCTAGAGCGCTCCAACCAAGCCACAGAAAGGAATTGGCCCCGAAATGTTAGAATAGCTTTCATTATTGGTGATAGGCGTTTCCGCAGCAGCAGGAGGAGGGATGCAGCACAGTCTCCATCTCTCTTGCATGCAAGTGGCTCTTCAGCGTTTTACTTGTTCGCACGGTTGTCCCTGATGGCCCAGGGCCTGAGGGACAAACCTGGGCCATCCGACGATCTGGATGAGATCCGAACCCTGCTGTGCCCGGCAGTATGGGGACAGACGAAGGGGACAGTCCCAGCAGTCAGAACAGGCAGAGACCAAGCAAGAGAGAAAGCAGAAAAGGAACTTAGTGCCACGCACAAAGGCAATGGAAGAGGCAGGGGGAGAGGCCAAGTCTCCTAAATTCCCCCTCTGAGGTCACACTCCATCTCCCGTGAAGAAAAAGGAGGACACAAAGCCACTAGTGCTCGCTTTCCCGTGCCGGGACGCAGGAGCTACAGCTTCTCTCCCTGGTCTGCCTGCTCTCTGCCCACAGAGCCGGTGCCGCCGGTGCCAGCCGGGATGCTCCAGAGGCCAGGCTGGCCGAGTCACCCTCCGCCAGGGAGATGAGTGGGATTTTGAGGGCAGCCAGTGCTCTCAAGCCGGCGCGCATCACCACGAGCCCACGGGTTGCGCCGAGATGCAGCGATAACCAGAGAGAAGGGCTGGTGCGTGGGACCGGTGCCTGGCACCGGGAACCCTTCCTCCATCTCCCGTGCGTTGCTTCAAGGGAGAGATGTGCCTGCACCCTGCTCCAAAACCCTGGGAGCCTCCAGGGGAGCACTTTGAACGGTTAAGCAGGTACGTTTTCTTTTCCTTTGAATGCTTAGCCTCTTAAATCAAATCTAACTCAGGTTCAGTGCAAACTGACGAGGGAAATCCGGAGCTGCTTGGGGCAAAAGCTAATGTGTTAAGCACTGAGATATAGTCCAGATGTAGAACTCTCCAGGGCCACAACGGGTCTTTGAGCTGCTTGTTTGACACCTCTGGTTTAGACATTAAAAGTCCCACCGGGGAGGAAATCCTCATGGCCTGAGTTATGTGCTATTTACGGATGGGGCTCTGGGCAGCCCTTGAAAGAGCTTGTAATAAAACCTGGAATAATAGTAAATTATTAGCATAGACTAGGAAAGGGGCTTTATTTTTTAAAGCAGCTGGTTTTATGGATTTTTTTTTTCATGCTGGATGAAGATAAAAATCCTTCTGCCTCTGAGGAATAAGAGAATGCAGAAGAGGCAGAGAAGTGTGTGAAGGCTCCAGGTCCCATTTGGAAAAGCACTCGGCAGGCAATAAAACCAAGTTTCTCAAGCTAAATTGTTTGCATGTGATAGCAGAGGCTTTCCCCCACCAAGTCCGATCTGTGGCTCACGCAGCAGTTACTGGCTGGATGCTTCAGCTTCCCATTCAGAGTCCTGTGAGTCTCCTGGAGTGTCCATTTCTGAGCTCCCCAGTTCCAGAAAGACCAGGAACTGCTGGAGAGAGTCCAGTGGAGGGCTGTGAAGATGCTCAGGGCACGGGAGCATCTCTCTGGTGAGGAAAGGCTGGGAGAGCTGGGGTTGTTCCGCCTGGAGAAGAGCAGACGGAGAGGGGATCTCATCCATGCTCAGCAAGAGCTAAAGGGCGGGTGGCAAGAGGATGGGGCCAGGCTCTTTGCCGTGGTGCCCAGCGACAGGACAAGGGGTGATGGGCACAAACTGGAACACGGGAAATTCCATCTGAACGTGAGGAAAAACTTCCTGACTTTGAGGGTGGCAGAGTACGGGCACAGGCTGCCCAGAGAGGCTGGGGAGTCTCCTTCCCTGGAGATATTCACAACCTGGATGCGTTCCTGTCCAACCTTCTCTAGGTGACCCTTCTCTGGGTGTCAGACTGGATGGGGGTCAGACTCAGGGGGTTGGACTGGATGATCTCCAGAGGTCCCTTCCAACCCCTGCCCTTCTGGGATTCTGTGATTAGTAGCAGCCATGGTTTGAGTTACCAGGTAAATCCCAGGGGTGGTATGCTGCCAACCCCACGTCTCCTGCACTTTTCCCAGCTCACGAGGTCTCTCTCTCCTCCAGATGTGCCTTGCACATGTCCCAGCCACTTCCCGCTGCTGCCAGTCGGTGTGACAGAGCCCAGCACCTCGGCTCTCATCCCAGCCTGGGGGCCGGGCTCTTTGCAGGAGCCCTTATTAGCTCTGGTATCTGACTGCCTGGGAGCTACGGGAAGGGGATTAAGTGGTTGCTCATGTCTTTCCCAGCTGACTTTCACCATCCCAGGACTGAACCACCGTGAATTTTACTCTTTTTGAAAAAAAAAAAAAAGAACTGACCCTAAATTTGCACAGCAATGAGTGATTTTCCAAAGCGGACTGTTGCAACGACAGGGGTCTTCACCCTCAGGCGCAGATCTCACCCAAAGGAGAGGGGTTCAACCACTCGACAGAGCACGGTGATGTGGAAAGCTTTTGAGCCCTGCGCCTGCTGCACTCCCCAAAAAGTTGAGGAGACCACTCCGGATCCAGGCAGTGGCCCGACAGACGTGCTTCCCGCTCGTCCTGCAGGCTGGTAACCCCAACCCTCCAGCCGGGGGCTGCATTGCTGCCGCACAGGGGTGAAGAACGCGGTCCCCGCAGCAGCGACAACCTCCCTTGGCCTCGCCTGCTGCCCAAAGCCAGCGCGCCACGCGCTGCCCGGGAGAAGCCGCAGCCCTCATCAGCTCCATGCCCACGTTCACATGCATTACCAGCACAGCTGTCGTAATTCTCCCTAACCTGAGTACTTTAAGGATGATAACACAGTGTCTGCATGGCTTTCCTCTCCCCTGATATGACTGGAAGTGGCAGGATTTCTCCTGCCCATCACTGGCTGCCCTTGAGTTGTCTTCTAGACATGTTGCTTTTTTTTTTTCCTTCCAGGGCTTTATTTTTTTCTTGTCGCTCTGTTTGCTTGTTTATTTTCCTCCCTGCTTGGTGTTAGCTATTGAGACAGAACGTCTAAAGCACCTACAGGGCTCGTTCAAAGGGTGACAGAGCTGAAAGGATCTTTTTTTTTTTTTCTGTTGGTGAGCGATGCTGCTTTAGAGCAGTCATTCTCTTTATATCAAAGAGGACACGTCCAGTGAATGCTGTGGACTTCACTGGTGCCAAAGACTTGCAAGGGAGTGTAGTGACAGCTACGTGCCCGCACAGCCAAGTGGAGAGCGGAGCAAGGCACTGAACTGCCATCGCCCCAGCCGCCCCGCTCTCCATCCCTTCTCCTCCCTGGGATATCACTGCGCAGCCTCCCGACATCTCCCAAGGCCAGCCTGTGGTCCTGGCTACTGCTGGAATGGACTTAGTGATCCATACGGAAAGCGCAGAAGACCTACGTATATACATACGTATTTATATATATATATATATATATATATATATGAGGTCAAAATTTCTAGAGAGCTCTGCTCACATGTAAGTACCAAAGTGTCTGGAAAGCACTACATCCCAAATTTATCCCCACAGCAGCTTGGGTGCACAGGCCTCCCTTGGCTGTCTGTCCCACAGAGATGAAAAGAGGGAATGTGATCTGCTGAGGGACTTGTTTCCCAGGGAGAAAGGAATGATTTAGCTCCCTACATGAAGGTGCCCTCAGGAGCAGTGGAAAGGAACCAGGGTGAAGAAGAGCAAGGCTGAAGAGAGAAAGGGGTTTTCTACTTATGAGCTGCACAACAGTGTCTCCAGCGCTCCTCACCCGTCACTAGACATGGTGACGAACCACGAGGGTCACGGACTTGGCGGGTATCAACCATCACGGGTTCGCAAAACATCACAAATCTCACTGTAGATTTGGGGTAGGGTCTACAACGGTCAAGGCCCACCCCATTCTCCCCGCTCATCCGCAGCACCACGTGGAAGATTGCAGAGGAACCACCCGGGGGGCTTTACCAAGTGCGCAGCGGGACCACCAGTAAGACGCAGCCACCCCTGATGTAGCTGGTAGTGAAAAAGACACAGTGGCCCTGCACAGAAATGTGGGGGGCAAGGGGGAACTTAGCGGTGTCCCGGTGGGGCGCCAGCTCTGTCGGGCTTCTGAGTCACTCCGAACAGCCCCTGTCTGAGCAGCGCCCTTGAACTGATCAGGGAGGTGAGGTGCCAGTGCCCAAATACTGATCTCTGACCTGCTGACTCATCCGTGCCAGCGCTCTGGCAGAAGGGACCTGCTCGTCTTGCCCATCCAGTCCCCGCTCAGGCGTGGCTGCGTTATTTGCTCAATGATTACTGAAATAAAACCATCATTAAAGGCGACTCCTGCCACCTCGCCGTGCATGCGGCTCCCCTCTCCCCTCCTGCTAGGACGTTCCCTGATGTTTGAGCAGCCTCCTCCGCTTCCACACCGGTTCCTCCCGGCTCAGGGATGTCTCCAAGGAGCAGCCTGGGCGCTGAGCCCCTGCTCGGAGTGCAGCTCGGACACAGGGGTGCTCCAGGTTTGTACCCGTGAACAGTGTGCCTGGTGCTGGGAAGGAGAAAACAGAGGAGGAAGGGCAAAACCAAGGAGGAAAGACGGGACTTGTAGAGCACCGGAGGCATTAACTCCAAACAGGCTCCATCTCCCCTGTTTTATTAGAATCACAGAATCACTTAGGTTGGAAGAGACCTAAAGGTCTCTTCCATCGAGTCCAACCATAAACCTACACTGCCAAACCCACCCCTAACCCATGTCCCTCGGCACCACGTCTTGCCCGGCTGGGAAATACCTCCAGGGGTGGCGACTCCACCACTGCCCTGGAAAAGGAGGCAGGAGAGAGCAACGAGCTAAGTTAAAAAAAAATGACATTTTTCAAACCTATATATTCCATATAAACACAGGCTAAGCCTCAAAGCAAAGCAGAGAGCCATCGGAGCACATCTGTGCTTCCCAGTTCAGAGCTCTTGCAGCCTACGCGCACCCTACATCCCGGGAAATTTCTGGGGAAGCAGCTTTTAGGGCGGCACAGCTCCTCGCGTGGGAGCGGTGAGGGCAGTCCTGAAACACGTGTCCTAAAGAGCGGCGCTGCCTTTCGTTGACCTGCTCCAGCCCAGCCGGCGGTGGAGCGAGCGACCGGCGGGACAGATAAGGTGTGCTGGACTCGCTCAGCGCACGCCCGGCCGGCTGCGTGTCCGAGGGTGACGCACGCCAGGAGCCAGCAACGGGAGGGACAGAGGTTACGATATCGCTCACGTGCCGCCGAGCACCCGGGCAGCAGCCAAACACGAAGATTACACGGTTCTTCCGCAGGCACAGCCCTTCCCTCTGCCTTTGGCGGAGTTTTTACCGTATTTCAGGCAGGTACCAGAGAACGACAAGTCACAGAGCTGAACTTGCAGGCATTCTGCAGCAAGATTTTCTCCAAAAAACAGGTATTTCACCCTTTCTAAGCAGCGATTCCTTCTCACTTTTATTTCTGTGCGGTGCTGTAACATCTTGTGACATTCTAGTGGCTGCGCAGAGAGGCAGAGCTCTCCTGCCAGCTCATCGTGGTGTGACGTGCCCGCAGCCCAAGAGATGCAGCTCAGGTGGATAAAAAGAGTTTATTCTGCCTCTCCAAAGCAATGGGAATTCCAAAGCGGGACACCATGGGATCTTGCTGGGAAAGTCTCCTGGAAGCCCCAGAGAAAGCAAGCTGACATTTACACAATGTTTAAAATACATGAAACTAACAAGGATTTTCCTAGGAAAGGGTAAATTTGGGTCACCGTTACTGTTTGCTCAGAAGAGGGTAGGAAGTCTAGCTGTTTACAAGCACAAATTTGTTTTTTCCTGTAGCATACACACACATAATGGTCTCATAGCCTAATCCTGAAAACATTTTTATTGGAGAGAGCACTTGCTATAGGAATTGTCCTGCAGGATACATTAAAAAATCCTGTAAAAAGAGACTCCATATCTTTTACGTGGATATGGAGATAGCAGTGTGCATCTGAGAAAGACAGAGTGAGGAAGAATCCTTTCAAGTGCTTGCAGTGTAGATATTCCTAAATTAAACCAGCTCCCAGAGAGCACCCAGATTCAGAGACAAACCTCATTGCTGTTCAGAGCACTGAGCTGATTTTCACGAGGAAAGAAATCATTGGTACTGCTCTTAGAACCAAAACCAAATATTAAAATGTTTTCCATGGAATCAATACGTATTTAATCCCCCAAATCGGTGGTTTGGACAAAGGCTACGGCGGCACGTCCAGCAGACTCTGTGGAGGACTGCAAATGAGTTTCACAGACAGCAGCTTGCCTTCCTTCATCCACAATTTCCTGTGCCCACCTTGGAGACTAAATTAGACACACTTGAAGCCCCCTCTTTAAAGAGGAGGGATTCTTGGCTGAATGGGAGCAGCCATGCAACGGGGAGCTGGGAAATGCCTGGGATTTCTGGCTTAGCTTTTGATTCCCAGGGCAGCTCGGCTCTTCCTAAAGGCAACATGTCAGCGCACCGGGCGTATGTCTTCCCTGTTTTATCTCCCATCTCATGACAAATGAGAAGAGCTGGGACTTCCACCACATATGCTACCAGCACCCTTTCCAAGAGGGGGAAAAAATAACCCTGCACTATTCCATCCTTTGAGGAAACAAAAGGACATTTGTGTCTCGCTCGTTGCTTTAAACTTCGCAAAAACTCGCTGTGCAGCTCTAGATTTGATTCCCCAAGGTCTGCTCGTGTCCACTCAAACCAGAGGGGTGCACGAGCGGTAAGATTTTGCCAAACATTTGCTAAATATAAGCGGTGTTTTGTGCTGAGGCCTGAAGGAGGAGGATGCTCCTGTGCTTAAAGCTCAGCAAAAGAACATTTTCCTGCCACTCACCATTGGCGCAGGTGCCAGGTAGCTGGACCTCTCCAAAGGCATTTAGGCACACAGTCCCCCTTACTGGGTTACAAGATGTTATCGTTTGAGAAATGCAGAACAATTTATTGTCATTTAGACAATTATTCTCACACCTAATGACCCCTCCACACCCGGGAAGGGGAATGGGGAAAAACAAGGAAGCCCAGGGGTTGAAATATAAGCAGATTTAATAGAATAAGACCAGGTATTTAGCATTAATAACACTAAAGAACCCATATTGATCCCGATACCAAGGATTATATTCAGCCCATTCTATCCGTAGGAAGCCGTGCGCTCCCAGCAGTGGACAGCAAATGTGGGACACGGCCGGCGCTATGGCTGTGGGAAGAAGGGAAGGGCTCAGGGCTCCGGCACCGGGTCAAGGAGTTCTCAGGCTCGCAGCCATTAAAGGAGAGAGAGCACTTCACAGCAAATGTTCTAATTTATATTGAATGTGCTGTTCATGGTATGAAATAACCCTGTTGGCAGCTTGGGTCAAGTGCCCGGGTCTCGCTCCTCCTCATCCCCACACCTGGCCAGCTCGAAAACACCGAGACCTTGAAGCCCACCTACCACGGCTGGCTATAAAGGAAATATTTTCACAAATTCAGACACCAAAGTCTTCTAAAAGTGCAGTTCTTCCAAGCATTAGAGGAGAAATTAGCCCTGTGTCGCTCAAACCGGGACACAGGAAGAAATGGCTTGACGTGACACCGTCGTGTAAATCGAGGGCAGGTCTGCTGAGGTCAGTGTGATTCCCCAAATGTGAAATGGGTACGTGACGAGAACCACGTTGTCTGATTTCAGAGGCCTGGCCAGGCTGTTGTGGATGCTGACGAAGCCCCCAGGACACTTCTGCTTGGGCTACTCATTGGTAACGGGACCACAATGAAGCGAACCTGAAAAATAAATTCTGCCAACCCGCTGCGAATCTGCCACAGGCTTCAAGACCCTGCCGGCATGTGAACAGAGGGCTGGCTACCTCGCTTTTTTTTTTTCATCTCCATCTTGTAATTTAGGCCCAGAACAAACACAAGCCTTTGCCCACCTCTTAGAATCATAGAATCACTTAGGTTGGAAGAGACCTTCAAGATCATCGAGTCCAACCATAAACCTACACTGCCAAAACCACCCCTAACCCATGTCCCTCAGCACCACGTCTATCCGGCTTTTAAATACCTCCAGGGATGGCGATTCCACCAGCTCCCTGGGCAGCCTGTTCCAATGCCTGATAACCCTTTCAGTAAAGAAGTTTTTCCTAATATCCAACCTAAACCTCCCCTGGCACAACTTGAGGCCATTTCCTCTTGTCCTGTCGCTTGTTACTTGGGAGAAGAGACTGACCCCCACCTCGCTACAACCTCCTTTTAGGTAGTTGTAGAGAGTGAGAAGGTCTCCCCTCAACCTTCTCTTCTCCAGGCTAAACAATCCCAACTCTCTCAGCCGCTCCTCATAAGACCTGTTCTCCAGACCCCTCACCAGCTTCGTTGCCCTTCGTTCGCCTCTTTCAGCTACACGTCCTGGGAGCAAGAAAACTGCATTCAGTGAACGTGGCACCTTTATGCCTCCGACTCGCCCTGGTGGCTCTGCCTTCACCTTCAACGCTCTGGGGTTCCCCCCCCCCCCCCCAAGAACTGCTCTTTTGGTGCCCATCCTCAGCAATTTTCACAGCTTCTGTGGTGGTACCCGGGCCAAGCCGCTTTTGTTGAGCATCAAGTGCCTCCACAGAGCGCCCACCGGCGTGCCATCCCGGCTGGGGCGGGTACGGCACATGTCAGGGGCAAGGGACTTTGCATCCTGTTGCACGTCTCCTGCGGGAAGAATCACCCACCGGGATGCACGTGACCCGCTGGGAAGAAAGCCGAGGCGTCAGTGGCTGGCCGCCGTGGGTACAGAGCTGGATTTGGATTCATTTCTGTCCCAGGTGAGGGATAGGGTGGAATAACGACGAGAAAGATGGCCAACGCTGCCTGTCAGAGCGAGCCCCGCTGCGTGCGGCTGCGGCGTTAAACCCAGCCAAGCCACTGTGGACCTCACAGAGGGAAGGAGCATCTGTGTGGCCGCATCGTCATCTCTTCGCAGAATGACTTTCTCCACTACAAGGGGAGATGTGTTCAGCAGCCTGGGGCCCACCAGGGGTATCGTGCCGCTTACAGACTTTAAAATAAATAAGTCTTGATCCCTCAGCTATAACCCTCAGCAGCATCGGTGTCAACCTCTGTCTGTCCAGGCCTGGCTGAACACGTCCTCCAGTCCCACTCTGTCCCAGGCCTGTTCGCAGCGTTTGAACTTTACTGACATTGTCAAGACACAGAGTCCACAAGGCAGCAGCTTTGTTAAATGACTTTCTGAAGGGACCGCGACCCAGTGTGGGAGGGTGAGGGCAGCCATTTGGAGAGCAAACAAGAGCAGAAGAGAGAAAAATGCAGTTTACAACGGGCACAAATGTTAAAGCCCGCGAGAAACATAGAGAACATTAATCCATTAAGGACCAAATGGCTGCCATAAACCAGGAATTTTTGGTTTGATTATAACCCCGCATTATTAAGCACTGACCCAGGAGAAGGAGGAGAAGGAAGGAGAAAGTAAACCTTTGCCTTCTGCATAGGTTTTGTAAGTCAGGCTTCACTCAAGAAGAAGTTTCTTACGAGCACTGTACAAATTTCCATCCCTTCTCCATCAGAGAACCTCCCCTCATCCATCCCTTAGAGACTACACCTCACTGGGTGCCGTTGCAGCTGCACTTTTAGACAGCAATTCCAGAGACTAGAGACTAAACCGTGCAATTCCCACATGTTGCAGGCCAGCCACTTCCTCCCCCCACGTTTATAGCATGCACTATTCTTGATTAGCAGAAGGGATGTTGGAAGCAGCCTGGGTAATTAGCTAGCAAGAGAGAAGGATTCATTGCTGAACTTTGAAGCGGCAGAGCGTGCTAAATGTCAGGATGTGATGTTGGATTGGCGTCACTTCCTCTCTTTCAGTCTCACCCTACAACCTTCCTTTTCTCTTTAGCCAACAATTAAATCATTCTGCAGAGGGCTGGTGACATGGTGTATTGCCCAGATCCTGTTTAAAAATGAAACTCGCTGGATTTTGGGGCTATGGTGTGAAAAAAATTCCATTCCGCTGCGGTTTCATCTTGCAGGTGAATGCCTTTTGCAACGACTTTAACCTTCCCTTTTGCTCTACGTTATCCTCCTGCTCAGATGCCACCAGCTAAACAAGAGCAATTTTCTTTCAAATGCAAGGAATGGCAATAAATGTGGCAGGAAAATCACTCCTAAGCAAATGGTGAGCCCGTGACATGCAAAAGAGAGGGTGCTTTGCTGTCACGGGCAGATGTATTGCTGCTTGCCTGACCTCCATGGATCCAAGCTTAAGAGCAGGATCAGACTCCTTTAAAAAGGGATTTAAAAAAAAAAAAAATCAAGCCAAATCAAAATGGGCTAATAGAAATCACGAATAAATACTTTTCAGTAAGGTCTTCCAAGAAATAGTTTTCCCCAGGAGAAGCCGGTAGCTTTCAAACTAAGACATTAAATCTCAAGATAAGCTCAACGCTAGAATATATTAATTAAAAGTGAGACCAAGGAGGCCCCCCCTTTTTTTTTTTCATCCCCCCCAAACTGAGGGGATTGCACCAGTTTGGTTTCAAGCAGTTCTCAAACCATATGGTTACCCTGGTGCAAAGCCATTTACCTGCACCTCAGACATGCACAGACACCTACGAGGAGGAGTAGGGTAGAGCAGCTCGGTGAGTCACCAGAGATGAGCTCAGCTCTAGTCATTAGCCCTCTGCACTACCGCAAGTTGTTAACGTGGCTCCGCTCAGCAGCTATTAGCTGGTTTGTTCCATCTGCTCATACCCTCTGGTAGGGAAAGGAAAATGGTGGGAGAGGATAACACCGAGAAGGCGTAAAATAAACTGATTTGCAAGCGCCTGAAACACAGCAGGAAAGACCTGCTCTGGGATCCAGAAGGCAGGAGATGTCCTATAGCCCAGCTGCTGCTCAAGCAGACGCTAGAACAGATCTCCTGGCCTCCTGAGGAGCAGCCCCTGGTATGGGTACATCTCACTGTGCTGCCAAAAGTTTCAGTCCTGACTTTCCAGAATTCCCTCTCAGTTTACGCTCCGATGGCTGTAACTTTGCTGAGACAAGAGGTACGGGGGACACTAGGGTTTTTTGCGCTCTCAGATCTGATGGACTTGGTTGCACGCAGACTACCAAACCACCAGGAAGTGACTTCCTCTCGTCATGCAGCTGCAGACAAACTCACACCGCAGAGATAAAAGGGGGAATGCAGCTTATCTCCAGCCCCCCTCCAACACCAGTTTCATGTCCGCAGCCGAACGCAGGATGGCTTTGAAAGCAGAAGACGACTAGGGGTGGAAAGCGATGAAGAACTGACTGATCTTTTAATATCACAGACAGCATCCTGTCTCATAGTCACATTTGGAAAAAATTCTGTTCTCAAGAAACAAACGTAACCACGCTGTATTGTAAGCGTTACATAGAGTTTGGCAAACAGGTTGTAGTGAACAGTTGACGGGATTTTTCCTTTTTTTTTTTCCCTGCCTGTGGAAGGTTTTCTTCGGTACATTCCTTATTTTGAAAGAATCATTTCTTCCCCGGTTTTGCCAGCTCCTGTTTGTTCACAGCCCAGTCCCCATGTGGTTTTGGCAGTGAGCTGGTCAGCAGCCGGCACGCCTGCTCACCTGGTTCCCCTCCAGTTCTCCAACTAACTACTGCCTACACGGTATCAGCGTGGCAGCCTATTTCTGATGACTTTCACGTGTCTGGATTTTGGATTCATTTATAAGTTATCCGTACCCGTGGCTCTCCCTCGGATGAATATTCCTGGAGGAAGAACGCAACAGGTGAGTGGATTACATGTCCGCATGCAAATACCATTGGCTTGGGGATTCGCTGCCCGTCACAACCGAGGGCTGAGCAGAGCTCGCAGGTGGGGCGTTCATAGGAAAACAGGTTTCCGAGTTAGATGGTTCACAGTTTTGTCAGGGAGGTAAAGCAATGCAAAACAATCCGGTTTGACACGCAAGACACCTGGAAAAATTCGAATTCGGGGGGGTGGGGTGAATATCCCCTTAGGCTGGACAGGGCTCTGAGCAACCTGATCTAGTGGAAGACATCTCTGCTCACTGCAGAGGAGATGGCCTTTAAAGGTTCCTTCCAACCCAAACTATTCGATGGTTCCTTGTCAGACACATTTAATGCCGACTGCTGTAAAAGACACCATCCTGGGACAGCCAGATACTCAGCCTGCTCCAGCTTAACCATTCCAACACCAGAGAACATTTCTCCCACTCCTGCCCAGTGTTCATGCTGCTCCAGTGTTCACATTCATTCAGCTTCCAATCGAGTGGAAAGCAAACATCTCTGGGACATGGAGAGCCTTTTCTTTCTGCCTTTATTTCCTTTCTCTCTCTCATTCTTCCTTTTGCCAGACTCTCGTGATCAACGGCTGAGAGATTTTTTTTCTTAAAAAAAACCCAGAAAACCCAAACAAGTGGGAGAGCGGGCTGGGCAAGTTGACTTGGCCAAGGGATGAATAGGCAGGGCTGAAGGGGGGACGGACGGGGCGGCGGAGCGGGGCGGTGTGGCTGCCCATTGTGGGGCTGCTCGGGGTCAGGCCGGACCATATGTCACCATTCCTGGGCGCGGAGTCTCCATGGAGCCCCATCAGCTGGGCCCTTTGTCCCCACGTCCCCCCACCATATATTCATGGCAGAAACAAATTGATACATACAAGCACCCACCCCGTTGGGCTCACATGACGTATTGGGAGCAGACAATAAAAGGACATTTCAGACTGTTTAAAATCTTGAGAAAGGGACGGTTTCCATGGCGATGGGATGGGAGGCCTGTTGCGGCCCATTAAACTCCAATCACATGTAAATTTTTCCCCTGGCCTTGCTCCGCATTCATCCTCGCCTCCGAGCAAGGGGGGACCGCCGGAGCTGCAGAATAGCCCCCAACAATAACCAGTTTGTTTATCAGTTCAGGTGCCATTTAATTGGCTCCATTCAACCCCCTCTTTGTTTAAAGTAATAACCTCTACAAAGCCCCACTGATTTATAATTTCCAGCACTCTATTAGATAGGCTTCTTTAAATCCTTCGTGCCACCTCATCTTGGGGAAGGAATAAATCAAGCCGAGATCCTTCGCGTCGGTACCCGCTCGTGGAAAGGCCTTGTGATCCTGGGAGAGCCTCCCGGCAGCCATCCGGCTCCGTTTCGGCACGTCAGGGCTGTGTTTGCAGAAGGTGGTACAACGGCTCTGACCTCGTGTTAAACTTTTGCTCCTCCACAACGTGGAGGAGTGCCGTGGTTTGTTTAAACACACTTGCCCTGGAGGTTTACAAAGGGCGACGAGTCAGAGAGAAACCGTCTTGAGCCCAAGCTGGTGGGAAGTGTAGAGAAAACTTTTTTTGGTAGTAATCATAGAATAGTTTGGGTTGGAAGGCACCTTTAAAGGCCATCTAGTCCTTGCCATGAACAGAGACATCTTCAAGTAGACCAGGTTGCTCAAAGCCCCGTCCAACCTGGCCTTGAACGTTCCCAGGGATGGGCCATCAACTACCTCTCTGGGCATCCTGGACCAGGGTTTCACCACCCTAAGCGTAAAAAATTTCTTCCTTAGATCTAGTCTAAATCTATCCTCTTTTAGTTTAAAACCATTACCCCTTGTCCTATCGCAACAGGCCCTGCTAGAAAGTTCGTCCTCATCTTTCTTATAGAACCCTAGAATCGTTTTGGTTGGAAGAGACATCAAGTCCAACCATTAAGCTAAAGCTGCCAAGCCCACCACTAAACCACATCTCTCAGTGCCACATCTACAAGTCTTTTAAATCCCTCCAGGGATTGCAACTCAGTCACCTCCCTGGGCAGTTCCAATGCTTGACAACCCTTTCAGCAAAGAAATTTTTCCTAACATCCAATCTAAACCTCCCCTGGTGCAACTCGAGGCCATTTCCTCTTGTCCTATCACCTGTTGCTTGGGAGAAAAGACGAACTCCCACCTTGCTACAACCTCAAGCCCTCAAATACTGAAAAGCCGCTATAAGGTCTCCCTGGAGCCTTCTCTTCTCCAGGATGAACAACCCCAACTCAACCTGTGATGATCTCAAGGGGGATTCATGATGGAGGAGGGTTCATTTCTTTAGACAGTTTTTAGGGGGAGTGAGCAGGGAGGAGGGTGAATGAAGGGGGGCAGAGGCTCAGAGCCTGCTGGCATGGCCGTGCAGCAGAGGCAGAGCGGGGCTGCCAAATCCCCCTTGGAGCACGAGGCTGCAGGGAAGGGAGGCACAAAGCGCTTGGTGTGTTCTCACACGCTGCCCCAGGCTGCCTCCAGACCAAGAAACTTAACATCTTAATGACAGCTCAGGATAGCCAAGAGTGGCTAGATAGGTTGGGGAAGTGGCAGACCCTTTATTCTACAAAATACAGCCCAAACCTCCTAAAACAGCCACCAAAAAACCTCCCAGGAATACCATCCCAGACAAAGCTCCCAGCCAGAAGCAGCTCTGGGAAGCAGAATTAATTGGACCCTTGAGGCAGACAGTAAAAGATGAAGCTAAGTCCTGTGAAGACACGGTGATTCAACTAATCATTCCTAGATTTCCTCTATCATCCTCTGCTAAGGAAAGGAACTCACGTGGCAAAAAGCACATGGGCCATCCAGTCATGCAAGCAGCCCACAAATGCTGGCCAGAACTCGCGCCTGGTGCAGTCTGCTGCACAGACGCGCAAGGAGGACGAAAGGGACGTTATCCCACTGCTGGTCACTGCCATCCAGTTAAAATTCCCGTTGGGGCGGGGGGAGACAGCTTGCATCCACCCCGGTTTTGATTCTTGATTGGAACAATCGTCTATTAAGAAGGTGAAAGATGAGCCCTTGGTGAACGCACGATGCCCGTGCGCTTTGCATCTCCTATTCAATAGATCCTGCTGGAAGAGCGCCCTTGGCTGACAGCGTCTCCGGAAGGCAGATTTAGCCAACTTGACATCTGAAAAAGCAGCGCAAGTCACACAGGACCGTGGCTGGACTAGATGATCTTACAGGTCTTTTCCAACCTAAATGATTCTACGATTCTATGCACTTTTCAGGTCTTCTCCAGAAAGCCTTTCATCCTTGCTAGGGATGAAGGAAGCCTTCTAGGAGCAGGACCTTTTGCGGCAAGCCTGGTTATGACAGCTGACAAACCACGCAGGAAGCTGAATAAAGGGTAAATCGAATGAAGATGCCACAGCACCATTGGCAGAGGGCACAATTAGACTTATTCGTCACCTGTGTTGGCTCCTCCTTCCTTGGGGACTTGTGTCTCCTGCAAACCTTATGTTCTGTTTCTGAGCGGCCAACAGGAGGGGAGGGAAACGCTAATGAAGTCGTCAAGCTAATGTTACGCTCACCCCACCTCAGAGCACAAAGCTGCCCCGTTTCCTTGGGCGCAGGACGGTTTGCAGCGGTACCATCTCACGGGACTGGGCATCCTTCTCACATCCCAGTCTCAGAGGGCAAGCGGCTGCACAGTAAGCTCAGCTTTCCATGAGCAAATCACTGGTTCATCAGGCCACAGGGAAAAAATGCTAAAAACACAGTCTCTAAAGGCACGGAAACGAGGTAAACAAAAATAACATCTAATATGTCTATTTTTGGTAATGGTTGGGTTTCATTTGCTTCTTTAACCAGTCATTGCTACTTGGAGCTTAAGGAGCTTAAACATCCGAGTAATTAAAATAGATCGCGATTGCTTTTAACTTGCGTAGCGGATAGCAAGAAAAGCATACTGCTGGCTTGAGGGGAGACTCCTGTCCCATGCTTTGGCCAGAGGATCCACTTTGGCGGGGGAGAGGAGGGAAAGGGAAGCAGAAAAGAAGGTCAGGGGTTAAATGGCAGGATTGGAAAGTTTTTTGCAAGTGAAAAGTGGGTTTTGCAAACCTGAGAGTAATCCCAATGGTTTGCAAAGCTTTCAAATTTGCCCCCCAGCCCAGGGAAAGCTGCCCCTCTCTGTTGTTTAGTCGCAGGGCGAGAAGGAGCAAATCCATGAATACATTATCCTCTAGACAATGAGTTCACATCCCTATCTTTATTTTTCAAATGAGACTTAAAAAAAAAAACAACCCAACCACAAACCACCCAACCTGCCACAAACATGAAAGCCCCCCCGTGATTTTTCTCCGCTCTTTTTTGGGCTCCCTCATGCAGAGAAGCTGCTCCGAATATCCCTGCTCCGCACACACGCACGCATCTCCTCGCTGATAGTGAGACGCCGTCTAATTAAGAAGAAATCTACACAAACCCCTTACAAAGTCTGAGTGGCAGGTTATTATTGTAGCAAAGTGCAACCTCTGCCATTTTGTCAAGAAAGCCCATCAAATTAGAGAGAAATAAGATGTCCATCTGTTTCATGAATGGCAGCGCTGCAAAAAAAAAAAAAAAAAATCAGATTCCCACAAGTTCCTTAAGTCCCAATTATTCCCAGATTATCTTTTGAGATCTGGAGATCTCAGTTGAATAAACCGGTGGCCTTGTTACTGACAGCCTGGTGCATCTCTAAGGAGGGCAGTGCGGAATCCAGGCCCCTGGGTGAAGGTGTCAATCCCTGGGGTGACCCCGGGACCGAGGGATGCTGCCGTACAGACTGACAGCGGATAAACAGTCTCCGCGCACCCTCGCCTTTGGCACCCCAGCCGGGTAAACAGAGAGGACAGTCGCCTTAGAAAGTTAAAGAATAACGAGGGTGGAGGAGGGGTGGGGAGAAACGCGGGGCTTCATCCTGGCTTTGGAGACTTCAAACCAAGAGCGAGGTAAATAATATCGGAAGGGAGAAAGGCAAAAGTCATCGGGCTGGTTACGGAGGTGGCTTTTCAGCTGTGTCAGCAATTAACGCTTCCTTTCACGTAAGGAGACAAACCTCATAAAGGCCTTTCATAGATGCCACGAGGGCTGTACTACTGTTTTGGTTTTTTTTTAAAGACACTCTGCCATCATTTTGGTGAATGCCCCAAACTTTGGCGTCTTGCCTGTTCCAGCTGGCCGGCAAGCTGCTGGGGACAGATTTACCGCAGATCTCCGAGAACGAAACAAGACCGTCCTCGTCTCTTTCCGCTAATTCCTCGATCACTTTTCCTTACACCATGCCTTCCCTCTTTTCCCCAACAAGGCTATGGTTATTGCCCCCCTCACTTTCAGGGCTTTTCAAAAATACACTCGACTTTACTTGCAGACTTTTGCTGTGGAATGTTCTTTACTTCCCAACGCTCTCAAAATGTGTTTAAAAAGGAGAACGAGACTGGGCACACGGAGTCCCACCTCTAACACTTTGCTCCCCTCCCTTCTGCTTCACCCACAGAGCTTGATCCTGATTTTGTTCGCACCCAAGCGGAGAACATGTTCTCCTGAAAGCCAAGCAGGCACAACAGTGCCCATAGAGGCAAGTTCCTGTCCCACACGATTAAACTCTATCGTCCCCTTTCCGTCATGGAGCCACAAAAGGAGATAAGAGACTTTGGCAGCCAACGCTCCTGCGCCTTAGTAGATCCATCGGCTGGGGAATCCAGGGTCACGGGAGACAATCATGGCCCCACGGCTGTGTCTGCATATCCTCACTGTACGCAGGGCAAGAAGAACCCACAGCTCTCTCCACTGCAGCTGCCCAGACAGCGTGGATGTACATGGAAAAACTTTTTGTAGTATTTTCCTTTTTTTTTTTTCCGCCCCTCCTATTTCGAGGCTTTGATTGCAAATTCTTTTGTCTTTCCGCTCCAGGGAACTCCCCATCTTGAAGGTAGTGCTTGCCAGATGAGGGGGAGCTTCACAGCAGAGATTTCAGGCTGAGCCCTGGAGAGAGGACGGGCAAGCGAGGGACGGGGTGGGTGGGAGAAACTCGTGGCTCTATTAAATTGTTCTAACAATCAAGGCTTTCCAGAACGTTGCCGAGAGCATACATGCTGCAAATCTGCATGCATTTCCACTTCAAACGCTGCACAGAATCATCCTTACTGCTAAAACTGGTGTCCCAGCTCCCCAAAATGAGAGCTTCTCCAACCTCTCTCCAATAGCTTTGTTGAAATTAGAAAAAAAAAAAGAAAAAGAAACAAAAAAGAACACAACAAAAAAAACCCCTAACCACCAAATCAAAACAAAAAGGCAGCAACCCCAAAGCTTAGTCATGGTGTTCCCTGCCTGGAAGTGTTCCACGCCAGGTTACTGCAACTCAAGAGCAAAGCACTGATGGTCTCAAGGAGATGAAATGAGGAGCTTTGACCGCAGTGGAGCTCAGTAGATGCCCACATTTCAATCCAACTGGATTCCCAATAGCCAGCCCCAGTGTCCAGCCTGAAACCTAAGGCACACAGCAACCAAGAACCCACACCTTCTTCCTTACCCGTGTCCTGGACAGTTTTCCAGAGATAACACAACAGCTTTTTTTTTGGCAAAAAAAAAATAAGCAAGCACATGAAAAGGCAGTTGGAGGCATCGTGGAAACCACACAGAGTAGAGCTTTTTGCAGCGAGGAAAGAGCGAAGATTTCGGTTATCTCAAAACAGAAACACAACCGCAGCCTCACAGAAAGGGGTGTTGGTCACGATTCCTGCTACAAAGAAGTTTGGAAGGAAACTTTTCAGCCAGACTGGGGCGTGGGAAGGAGTTTGATGGCTCCAAGAAATCTCTCTCCATCCTCTTCGCCCGGCTGCTATACCCAAGTTTTCATCCACGTGTTGGGATGCAGAAGGAACGCTGGGATCGCAGACCCAGTTTCGCTGCCGTGCCTCGGCCCGTGGAAACCCTCTCACCGATTTTGGTGGTCAGGCTTCCAGAGAAGACTGGGGTAGGTGCCCAGCAGCCAGGAATTGAGGCAGAAATAGAGGGAAACAGTGAAAAACGCATTCAGTTTATGAAGTGACTGCTCCTAGAAGCAAACTGGAATGGAAGAAACGCAAATACTTAGGGGGAAAAGCAGCTAGAGAGAGGCAGGGAGACCGGAGGCAGGCATTAATATTCCAGGGAGAGGTTGCCCTCCATGACCACCGGAATTTACTCCCCCTTGCTGCACCCTGCAGCAAAGCAGAGCTGTGGGACTGTCCCAGTCAGGTCCCTTCCATGCATCCCTGATGGCAAAGAGTCAGGGGGTCTCTGGTGCCAGACACACCTCTCTTCTTCAAAGGCATTAATAGCGCAAAGAGGAAAGAAAAAAGAAAACAACTTTTTATTGATGACCCAGATTGTTTTTTAATGTTCCTGGGGAGGGCAAAAATAAACAACAATCTGCTATATTGAAGCTGGGACACCTACCAGGTCAAACTATGCCCACATTAAATTGTCTGATGGGACAATTTCCATACAAATGCTGAAAAGAGGCAGTTGCAAAAGAGAAAAGCCAAAAAAAAAAAAAAAAANATAAAAAAGCAGCCCTCCACAAGCCACAGACACAAAACTGAAACTCTTGATTTCATTGTGCACTTGTGACAAGAGCAAACCCAAAATCAAAGAGTTTCATGGTCATTTTTCTATCAGAAAGTGATGTCGAGTGAATAACTTATTTACATGCCAATGTGTAGCACTGAAATGGCCCAGGATGGGAAAAAAACAGGCCCTCTGTTATCAACAATGATAGCGGCGGATCCTGGGAGCCACCCCGGGAGGAGGACCTTAACGAGGCAATGGCTGCAGCAGGAGAATGGCAATGAGTTTTTAATTGGTGACACATTATATTTATCAAACTGACAGCAGAGGGGGAGAGCAGCAACCTCCTCGTTGTGTGTTTTCCTTACACGACTTCCTTTGAACCCATTCACGTGTGAAAAGAATTTAAAGGTTATGGGGGGAAAAGAGGGAGGGGGGAGGGAGGGAAGAAACCCTTGTAATAATCCAGCGTCATCCTGAATGATAACACTGAATTATTCAGTAGGGTCCTTAAAAGGGTGGCTAAATCAAGGCTGAAACAAAGCCGGAGTGATGCCATTGTGCCGGCTCCTACCACTCGGGGCCTATTTAAAACCAGGCAAGAGAAGGGAAGCAGGGGAGGAAAAAAGTCCTTTCAGAGTCATTTAGCAAACCAGAATGGACTCTGTTTCATGGCATGGCAGAGTTATTAAGAAGTGTTTAATATTTGTAACCAGATGCTTTTGTTAGCTCAGGGATGCCTGGGAGAGCCCGCGGAGCAAATCAGAGCCCTCATCACCTAGGAAATGGGTCATTTTACAGACTTGGTCAAGGTTAGGAGAGGCAGGATTTGACTTCTTTCCCTTGTCCACCTCCTCTTTCTGAAGCATTTACATTCTTTGGCCAAGTCTGCCCCAGAAGGAGTTGGGGCCCGTCATCCCAATTGGTTTTGGACGCGCGGTATCCCTGGTTTCACTCCGGGCTGGTGCGAGCGAGCAACGCAGTAACATCGAAGAGGACTTAATGATGGCAATGACCCAAATGCTGGTTGCCCAAAGCCATCTTCCCAGGTGAGGGACACCACCTTGATTTTATTTTACTTTTTTTCCCCCCCCTTACCCAACTGGGCTCAAGCTGCAGGTTGCAGAAGAGCGGCACGTGGCTCAGAGCCGCTGCGTGGCAGAGGCAGAACAGGGTGGCCGGCGTCGACTCGCACACGTATCGCCACATCTTAGGGTCTGTCAAACGCCGTACCTGCCTCCAGTGCCCACTAACAAGCAGGAGAGTTTCCTTCTTGCCTTTGTAGCGTTCCACACCACACAGCAGCACGAGTAGCTTCCCCCACTACTAAACCCATCCCTTCTCCTTTTAAGCCTTTCCTTTAATCATTTGTTGACCCAGAGTTTTAGTGTCCACATTTGCTTTTTTTAAGCCCCGATCAGGTAAAAGAGAAAGAAAGGGACGCAAAGAGTCTAATGAAATATTTAAGATTTTTTTCGAGGGAAAGTCTTGGAAGTGCTGACAAAGGTTTTGTTTGTTCCCGTCTTTTGTGAGAATTATTGGAGATGAGCCTGGAAGCAGGTTGCAAAAAAGAGCCAGGGTCACTCCATATTGACGGGAACTGTGTTGGCATTGGTCACAGCTGTGCTGCCTTGACTCCCAGCTGAGCCACCAGCCCCCCAGCCTTTGTCCCGCATTGTGAGCGGGACACGGCGCCAATTTTATACAAAGTTGATTGCACGGCCGCTTTGTTCCTCCCCCACCTCACACACGTATACACACACACACA
>VZSF01000690.1:234239-351383 GCA_013398295.1 Chionis minor
AAAAAAAAAAGAAGGGGAGTGACAATGTGATGAATTCCTTCACTGCTGGGCCGCATAATAAACTGAAACACTGCTGCCCTAGCTTTAAGAAAAAAAAAAAAATCGTATCCCACTGCTTTCCTCCTTGGAACCTGATTTTTTCCCACTAACTGCTCCCTGATTTATGGAGCCTCTCTTGTGTAGAGCATATGTGGCTCCGGGCATTTGGCATTCGCTGACATTTCGCTTAAGCAACTGTGAAAGGGCAAATTTTCCTTGAAACCGAGCTGCAGAAGAAACACACGCAGCTATTTCCCCTCCCTTCTCCCACTGCACTCCCCTGGATGCAGCAGCAACGCAGGCATGCAGGGACCTTGAGCATCTCTCCTGCGAGCGCATGGGGCCAGGAGGACGTCCCGCTCGCGTTGCATCCCACCTGCCACACGGCATCGGTGCCACCGGTCCTGTGTCCCGTGCCATGGCAGCAAAACACGGTCCTCAGCCACCCAATCCTTCCAAGGATATCCGTGCACGACAGTCCTTGCTGCAGCTCCTCTGCCTGCCAGCCCTCAGGGGCACGTCTCTGCCTGCAGAGCTGAGCCACCAGGAGGCAAATGGCCACCTCCAAGGCCATGGGGACCAGTAGTGGCAGAGCAGAGCCGAATTCTGGGTCCCCCTGCTCCCTCCACAAAACTAGGGAGAGCTGCTTCTAGGGGAGGATGGTGCACTCACCAAAACGCAGACTATTCTCTCTTTTTTTCTCATAATACATGGATGGCCGTGTCTTTTGGCCTGCATTTTCTCGCCCTTCTCTCTAGCGGGGTCCCCTGCTGCCTTGACTCCTTTATAATGTGTCGCATTTCACCTTGGAAAGGAAACTAAACAAAAGTGTTATTGAGCAAGTCGGCCTGACGGCGCTAAACCTCCAGGTACGTGCTTTCAAAGCATCACAGTAAAACGTGCCGAGCAGCAGCCCCTGCCCCAAAGGCAACCAAGAGCCTACAATCAAAAAACAGAGAATCTGGCCTTTTTCTCATCCTGCATCTGGCTTTCCTCTGCGGCGTGCTTTAAACCGGGGACTTCTTGTGACAGCAGGTGACGGAGGATCATCGCCGAGATGGGGACGCTGAGACTCCTTCCGCTGCATCACGCCAAAGCTCTCTGCTCAGAGCCGACTTTGGGAGCAAGGCGAGAATTCCCGAGCGCCTGTATTCACTTGGTGGCCCTACACCTCAGCAAAACCTTCATCCAAAGACAGCCCAAGACCCGTCTCTCTCAGCTACAGCTCTGGATATTCCAAAGCACTGAACCACGATGGCTGGGCTCTGCAAAGCCACTAACCTTTGCAGCGCGGCCAGCTCACCAAAGAGAAGGGCCGTCTCCTTTCTGCGTTCTTTTGACAACCCCACAGACGTCAAGTCTCAAATCCTACATGGAAAGATCGCTCCAGGGCTTCTAGTGGGTTTTGGCAAAGACCATCTTGGCTTTGCAGCAGGTACAACTTCAAGCACGCGCTCAGTTTTCAAAGAAACGGATTTGAAATTTCCTCGGACGTATTCAGCCTGTTTGCTGCGATAGCTCCAGCACATTTAAATCAGGTATTACCACACAGTAAAGGTTGAAAATCCTGAGCTCTCGTGGTAGACAAATTCACGCTTTACTACAGTTCATGCTCTATTTTGTGTAAAGACGCAGCTTCTGCAGTCATATGACTGTGTGAGAATCTCCGTTTCTGCTTAAAAAGTGATCAAAATACAGCCCTTGTGGCTACAGAGGAAAGCTTGAAAATGTAATTTGAGGAAATGCCAGAGGCTAAAAAAACCGCAAGGCCAATCGAACCCCACATTTCTTTCTTCTAAGACTCACGACTTCAAATTTAATTTCCCAATCTTTGTGTACGTACAGGGCTGACTCGTGATTTTCTGAATGTCTGGGGACACCAGTGCCATTCTGCAAGTGCCTCAATGGCCAACACACAGAACAGCAGGAGAATTCCTGGGAGATCCCTCCAACACACAGGGATTTAGCCTTTACTGAGTTTGCTCCTGTGCTGTTTTCACGCTATTTTTAAATGAATCAAGCATAGGATTTCCCACAACTGTTAGCGACGGATGCTTTCCAATATACAATATCCAAACATACGTTCTGCCACATTCTGGTCATCTTGTTCCCAGTTTGAAGCACAGAATTCAACCACGAGTAATAAAATGCAATAGTTAATGAAGACAAGAAGAAAAGCGCAAAGGCGGAAGAAAATCAAAAGAAACCAAAGGAAGGAACCCCCAAACCACTGCTGGCAAGAACAAAGCAGAGATACCCTGCAAACATGTGTCATCATAAAAATGGTCCAGATCAGTCTATAGTACTTTTCTGTAACCTTCATAAATAGTGCCTGTCAGGTTCACTGAATCTTTTTCCTTCTCTGGGAGCTATTTGTAACTGGAAGATCTCAAAGTTCTTTCTAAAAGTGGATATGTCATAATTCATCCCCATTTGGCAATGAGCTAAAATTGTGTCAGCTACAGCAGGATTGCTGATTTATTAGAAATTTGGAGAAACAGTCCGAGTTGGGAACAGACAGGTCTGTGTCACATACTGCCTCAAAAGGAGGCAATATTAAATGCATGAAAAGGCTATTTTTAAAAACAGCATCAGCTGGTTGTAAAAAAACCCTTGGAAATATTTAGCGACCGCAAGAGAGAGGAAGAAGTCTGCAGGAAACTAAATGCCGCTCACAAACACCAGCTCTCACCTGCCAACAGCTGTGGATCGGTCTGGAAAACGCGAGCGCGTCCCTGTGTGCCATTTCAACAGCAGGGACCATTGCGAAACCACTAACGGGCTAACGACTCCGAGCAAAAGGCAGGAAGCCTGACCCCTGTTATTACCTGTCCTACCTGCTTATTATGACAGACCGTTCCAAGGACTCAGCTGCACCGCACAGAGAAAATTAACGTACCCTGAGAATATTTTAAGATTAAAAAAAAATAAAATAAAATTCACACTCTTTCTGGTCCTTGTTCCATAGCGAACCCTGTGACATTACGCCTTTCTGATCCCCTTATCCCTGAGGCTGGTCCAAACATCCATCATTCCTGTTAATATACGAGCATGGCATGGTTCAAAGTGGGAAGAGGCATGTGCGTTGGATGGGTTCCTTCCACAAGCTCTTTCCTATCAACAGACTCCAAGCAAAGCATGCAAATATTTTTCAAGATCTCTTGAAGAGCCTAAGAGAGCCTGGAAAGGGACACCACCTCCTCTTCCTCACAGCACTGGAGTCAACACTGCTCAAAGCAAATGGTTTGGAGAGGCCGGCAGTGAGGATGATCTCTGGGATGCCAGTTCTTTAATAACGTGGTTCCCCCACTGGTGGAGGAAGGTTTTGGACTCTACCACGTGCTGTAAACTTCACAGCCAACTTGTAGGGAAAAACTCTGGAGCCTGCTCCGTGCCATCCTGCAGCCTTCATGGCTTCATGGATGCGGGATGCGAAAGAACCTCTGCCATCTGCACCGCCCTCCCCCAAAAAGCTGCGCTCTGACCAAAAAAAAAAAAAAAAAAAAAGAGAGAGAGAGAGAGAAAGGAATTTCATAGAAATGGCATCAGCTAAATATTCCTTTTGTACGAGGACAATCCGCAGTGTCTCCTGGAGCTGGCACCCTTTGCCCCCGCCTCCCCGCGGCCGCAGCAGCGGCGAGCCGGCTGTGTGATTTCCTTCGCCTCCGATGAACTCTGACTAAGCTTTATTGAAGGGTCAGCGACTAATGGCAGGTTTGTGCGCCAAAATGAAAAGGCCAAACGCGAGGCCTAAGAGTGGCCTGGAGACCCGAATCCTCCGGGGAGTTTATCGGGGAGAGCTGGGAGGATTTTCTACACTTGTCTGATTCTAAATGCCTCCAAAAGCCTGCTCACGGAGAGAGCTGACACTTACAATGCACGTGGAGCCGGGTAATGAAGGAGCCTTAGATCCTCCATAATAGACAGGGTCAAAAGGCCTAGGCCAATTATACAGGCTTTCCCAAAATCTTCTCTTCCTTGATCCCCCATCCTCTCCCTCTGTAATTTATTTGGAACTTAATTTTACATAATTGCACTAGGGATGGGAGATGCCAGTTTGGAGCTTTGGGTCAGTTGGGGTTTTAAAGACCTTCATGAATTTGCACAAACCAACGTTACGCAACCTTCAGCCTAAGTAATATAATATATCTGCCCCACAAAACACGGACTGAGCCACAGCGCCCATCCTCACCGGCCGCCCCTCGCTGCGTCAGGGGTTTGGGAGCAGACCCCCAACAGCAGACGTTGCAGAGGTCAGCACGGACCTTCCTTGACCGAGACCTGCAGAAGCCATACAGGGATTTTGCAAAAGCCTGAGCCATGCCAAAACCACCAGTCGCTTCGAGCACCGTGGTCAAATCACGTTTGCTGCCATTACCTTGGCACCGTCCCCATCCCAGTCCCCGTCTCTTCCCCTCTCTAGGCAAACTGCTGATTTTGCCTGATCCCAGTATTTCGGTGCGTGTGAGTTCTTTGGTTTTCAGGCGCTGTACTCTCCTCGCGGCAGTGCCGTAGGACAGACAAGGAGCTGAGGCACCCGGACATTGCACAACTGCCCAAAATCCGAGCCAAGCGGAGTGTCACTCTGCACAGTAATAACAAGTCCCTGTGGCAGCCACCTGCGACCCCAAGGGATAAGGGTGAAGAAGAGACAACTTGTACTAGAGGACGACACCAAAACGCATCTGGGAGCCACGCTCCAAAACATGAAGAGCAGCATTTGACTCCCGTCCGCGGGAACAGACTGGAATAGCTGCTCACGGGACTCAGCCACCGACCACACTGCAAAGCTCCCCCCCAGTCTATCCCAAACCACCCGGGGGCACATTGTAGGAAGGACAGCAGAGACACTCACAGTAGACCTAACCAAGCATCTTTCACCCCAAACGAAACTCTCAACTCCTCCCTCACCAGCCCCCAAGTTTAAGCTTACCTCTAGCACATCCAGGACGGACTTCTTGAGCCAGGTGCCAAATGGATTTGATGGGAATCGTAGCAGTTGCTGGTGGCACCAGTGCAGTTTTCTGATCATGGTCTGGTTCCAATGGCTGGCCACCACAGCTCTTGGGCAGAGAGCACAAAACAGCTACAGCTGGAGGCAGTTGGCTAAAATAGCGATGGAGAAGCCAGAGGGGCCAAATTAACTTCTGGTGTGAGTCCTCTGGGGCTGGCTGAACAATGCTGGGGCTGGCCTGAGCTGTGGGGACGATGGGAGAAGGAAGAGAATGCGCAATGGAGCAATATGCCAAAACACGGGGAGTCGCAGCTCAGGGGGCGAAATCCCTCGTGCCAAAGGACAGCACAAGCTCAAGACCCAGCAACGTCTCCAGTGCAAATTCCACCCATGGGAGCAGAATATGTGGGCTTCTGAGCAGAAACTGCTGTTTTGTTCTGCTCTGAATAAAGCTACCCAGTCACTTAATAAAACCAAGGCCAGAAGTGCATCTTATTGCTTTGGTTCTGAACAAGCTGATTTGTGCGTTGGTATGAAAGAGGGTTTTTTGATGTTCTCTCTTTTTTTTTTTTTTAAATCTAATTTCCTTGTAGATATTTTTTACAGAAGAGTTTTACAAGGAAGCTGGCATGCAAGACTTAGTAGTAAGAATAAACGAGAGCACTTTAGTAAGCTCTTTCAAAGCTGCTGGCTTCTTTCCTCTTCCTGATTATCAGAAGACTGGGCTTTCGGGGGAAGCAAGCTGCTGCTAAGTCTTGTTTCAGCAGAGCACTTTACAATATGGAGTGGTTTTGCTCCAGGTTGCAGCTCTTGGAGTCAAGTGATCTCAGCAGAAAAATCAGCTTTCACCTGAAATTTAAAAAAAAAAAAAAAAAAAAAAAAGAAAAAGCAGGTCTAGAGCTTTAACTCTTATAACAAATAGCCCGGTGTCAAAAGACGATCTGTTTTTTCAAATGCTGTGCTTTCAAGGTGGTTTGTTTTGGTGTGTCTGGCTGCTCAATCTACCATTCTGCAAGCGACACTGGAAGGAAAGTCTCACGTAAAATGATAACCTGTATATTGCTATGTAACAGAGACTCAGATATAGCAGGCAGATCACCAGGAAAATTCTCAGGGGACTCTGAGAACTCTGCCAGGGGACGTGAAATCACACTGGTCCCCGAAGGCCATTCTGTGATCCGATTCTTTGCTGCTGCCACCAGTACCTCATGGTGTAACGGCAATGGTAAAACAAGTGACGTGAAAAACCGCCCGACAAGAACCGGGCTGTGACCCTCAGCCCCACTTGATGGAGAGCACGGAGGAGCCGTTGAAAAGGAGTACATCCCTGTTTCTTGAGAAGGATGGCTGGCGTCTCCATTTGCTTAGCGGCATGGGGTATTCATACAAGGTCGACTTGCCACATTGCTCTTTATAATCCAGGTTTTTTTGCAATGGGAAAGCCCAGCAGCTCGCCAAAGCACAGGCCGACAGTCTGTTGCTGCTGTGGATGCTGAAATGCAGAGCTAAGTGGCCTCGGTGAGACACATCCACCCACTGACACGAGCGCTGGCTCGGGGCCAGCATCTGCAATCACGGAACGGAGGATCTAGTTCCGACGCACTCACGAGGAGGGAAAAAAGCGCAAACGCACAGAATGCTTTATGACTGCTGCTAAATGTGAAATCTGGTAGGGGAAACACAAGAAACATCAGGGCCCCTGCAAGCAGGGAGAAGCCACCCCTCCTCCAAATAATTAAATAAGCAAAGCAGAGGAGAAACTGAGGCTGGAAACGAGTTTGCTTGCCCATGATCACTTGGTAGGTCAAGATTTGAGTGCGGAGCTCAAGCTTTGGGGCTAAAGCACTTCTTAGGATGGAAAATGCAACCGGTCAGAGGCTCTGCCGCTCCCAACACGTGGCAGAGCATCGCTGGGGTCAGCTCTTACCCCTGGGGGAGGGCGAGCGGAGAGGGCTCAGGCTCCGACCCGATTTCACCTCTCACTGCAGCCACACGGATTTAACGAGCGTGGGATCCCAGCGAAGGGATGCCTGTCACGCTCTCGGCTCTGCCGGAAAGGAGCACGTCCATCTGCCTTGCCCCAGGATGGGAAGGGGGCTCGGCTCATGCTGTGGGGCTGGGGAGGGGGATGCTGCTGGGGGGGATGTATTTTTTGCCTCTTGTGTGGGAGCTGCTGTTTCAGGCCCGGGCTGGCACGCAAGGCAGCATAGTTAGTTGTTATTAATGATCCTTCTGGCTCTCCCGGTCCCACAGAGACATTCCGGCTTTAATAAGGCACAGCTGGAGCGAGGTTTCCGGGCCGGCAGCTGAGGGGGAGCGGGAGCGCGGGCGGGCGGACGGGTGGGCGGCGGGAGCCCGTCGGTGTCCAGCTCACGCCTGCCGTTTCCCGGAGCCGGGGGCTGGCGGGGAGGAAAGAGCCTCGCAGCCCCCCCGTCTCCTCCTCCTTCCTCATCCCCAGGCAAGCGGAGAGGGAAAGGCTCCCCAGGGGCTCCCCGGGCTAAGAAAAGCCTGCTTAAAAGCCAGGCGCTGGCGGGGAAGTCAGTGGAAAGGGAAGAGGAAACCTCTTCTTGGCTGGAAGGAAAGGGAGAAGCGGGAGCATACCCCGAGGCAGAGGAGGGAGCAAAGCCCCCCAGCCCCGAAGCCCCCGGCTTGCCGCCTGGCTGCCGTTCCCTGCCGCCGGACCGAGCCGAGCGAGCGGAGGCATCAGCAATGACCTTGAGGAGGACCGGTGGCCCGTTTCCACCGGCCGCAGTGTTCGCGGAGCACCTTGGGCTCAGCGCGTGCAGGCGGCGCGGGGGCCGCGAGCCGGCCGACCTCGGCGCTGGCGGCGGCCCAGGGCTCCGCGCCTTGGCAGGGAGAGCGTGAGAAACCGGGGGGCGACACCCAAGTGTCATCACAGCTGCAAAAACTGCCGAGCAGAAAAGCCTAATTACAAAAATATGCGCCCGGAGGCTTTTCCGTGATGAAAACAGAGCCGCGTTTTACCCTCGCCTGCCAGAAGTGCAATGCGAGTTATTCTCTGCTATGCAGTGTGGGATTTTTAACTAGGCTGGGGGGGGGAAGTAGGGGAGACCGAGGTCTCCATAAAGCAGGGTTGTCATCGCCAAGTGTGGCATATCTGGGAGATGAAGGAGGAACATAACACACCCTATTAAAATTAACAAAGCCCTTTTTCTTCCTGCTTTTATTTTTCTCCCTTCTTCCCCCCCCCCCTCCCCAGTCCCCGTCCCCGTCCTCCTCTGGCTTCTTGGCTGCCGCTATTTACAAAATGACTTCAGAAACTGATAAAGCACTTTAACCGCAGCCAAATACCATCCTGGCCTCACATGGCAACGCTCAAAGGAATGCACCACCACCGCACAGGCGTGACATTAAAATGGAATCTGCTCGGTTGACGTGCGCAAAAAAAAAAAAAAAAAAANAAAAAAAAAAAAAAAAAAAAAAGGCATGTGCCACCGTGTCCCCAAGGCCTGCTTCTCTATGCCCTTGACACGTGTCTTAGAGGCGGGCAGTGCCACCAAGTCCCCGGAGCTGCACTAATTTAACCTCGATGTCAACAGAGGACAGAGCCAAAAAATCGGGACTTCCGCAGTGCAAGTGGCAACGGCATCCACTGTGATTGGGGATATAAGGATTTGTCCCTTCTGCACCCCCCGGTCCTGGCAGATAGGAGGGACATCAGACCTGTCAGAGCCCGGGTCTGAGCTGGGCTTAGGCTGGTCGTGGCGGTAGCTGTGGTGATGACAGTGGGGAGGACACCACTAATTGCCCGTCAGCGCAGGCAGGAGATTGCTCCGTGGGTGAGGAGCCCGATGCGACCTCAGCTTCGCGCCCGGCAGGCTGTGATGTGGATCCAAGGGGAAGTGCTCTTTGCCCCCACCTTGCCACGGCTCCAAGCGTGTGATAACCCACACCTTCCCCCTGGGAGGTCCTGTGCCTCTTATCACCCTCCCCAGCCGGTGGGGAGCGGCAACACCAGATCCCTGCCGCCCCAGGTTGGAGATGCAGCGGCACAGCAACACGTGCCTTGCTTCATCCTGAGCAATTCTCAGCCAAAAGGGTCCACAAACTCCATTAACGATCCCATCGCTCTGCAGTGGGCAGTCTGGCAGGGCTTGCAGCACCTGCTAAAGGTGTCCCCGTCCCCAAGCTCTGCTGGAGGACACTATCCCCACAGCTCGGTTGAATTCCCTGCTGAGAGGGGCTTGCTCCAACGCCTCTGGCTCCATCCCGAAGCGAGGGCAAATCCCCCGTTCTGCCCCTTCTTGTCCTGCAGGAGGGAAGGCACAAACCCTCAGGTTGTTCTCAGCGTGATTGTGCACCCACACCCCAAAAGTTCATTTACACTAGGAGGTGTTTGGGCCTCCAGGAAATCTCTGCTTAATACTTGTGCACTTGAGTAGCCTTAACTTGAAGCAAACAAAGGTTATGGTCCAGGTGTAAATACAAAACATATATCTTTATTCTTTATCTAATCGAGCTTACATTTTTATCTTTACTGCCACTGGTGTTTAAATGTTTGTACTAGTTTTTTAACTAGCTAATGTAAGAGGGGCCATAAATCTGAGACAGACTCCCATTGCAGCGGTTTTTAGTTCTGCATATGCTCATTCAATTAATATCAAACTGATTTCTTAAGAGTTAGTAAATGTGCCCTGTGACAACCATGGCCATCACTAAGTTGTTGATAAAGGTGAGATGCCTCAAAAATAGTTATTTACCCATCTGAGCCACATTTTGCCCTTCTGTCTTCTAGTACTCCTTCGTTAAGTCACATGAAATACAGCAGAACAAGCCTGACAGCAGTGGCATTAGCAGAGCTTTCCACTGACTACCAACTGTTTGCCATCTCAAACAGGAAGATGTATTTATTTCCAGAAGTGCTGTAAGAAAAAGAAAAAAGACCTATGTAAAGTGCTGTCTAAGGATGGGAGAGATTGTGTTGGGTTGGCAGCACGACATACCCAAGCTGTCCCTTTGTATGCAGAACAAGTTAATAAAGGCAGGGGAGCAGCTTTTCCAGCTTAAGCCCTGCTGTGAAAGAGGCCACCTCCAGGGATCATGGAATCACAGAATGGTTTCGGTTGGAAGGGACCTTAAACACCATCCAGATCCACCCCCCTGCCCTGGGCAGGGACACCTCCCACCACACCAGGTTGCTCCAAGCCCCGTCCAACCTGGCCTTGAACCTCCAGGGATGGGGCAGCCACAGCTTCTCTGGGCAACCCCGGCCAGGGGCTCCCCACCCTCACAGGAAAGAATTTCTTCCTGAGATTTAAATCTCCCCTCTTCCAGTTTGAAGCCATCACCCCTCGTTCTATCACTATGTGCCCCCGTAAACAGTCCCTCCCCAGATTTCTTGTAGGTCCTTTCAGATATTGGAAGGGACTCTTATGTCTCCCCTGAGCCTTCTCTTCTCCAGGCTGAACACCCCCAGCTCTTCCAGCCTGTCCTCTCAGCAGAGGGGCTCCAGCCCTCAGATCATCTTCATGGCCCCCTCTGGCTGCTCTCCAACAGGTCCATGTCCTTCTGCTGTCGGGGGCTCCAGAGCTGGACACAATATTCCAGGTGGGGTCTCCCCAGAGCAGAGCAGAATCCCCTCCCTGGCCCTGCTGGCCACAGTGGGGTCTCAGGCTCTGTCCCTCTTGCCTTTGGCTCCTCTGCTGGGACTGTCCATCACAGAGCCCGTCAGCAGCCCCAGAAATCACCCTTCTCCATCAGAGAGAGATGTGTGCGCTGGGAAATGGACCGCAGCTGCCTGCCCGTTTCCGACATGCAACCAAACAGGCATCGGCCAGCAAAAGCCTTTGGGTAAGCTCTGGCCCAGGAGGGCGAGAGCAGCGCGAGCCGCTCTGTTGTGCGACTGCTCCTTGGAGACAGCCAGTTCCTCCTTGAAATCAGACAGGCGGACTTCCCGCCATCCTTATCCATGTACCGAGCTTGCAGAAAAGAGTTGACCTCCCATAAAATCACTGGCAAGCCAGGGTCATTGGGGTGGTGTTTGTCTGCGCCAGGGTCAAAGCAAAGGGGACAAATTCCAGCCATAAAAAAGAAAAAAAAAAAAGAGAAAAAAAAAAAGAGAGAGAGCGCATCGGTGTTGGTAGCACAAAAAGAGGAGTCAAGGTACATGGCATGAGTCACCTGCCTGGAGCTTTCTAAAGGAAATGAGTGGCTCGAATACCCGATTCCAGTGGAGAAAGCAGCGCAGACGGGGTGCGGGGAAAGCCTGCGAAACACGTCAATCTGTTTGCCAATGGGCAGTCCTACCAGATCCGATTAAAGGGGAGGTTCTGACCATTGATTGCCACATCCCCATTGCCCTTATCAGCCTCTGGTGCGATACCATCTCTGCTCGCAGCCCAGGTAGCCTGCCAGCCAGACAGGGAGGGGCAGAGAAGCAATGGGAATGATAAGTCCCATGCAAAGGAAACATGCTGTCTCCCACCAGTTCTCATCTGTGCAGGGACTACATGGAAACAGGACCTTTCTCCTCAAGAAGCCTGGAAATTCCATGTACCCAGAGCTGCACATCCTGGCCTATGTGCAGAAGCAGGGGTTCTTCCTGCTTTTCACCCTCAGCCTGGCAGGGCTGGAGCAGATTGCAGAAAAACACAAAGGGGAGACGGAAGGGGGATTCAGTTGCTCCTTGTGCAACTTTAAGAGTTATTGTTTGCTCCGGGAGCGCTCAGGGCAGAGTGTGAACTACACGAGAGTAGTACACGTCCCTGCGAGAGCACATCTGCGTGGTCTTTTGCTTGGCGCTGTGCTAACTGAGGCCGCAAAACTCGCGGTTTGGAGCTAGCTGGCGTCTGCCCGGCTCGGAGCTCACTCCCAGAAGCCCTGTAGGATATACACTGAGAAACAGGGAAAGACCCTACAGCGCAAGCTGCTTCCAGGAACCGCCGTTTGAAAAAAAACCCTGCACGCCTGCCGAAGGGTTATGCGTGATGTAAGACGCACCTTGGGTCTCGGGGACCAGAGATGCAGTTTCTACAGTGCCCTCCCAAACCCCCAGATTCTCAGATCTGATCCTTCAGAGGACAAAGAGGTGGCATTCCCAGCCTCCAGCAGCACAAAGAAGAGAATTTGAACAACCCCTTTATTTTAAGAATCGGAGCCTCCTCATGCAGTAACTGGGATTTGTTTCAGAGGCTGTGGAGGAAGAGGAACCATGGGACCTCTCCTGCCCGTCCAGTGCTATAACATTAAGAAACCCAAAGCGTTTTGCTGCTCCGGCTTATATCCCGTTTCACCAACTGACGGGAACAGAGTTGGAGATAAAGGGAAAAAAAAATCTAGGGCAAAACCAACCTCAAACTCCCCCTCGCCTCTGATTTTGTCACACTGATTAACGTTGCACTGAGCCTGGTTGGTGTGATTGATCCCTCTGTGTAACGACTGAAGCTGACCTATATTATCGAATCAATACCTCGCACAGGCTCTCTCCCAAGGCTGGCAAAGACAGCCGAAGCTTTCAGAGCCGCCGTGCCACCGCTCGGACAATCCCGCACCCCGCTTTCGATGAGGTGCGTCTGGCACACAGGGGACTTCAGGACGAAGGCGCAAAACGCGTTACCCAAAGTGAACCCACACTTGGCAGTTACGCCCTCCTGTAATCTGGAGGGTGAAGTTTATTTAAAACCCACACACTAAACTAACCGTAGAGGCTCTAACCTCGCCGTTTCATCCTGAAAACATTCGTATTCAATGTCCTGGAAGCCAGACACACTGTTTACCCCTGGCTTGGACTTCTTGTCCTCACCTTAGTGCCGAGGTGGCAAGGTTAGACTGGTTTGTACATTGACTGGAAAGAAGTATCCCTCAGCAAAACTTTTGCCCGAATCACTGATGCTCCGAGCAAAGTGTGCTCTGGCCTGATACTTTTTCCTGAGCAGGCCTGGCTCCCATCCATGTGTTGGGAATTAACGATGTCATGTTCCTCGTCTGCCTGCCCAGACATCATCCCGTCCCACCCCATCCCATCCCCTACCATCCCGGTGCAAACGCAGCAATGAATCAGGTGGCTGCAGCGCTTTGAAAAGGCACTAAAGAGGAATTGTGCCTGCTGCGGCAGGGAGGGGAGCGGAGCGGGGTGAGCGAGGTGGGAGCACCCGTCACATAATGACCACTTTCTTTGTGCGGTAGGCTGGCTGCTTCGTGCCTGGGAAAGGCAAGGCAGGCACGCAGCCTGCGCTGCCACCCACGCAGCCCGGGACTGGAGCTGCTGTCGTGTGTCAGAGGAGCACCTCGTCAGCCTCCCCGCTTACCCCACCTCCTCCTCCGCTCGCTCCGTGCTCTGCCTCCCGCTCCCCTCCCTCGCCATCGCCGCCGCTTCCCGCAGCACACGCCGGGGCTGCGGCACCGACTCGGCACTCGGACCTGCTGAGCTCCGCAGCACAGCTGGGCACAACCCCTTCCCAAAAAGTGTTGGCGCTGAAATTTCCGTGTGGGATGGAGTCGGGGGGGACTTCTCCATTGTGCCCAGCTCATCCTGAAAGCACGAGCTGTATTTATATGTTTGCACACATCCCCTCCCCTTCCTTCCTTCTCTCCCTTGCTATTTTTTCTCTCGCTCTGTGTTTCTCTCTCTGTCAGCCTCCCCTCCTGCTCTGTGAGAACAAACATTGCACAGTCGCTAATTCCTATCTGCGTGCTCTAGCCAAAACACAGGGAGCTGCTAGGCTGGATAAGACTAATGGTCTGCTCAGCACAGTCTGCTATCTCTGACAGCGAGCAGCACAAGTCACTGCTGAGGATGGAGTGCCCCTAAAATACCCTTTGAGTACAGCAGCCTTCTACTGGATAACCTACTGCCCTCGAGCAAGGAGTCTTCCTACACACAGACAGTGCTGGATTAGCTCATGCCCCAAGCACGATGCTTCATCCTGCTTACTGTAACTGGATGTTTCCTTGTTATTCCAGCAAATGCCTAATCCTGGTGATTGCGCATGAGTGCCTAATCCTCGCTTCGTCTAATCCCAGCCTGCTCACTGCCTGCCTTGTGCTCAGCCATCCCGCACGGAGCACCTTACATGGAAACCAAAGGCAGAGAATCACCTAGGTGTGAGCGTAACGCATCCCGGACGGGCCCTGCTGGGCTTTTCCAGGGCATTCCTAGATGTTGGGTGATGGGTTCCCAAAGGTCCGTTCATTCTCGGCGCCCGACTGGAGGCATTGTACAGACCTGTGCAACGGAGACCCTGCAGCCTTATGACTCCTGGAGGCATCCGGGTACCCGCGGGACGCAGGATGAGGATGCTAACGGGTCAGTCTGCTTTCCTGCAATGCAGCGACGGCTGCCGTGCTGCCACTCCAGCTGCGGGATTTCAAACACCTTGTGCTACCCAGGGCACGCTCGGCTGCATGTGCTGCAGCCTGGAGAGCAAGAAATAGAGGCCAAATGCATAAGGCTCACTCCGAGAACATGAGGCGGAATAGGTCTAGGCAGGGGAGGCTAATTCTTAAAAAAGCTGCATGCAAATAGCGGTAGCTATCTTCAAAGGGAAGGGAGATTCAGATCTCTCTGTCCCTCGAGGTACTCAAAGAATGGGGAACCGAAACTCAACAGCCCCGCTCTGACACAGCGCACGGCTCCACTCACGCACGGGCAGCTACAGGCTCCGGCCTCGGCCCCGCGTGATTGATCCATCGCCTGTTCCGGCTGCGCTCCAAAGAGGTCAAAGTAGGAGTCCCCCTTTAATTGCTGCCTAATCTCTCCTTCCCGACAGGCGGGACACTGCCCAGCCCTCCATTTCAGCAGGTGTGTTGAAATAAAAATGACAACCCATTAAACAAATGACTTTTAAAAAGAAGCCAGCGAGCTGGCTGAAGGACAGGAGAGGCTCTTGGGTGATGCCCCTGCCCATCGTTCGAAGAGCCTGCCCCCTGAAGAAGTCAAACCCAAAGCATACGGCGTCAGAGAACCTTGGCGAGCAGAGCGCTTTATGCTGTCCCATGGGAAAAGGGAACCCTCGGGGGGTTTTTTTGTTGTTTATCTTTTTTTATCCCGTTTTTTATTTCCTGAAGGTAAGCCCTTGGAGTGAATGTATCAGCCAGTATCCCAAAATCCTGATTCATTTTCCAACGACATGAGTTTGCTTTCTAAATACAGATATAAGACAGATTTTTTTCCCCCCAAGGACAAGGGAAACATATCTCTCTTCGCTTATATCTGTTTGTTACTGTTGGATGTCAAAGCCTCCTGGATTTCCCACTACTCTCAAGCAGAGGCAGGCGGTGCCTGGCTCCCCGCGGCCACGCCAGGCTCTTTCCCGAAGTGTGCGATGCACAGAGCTCGCTGAAGGGGAGAGGAAGAGGCAGCCACAGCGTGTTTAAGATTTTATTGTTGCAAGCTGCTCCTGTCCTAGCCACATCCGAGCATGAATGCCAAATTTGTCATTCCTGATATAAACTTAGGTGCTAAAAATAAACAAGAGAGCTCAGAGGAATGAACTCACACCATGCCTACTGTGCAAGCCAAAATACTCTCTTCAGATGGCACCATCCCTCCGCCTCGCTGGTAAAACAAACTGCTAGGGCTCGGGACTCCTAGGTTTATTTCCCACTCCGTCTCGAACTTGCCATGTGGGCCTGGCATAAATCACTTCTACCCTCTCTGTACAGCCACCTTGTAAGTGCGCACAATAACCTCTGCATTCCCTTGGGTGTTGTGAGGTTTAATTGCTTGCAGACTGCTCTGAGGTCCTCAAAGATTTGCAGAAGTGCAAAGTAATATTAATGCACCAACTCCGAGCACGCATTTCACATAGCTATCTACCCTGCCTGGCTGGACTGGTTCCCAGCATTTTGCTCAGATGATTTTGCTTCATTTAATCCATTTTAATTACCTTCCGCTGATTGCTTTTGCCCTTTGTTTAAAACATTTCAAATTCCTAATTGCATCTCTGGGTTCTCCCATCAGTTGTTGTCCTGGCTGGTTCTTATCAGCCAGGCAGGGTTTTCTTTGTTTGTTTTCAGATGCTCTCCTGTACTGGTGAGCGGTTGAAACCCAGCTCCGGGTCATGTTTGTTTGTTTGCTTTACCAGCCCAGGAACTAAGCAGGTTTTCACAGTTTCTCCAGGAAAGGGGCCACCCATTTTGTGGTCTGCACTTTGCTAACAGACAGTTTAAGGCTTGAAAGTAAACAGACGATTTTGTCTGCCTCCTGTTGTAAATTAGTGGTTCCTGTGCTTTTTTGGGGGCAGCTGCACCAGTTAACCAGACTGAGACCTTGTCTGAACCTTGGAGCTTCAGCCCAGGGTGGTTTCTGGGATGCTCCAAACCCCAGGCTCAGAAGGAAGCAGCCCAACCTCCACTCAGCATCATCACTGAAAACCAACTTAAAAGCTGCATGTGCCAGTCCCTCTGGTCCCTCTGTGTGCCAGCAGAGGAAGTATTAACCCCCTCGGCCCCAGGAAGACAATGTGCCTTTTCCTCCCCAGAGGTCTAAAAGGTGAAACCCAACCTATGGCAGAATCTCAGCTGGCGTGAGTGAAGGCCAGTGCCCACTAGAATTCATATGGAGGGGAGGAGGAAAGGGCAGCCTGTTCCCTGCTCTGCAAAAAACACATCTGGGAGTCAGAGCAGCAGGCAAGGATTAAAACTGAGCAAAGCAGAGCGCAGCGGGTACGGTGGCTCGGCGAGAGAGGAGGCCAGCACCTCTGGAAGCCCAGCAGCCAGCCCTTGCCCGGCAGCGCATCCCTCCTGGTCCTCCTCCAGGGAACCGCTGCAGTGAGGGCACGCCTGGTCCAGCTCAGGCATCATCGCTGGTGGCACCACCCTCCCCAGCGGGGATGCTCCTTGGGGCCCCAGCTCTTGGCATCAGGTTTCTTCAGGCAAATCTCTTAAAAGTGAGCGTGGAGAAGAGCCTGCAGCCCTCAGGCTCTGGCCAGGCAGCCTGTCTGCCCCAGCACGGGCTCTGCAGCTTGCAGGACACACAACCCGGGGCTTTCTCACGCCTCCTGTTTCACCCAGGGTCCCCCCAGCGTGGGGCTGAGGGACAAGGATGCCATTCCTCAGGGATGCAGTGCTGGGGGCTGTGAGCACAGCCCCTGCGTGACACGGGGACACACACACGTGGCAGCACCCACACATGCATGGCTGGGGTGAGGCACACACAGGAGGCGGTGTGGAGCGGTGCAAAAACACACATGGCAATGGCGTGCAGTGGGGGGCGAGGCACACAGAGCAGGCAGCCCATGGTGGGGCACACGCAGCCCAGGACGGGGCACACGCAGCACAGGACAGGGCACATGCATCCCAGGATGGGGCACACGCAGCCCAGGACGGGGCACACGCAGCCCAGAACAGGGCACACGCAGCCCAGGACGGGGCACACGCAGCGCAGGACGGGGCACACGCAGCCCAGGATGGGGCACACGCAGCCAGGAGCGCGGTGCTCGGTGCGTGGCGCGGTCGGCAGCCCCGTGCCAGGCGTGTGGCTGCGTGCCGCCGGTGGGGTGGGGCAGCCCGGGCACGGAGCAAATTCACTGCGTAGCACGGCAAGCACAGGTTGATACCGCCCGCCGTGGCAGGACCCGGCTGGGTGGTAACAGCATCCCAAAGTGGACGGGCCATAAAGGCCACCGCGGAGCAAACTGGGGACATTGCAGTGGAACCTAAGCCCGTTTCAGAGATTTTCTGAGCTTCCTTGTCCGCCGTTTATGAGCGTGGTGGCAATGAACTTTGTACTGAGCTCTGTGTCATGCAGTGCCGACGTACCTCAACCTTCGTTCTCTCCTGACAGTGCCCTGGCTCTAACAGCTCCCAGCCAGCCCTCTGCTCCATGTGCCTCTCCCGAGCAGACACCCCAATCCGCGCCTCCCGCATGACTCTTTCCTCATCTGCTTTGCCCCTTCCGTCTAGCCCTGGCTCTTTCCACACGTCAGCTAACGTACTTCTGCACCTCGGCGTTTATCCCATTCCCTTTTTAGCTCCTTCACCAGCGTGTCCAAGGTGGGGTTGTCAACTAGTACACGCAGCAGCTTGCTTTTGGCCACCGTGACTTGCAACATCCGTGTTTTGCATGTGGATGAGTTCCATGCCTTTATTTCCCCAAATAGGGTAAAACCTTTATCTTTGCCGCTCCTTCTACCCTCTGCTCATACTATTCCCTTCAAAGCAGGCATGACCTTGGTGCCCCACTACCTAGTGTGTGCAAGGACTGGGTTTAAGTTGGGCGACATAACCTAAGGAGCGTGGAGCCATCAAACAAATTGTCACTTGTTTCCTGAAGCAGGATTTTCACTTAGCTCTTTGGTGATGAGCGTATGGTGAATACAACGTTTCTGCTTCTTATTTAATGATCCGTTGACAGGAAAGATCGAGTAGGCAGAAATCTAAATTCTGGATTCTCTCCAATTTTTTATCCACGGGAGCCCAAGCCTTTCAGCATTGGGAAAGCAGCAACAGGAAACGAGTCAGGGGGAATTTTAGGAGCTGTTGAGATGGCTGCAGTGTTTTACATTCCCAGAACTCAGCAGGCAGGCAGCTGTCTGGTCTATTAATCCTTTCCAAGTTTCTCTTTTGCCCCACGAATGCATTCCTATTATGCCCGTAGAACACGCAAGGCACGGTCCCATCCCGGCCTTATCCCCTTGCCCACCGCCACAGGGAAACACTGGCAGCTGCGTCCCATCTTGCTGAAAGGGAAAACGGGACCTGTGTGCCTGGTGCGCTCGCCTACCACAGACTCGGATTAAGCCTGAGCGGTTTCAGGGTTCCCTACTCCCAGCTGGGTTTTCCCGTGGCAGCAGGCTGTGCGGAGCTGAAGGGAAAAGCTTGGCGAGAGACGCTGTTTTTCCTCAGGAAGGCTCAGGAAAGCCTCCCCGCCCGAGCCGGAGTGAGCCGCGCTGCGCTTTTCTCAGCTGGATGTTGCTGTTACATCCGTGTTTTTCTTCCTCCTTGGCCCAGCTGCTGAAGCTGCTTTCCAGACCCCCCGAGCAAACTTGGATACTTCGCAGGACTGTCTTCTTGCTCCATGTGGATGCTGGCTGCGTTGCCTCCCAGGGGCTGTCTCCAAGAAAGTTTTGGAGCACAGCACCCTTCCAGAGGCCACTTGGACAGCCCCAGCGTCGGCGCGGCACGGAGAAACTGCCTCCACCTCCACCCACAGACCCTCGTGCCCCGGGGAAGTTCCTTTCAGGTCAGGGTCAAGACACACCAGCAGGGCTGTGTGAAGGAAGCCACTGCATTAATTAGAGGAGTTCTGTGGGCGAGCGGAGCGTGCCAGGCCCAGCAGACTGTCACCGGAACCTCACACCAGCGTGAAAGGCAGACGGACCTCAGTGGAAAAATCTCGGCATCCAGAGGTTACCACTGCAGCCTGGCACGCTGTCAGCAGAAAATCCCTGCTGGCTGGTTTCTACCTGCTGAAGGAAATCTGGGCAGGAGGAAAGCCAAACCTCCTCCCTTTTCCACGCTCTGTCCCATCCCGGCCCCCGCCTCCCCCACCGCCCGGAGTCAGCGCTCGCAAGCGCCCCAGCCGAGGCCAGAATTCCTCCCACAAAACAGGGCTGGAACGCCGCCACGAACTGCTCAACCTAAACACAAAGGGGAAGACAAGCCTAAAATAAACACGCACGCACACAAGCGCGCACCCGCATGCACACACACACACAGCGCTGCCATGGCCGGGGGGGCAGTGGGGGGGGGGAAGCGGCGGTGGGAGGGTGGCTGGGTGGTGAGGAAAAATTTCATGCTGGCCTCTTTAAAGGTGTGTTATTTGTTCAAGGCTGTCCAAACATTTGCGGAGCGCTGGCAGGCCCGGAATGTGTGCAAGAGCTCCGGCAGCGTGTCTTAGGCGTGGGAAAGCTCTGCTCTCCTCAACCTTTACAGGCTTGTTCCCCCTCAGGCAGTGATTCAATAAAACCCGCGCCAGAGATTTATTGAGCTGATAATGACAGCTTCAGTCAGCAGGCAGACACCAGCAAAGCCGGGGGAGAGGGGGAGAGAGACTCCCAAGACGCAGAGGAGGGAAGAGAGATCCCAGCGCCTGGCTTGGATGGGGCTTGGATGAGGCTTGGATGGGGCAGGGGCTCTGTGTTTCCGGGGGGAAGCTGGGATCTGCATGGGCGAGAGCCGGGCTTTTGATGCCGGAGCGTGCAGCCCTGCCCGGCGGAGCGGAGGGTGTGCCGTGCAGGTGCGCAGGACTCCCTGGGGTGGGAATGGCCGGGGAGCCAAGCTTGGCGTGCTTCCTCGCCCAGCCCCGGCGAGGTCAGGGATGTGGCCGTGGGATGGGTGCCTGCTCCCCAGGGAGACAGGGTGAAGCGCCCTGGCTGAGCTGGCCACCTCGGGGGGAGGCTGTGCCACGCTCGGCCCCTGGCCCGCTGGGCAAGTTGCTTCACCTCCCTCTCCGCCACCGCCCTTTGACTGTTCAGCTCCAGATAATTCCCCAGCCTCGGAAATGCTAAGCTGAGAAGGGCAGCACGAGGCTTGCTGCTCGAGCTGCGCTGGGGTGTTCCTAGCAGGCTGCGCTGGACGCGCTGGGATAAATTACGTTCTTCGTGGAAAAGGAGGAAGATGATGGCCGTGAGGGCTTGCTTAAAGGCATTGCTGCTGGTCTGGGTCATGCAGCCCAGCTTGTGGTACCCAGGGATAAAGGAAATGCCCCGTGAGAGAGCTCTGTGCCACCAGCAGTACCATTTCACTGGACACTGAGTCACTGGCCCACTCAGCCCCCATGGTTGGTTTCCCTCTGTGTTTTCTTCAACAAAACCCTGGCAGATAAAAGCAAGGCAGAGCCCAGGGCTGAGCACCTGTGAGAAAGGCCAGCAGCTCCAGCGAGGCACTTCGCACTTTCCTACTGTCCCACAGTACTGTGTGGTCAGCCGCGAGTTAAACCCCGTAAACACACCTGTGGTTATCGGTCCCTTTTACCAGTGGGAAACGCAGGAGATAGAAGGGAAGTGACTCACGTGGCAGCACGGCCAGGAACCAACTTTTCTGACTCTCTGCCCGTGATAACCCATGGGCTTTGTGTGTCCACACATACGTTTGGCCCAGCAAGCAGCAATGCCATGTGTGTATATAAGGAAAATGGCACTAGGATTCCCCCTTCTGCAAGCCCTGGGAGCTCTGCTCCCACTTTTCCGGGGTGCAAAGCCATTTACTGGCAGAGCCCGGGGCCTCTGGTGCAGCGCAGCGCAGCGCTTACCTCGGGAGGTCGGTTGTTGCTGTTTTAACAAAAAACGCTTCAAGGAAAATCCTTCCCAAGATAACCTTCAGTCTCGCGCTCAGCGGCCGGGGAGACACGTATCTCTTCGCCTTGGCAGTCAGGTACCTGAAGGCAATAGAAGCACAGAAATATGTGGCTGGCTAGCGTGGCTGGGATAAAAGGGAACTCGCGTCGCCTCGCTTATTTAATTATTACCGTCTGTGTTCTTTCTGGCATTGCAAACGCTTGGGAACTTGGCGGCTTACTGCCCATATTAATACAAAGTGTTTTCTCTATAGTGAGAGTACTCTGTGGTGCTGGAGGGGGCGGTTTTAGCCTCACGCCTGAAAACAGCTAGACTTTCTCAAGCGTTAGGTTCAAATCCCAGCAGGACCTAATGAGAGCTTCGTGTTGCTAGATGCAGAGAGGGAGTTTTGCGGGTGTTTCGGCTGAGGCCGTGGCTCTGCATGGACCTCACAGTTCCAACAGGCCTTTGCAATTTGGCTGTCAACAAAGAGGGCAACTGGTTTCTATAATAAACACTCGGGGATAGATTTTCAAAGAGCAGAGGCCCTGCCTCATTTGGGTGTGTGTAATTTGTAACAGAGAGCAAATTCAAGTGTCTGGATCGCTGCCTCTCTGGCTTGCACTTGGCTCCAACGTTTGGGCTTGGGTTTGGTGGATGGGAAGGAAGCCGTTCCTCTGACGATACAAGCCCTGGTAGGGTAGAGCTTCCCTGGTCTCGCTCTTTGGTGTCTTCAGGATCGCAATTACAGGGGATGTGCCAGCTGGGAAAGGAAAGCTGGCTCGCTGCTTTTAGACAGGAACAGTCTTAGCTCTTAGCCTTAACCTGCCTTTTCTGACCCCTGATATTGATCCTTTGCAGCTCTGTGGTTTCACCTGCAATTAAAGCAGCACACTTTGTCCTGACTTGATCCTGCTTGGCCTGTAAGGGCCCTCCATTACCGGTTTGCTCAGGGGGAGCTGCCTCTCCGTCATCTCAAAGGTGCTGCTGTCCTGGCACTGGCTCGTCCGCTCTCCCTGTCTCTGGTGGAGGGTCCCATGTCAGCCTCTGCTCCTCGGCATTACTTCCATGAGGTGCCTCTGAACTGGGTAGCACCCAAGGAAAAGGGCAACACAGCCAGGTTTCTAGCTGGGGAGTTACAGCCTGCAGGGAAACAGGGAGCCAGGAATGCCAAGGGATGAGAAAGCCATCCAGGCGCCGCAGTAAAGACCCTGGGAAGATGCCGCGTTGCTCCATGGTGTTACACTGGATGCCTGCTAAACCCACGCGTTAAGTTTGAGGGGAGGCATAAAGATCGCACGGAGGAGGGAAGTGTTTTGCTTAGAATGAGAAATGCAGTCTTAGGTCTGCAGAATGAGTACAGCTAAAAAACAGTGACAAGCACAGAGCGGGCGCCGGGAGCTGTGACAGGGACAGAGCAGCCACTGAGGCTGCAAGTGGGATCTACAACTAAAGTGTAGGTCCCCCCTCCATAAGCATCCCCGCTCCTGGCAGGGGAGGTGGCAGGAGGTGCCGAGTCCCCTCCTTTGTCCTCGTCTCGTCCTCCCCAGAGCCCAAGCCAGACCTCGCCAGGTTTTGCAACCCTGTCTGGAGCCCTGCAAACAAACCAGCCGGCCGCTCTGGAACACGCAGCTCCCCCGCTGACGCCAGTCCAGTCCCGTCCCAGATCAGATGACTGCTGCCCAGAAGCAGGGCACTCCGTCCAGCTGCTAAGCGTGTCCTCAGACAGAGCTAACTGCAGCCCGGATGGAGCTCTTCTCTTTTAGACCGTGGTTTGACTGAGGAGAGCACCCAGCTGTATTCCTGGAGCTTTCCAGGGGCCGGCTGAGCGCAGCACGTGCAGCGTCTGCTCAGCCACAAAGCTGTCTTTCTTTTCCAGCGGTGTGAGTTGCTGCGAGAAACGTGCGTTTTTGGCAAAACAGCCCCCGCGCCTGGGCGGCCGCCTGGCAGAGCTGTCTGCAGGAGGGCAGCTTCCTCCTGGGTGGCAGGTATCGAACCAATCTGGTTCTCTCAGCGCTGCCCCGGGGAGAAGCCACAAAGATACTGCACACATGTGCGCGCAGGCACGCACGCCTCGCCTGGCCCTTCCGAAGGCTCGGCTGGATCCCCAGCCTTTGCACCATCTGTTCCACATCACCTTCCTCGTTTTCCAGGCTCTGTGGACTCGCTCCGTCCTCTCCCAGATGTTTCCATCCTCTACATCCCCTCATGGCATGAATACTCCTCATGGCGCTGAGGAGCGAGTGCAGATGTTTCGGTTCTGGAGTAAGCTCTGGTGCGGGATGGGCGCAGCCGAATGCACAGACTGCGTGTGGGGACCCAACCTGGGAGCTGTGGTGAAAGCCAGCAGGCCCTGGAAGGAGCAGCCCCATTCCCCACCCTGCCCAGCGCTGGAGCGTGCATGCCGGGTGTTAGGACAGGTCACCTCACCCTCCAGAGCCAAGGCAGCGCAGTGGCAGAGGCCCGCCGCGATTCAGAGGTCAAAGTCAGCTCCAGGTGGTGCAGGGCTGACTGTGGCCACCTCCATCATTTCCTCGGAGGTGCCCACCAGCACCTCTCTCCTTCCCCGACCAGCTCCTTTCCTCTGTTGGGTTGGGGACCTGCAGCAGGCTGCCCGGGGCATCTCCACCATGGGTCAGACCCACACGGCAGCGTTAGCCCCGGGGGCTGATGGCAGGGAGGGGCACCAGGAGCACTGAGCTCGGGGATAAGGTCCATGCTGTTGAGAGACTTCATCTTTACGGGTGCATTATCGAGCCTGTTGGCTTCTAACACACTCCTGGGATGAAAGCACAAGGGGAGTGATTGTCCGAGTATTTACCAAAGTTTAGGTCCGATAAGCCCTGTTGATTTTACAAGTGCTCCTTGCGGCCCCAGGAATGACTTTATGGCTGGAGCTAGCAGGTGGAATACTTTGCAGTGGAGAGGAAGGAGGGGAGACACACCACCCAAACCCACCATTATCCACTTGTTTGCTGATTATTTCTGTGCAATTTAACTCCTTGCTAAGCACCCCAGGCTCCCCCGGCGTGCTGTGCGCTTGCCATCACCTCTCTGCAGGCTGCTCACTTGAGGTTAGGAAAGTCCTCGTCAAATTCCTCATGCTCACAATTTTCCTGAGAGTTTCAGATAAAGAATGGAAACATCTCTAGTGAAGGGCAGCGGAACCTCTTGTCACTGAGATCTCCTTGTCTATGAGCAACTTGCTTTGGAGGAAGTGGTAGAACATCTCTTGCCAAAGATTTTTAGGAGACCAAAACCCAGTCAGCACCACGGGCTGTAAACGGGCATCGATGCCACATAAGGATCCAAATTAAAGAGGCAGAACAGCCCCATGCATTGGCTGACAGGGCGCTTCTCTGAGTTCTCATCCCCTTGACCAGCTGCCTCCATATGCAGCTCCAGGTGTGACACCGAGGTACTTCTGAGGTCTAAACATCATTGCTGATAGGAACTGATGCCACTGCGTTTGAATTTGTACCCCTTGAAGAGCTGCCCATTGTATTTTAGAGCTCTCTCCCTGCACAACACTCCTCGTCACCGAGCATGTGGCAAAGGAATACTGCTGTGCTGCTTCAGGTTCTCAAGCAATCGGGGTTATATATGCTGTCACTTTTGCATGACCTTTCTGACAGTCTTAGTAATTACCTTCAGTCCTGCTCTGTCCCTTCTCACTGTAGCTCTTTGTACATTGGCTTTATTTAACGGGTGGAAAATCATGAGCATTGGTTTGTTGAGGGCAAGACCAACCAAACCAACCCAACATGTCTCAAATTAGGGACAATATAAACCAGGGCAGCAAAGCCGCTAGGCAAACCTTTGCAGCACCTGGGAAACAACCCGCTGTGCAAGAACCTTCCTTCCCAGAGCACCAGACCTCACGGAGAGCTCTGCAATGAACACAAACTGCTGAAGTCTTCATTTCCCCCTATTCCTCAGATTCAGCACCAAAACAATGAATCTTTCCATAAATGCTATTTACAGCGAGAGGCACCCTCGCTGGGGTGAGGATGGGAACTTGGATTTGTCAAATAGAAATAGTTAGGGGTTTGGCATCCTCAGGAAGTCGGAGTGTCTTTGCTCTCGGTATCTCAGATGGTAGAGGAGAGGAAAGCATTTGAAGTCAGACAAAATAAATAATTCAGTTTCTACATTAACGCAACAGTTTCCTCTCTGCTAGCTCTGCCGCTGTTTGTCTGCAGTTCTGGAAAGCAGCCTTCTTTCAGACGGCATTTAAGTATTTTCTTAAGTGCTTTTAGATTCAGGGAAGCACTTAAGACCGTGTTTTAAGTTAAGCGCCTGTTTAAGCGCTTTCTTGAACTGGGTCCATCTTACATTCCTGCCTTTCCGATAAGAATTTGCATAAAACACGAAGTGTCTGCACGGTGTGACCATCAATAGAGTGTGTCCCACTAAGGCAGCGTACGAAATCTGTGTATAGTGTGTGTGTGTGTGTGTGTGTGTACCTGCCCGCAGGTTTGCATGCATTCATATGGAGATGTTTATCTGGCTATTACAACAAATAAAAGGCATCTTGGTCTAAGTGCCCTCTTTTCCAATAAAGCTGATAATTACTGTAAACATCCCAGGTGCTGGAAGGCCCTGCTTGTTTGATGTTAGGTGACAGGCCCATGTGCTGCTATCTCCTCAAAGTCTACCCGGCTGCCAAAACCGCAAAGGCTGTTGATATTCCAGGTATCGGCAGGCTGGCTGCCGCAGCAGCCTGCAGCTCTCGGGAGCGGGTCACGGAGTAATTAGCGATATTACTAATGGGTAGGAAACCTGAAGCAGCCGGTGACGTCCAGTCCCGGTGGAACCGTGGCCCTAGGCGAGGACCTGCTGCCAGTCCCCGGTCCGTGACCGGACCCGCGGCTCCCTCAGCCGGTGGGGTTACGAGCGGAGAGCTGGGCTTGCTTTCCCAGCCCTGCCAGCCAGGCTGCTGCAGCAGGCACGGCTACGACACCGGGAGAAGCGCCCCACATGCTCCGCTGCATCCGCTCCTTAACCGTGGCAAAGAGCTGAGGCTGCCGCCGCGGCCGCTCCCGCTCCAAGCAAGCCTTCCTCTGCATCCCGGCTGCTGGGCACCACGGCTAATCTGCTTTAACCAGCTCATGGAGCACCCTGGTCGTGCTGCTTCAGAAAGGAAACGTGGTGCTGGGCTTTCTCTTCTTTTTTTTTCCTTCTCTCTTTTTTTTTTTTTTTTTTTTGCTAGTATCTGTTGAACAAAGCGCCTTTCTTCCCGGCAGACTGGCTGACCTAACACAAGGGGAATTGTCCTCCCCGGCACAAAGGATGGGGGCGGGCGCCACCGCCGCGGAGGGCGGAAATGGCCGGGTTCCTCGCTGGGCTGCACCTGTGTCCGCAGCCTCCGGCCCCGCCACGCCAGCACGGCCGCCCGTGCCGCCGGCCATCCCGGACCTCACCTGCCGGGAAGCGTGGGAACTCTCCACCCCTCGTCTCGCTCGCCACCAGACCTCCCGTCGGACGCGGGGCTGCGCCCGGACACCCAGGTTAATGCCCTCGGCAGCGAGGGCAGCGGGAAGAAGAACAGGACCGCTGCAGCGAGTCGAGTATCCAAAGCCCTTAAATACGTTTTATGCCCTGTCTCTTAGCAGCAGCCCAAAAGTTGCCTAACCCTGCGAAGAGGAAGAGAAATCCGCCGGCTGCAGGGCGGTTTCAGCCACTGTGGGTCCGGAGGGAGGCAGGGGCACAGGCAGGCTGGGAAAAGGGGGAAGCGGCAGCCGTGCGCGGGAGAGGAAAACCGTCCCAGCTGAGGAGAGCCGGGTGGGTGGCAGTGTATTTTTCTCATGACAAAGATGCCCTTGTGCTGCCCGGCCCCAGAGCAGAAGATGCTAATGGGGAACTGCCTGTCCCAGGCTGAGCACTCCGCGATCTCAAAGAGCAACAGAGAAATTGTAACCAGAGCTGTGAGCTTCAACAGGAGCGTTTTGGTTGCAACCATAGGGTTTTAAAACCCTCTGACTGCTAGCTATGTAAATACACTTGAAACACACTCAGCCGAAACCTCCGATTTCTCCAAGGTTCAGCCTTCAAAATGCCACAGAACACACGCAGTTCTGCCTAAAGCCATAAATGGCCCACAGAGAGCCGAGAGTCAGATCACATCGTGCAGCCACACTTCTCCCGTCACCTTCCTTTTCCCCTCCCGCGCTCCTCCTTGGATGTCCTTGCAAACCAAAATGAGGAGCTGCAGAGACACCCAAGCCGCGCAGCAAGGATCTCTGAATTTTCCTTTTTACCCTCTTCCATGGTGCAAGCCAACACCGAGCTGTTCGACAGCCTGAGATTTTTGCCCTGTGCCCCATCAAGGGCTGCTGGTGCCAGTGGCGAGACCCCAATGGAGTCTGAATGAAGTTCAGGCCCTGGATGACTCCAGCTGACTGCGGAGACGGCTTGAAAATGCGTCTTGAAAATGCGCGTGGCTCATCAGGGCTTGCCCCCGAGTCCCCGAGGCGAGACTGGGAAGATGGAGTAATAGAGGTGAGCCTGTCTCTAAGACATCCACCCAAGGGCTGGGCACTCCACCCTGAGCACAGCACGGGGCGTTGCTAATTTATTGTAATCGGCATGAGACAGGTCCTCAAAGGGTTGGTTGGGGGAAGGCGAGCAGAGGCGGCTGCAGCGTGGGGTCCAGAGCCGTGGGCTGCCGCAGCTCCCCGGGCTGCCTCATGCTCCCCGCAGCCCCCAGGTCGCCCAGCTGACCTCCCCCCAGCCTGCCGGCTCCCAGGGCATTCACCAGGGGGGTTTGGGTCAGGCGGTGACACCCGTGCCGAGCGCCCGCCCTGCACAGAGACCGTTCTCCCTGGGCACAAAGATGCGCTTTGCTTTGCTGCTGGTGGCAAGCTATGGGCCAGGGCTCTGCCGGAGCTGCTGCTAAGCGAGCGTGGAGGACTCAGCTAGGGCAGCGTACAACAGGGAAGGAGAATTACCATGGTCCTTTCTGCAATTTTTTATAAAATGACACATAAACATAGAGCAATTCCATAGAGGTCGGGATGGAGCCAGGACCTCTGACTGTTTCTTGCTGAAGCCCAGATTGCCACTGTGGCCACACAAGCTGCCGTCTCAGAAAAGATATCCAGGAATGCAACAGTTAATCACAAGTGCCCAGCGTTGTTCCTCCTTATGCTTCAGAGTCAACAACCCCAGTCGAGCTCGGACCAGATCCCCTCCTCCCTCCCCTGCAGTGATCCGCAGTGGGGAAGTGGGCAGAGGAAGAAGAGAAGAGGCAGGAGACAGCCTCTGTGGCCATGTCCTGGCGCAGTGGCGGCAGTTTCCGTGTCAGGCAGTTCACGTCCGGAGAAGAGGGAAGCCAGGGTGCCTGCACATTCCAGCCTTTGGCTCACGCTGCCTGCCCTGCCACACGCTGCCTCTACCTTATTTCCGTGTGTGTGTGTGTGGTGTTGCCTTTGGCACCCGGGATGATGTTTACACTTTGCATACAGAATAACACAACTTGATATGAATCTGGCTTGAAAAAAAATAAAAAGGAAAGAAAGGCAGAAAGAGCAAACCCCAAACTCCGCAGCTGAAAAAATACCGCGAGCTCCCACAGCAGCCAAGATCAACAGCAGGGACAGGCTACTACTCTCCAAGGGGGATACGGGTGGGTTTTGGTAACCCACTTCTCATTTGTGACGAAAATAATCACAGAAGGATGGCAGATGGGCGCCTGCCCATCAGGGCGGCTCACTCGGGTGCCGGGAGGAGGGAGGTCCATCCTGCTGCTGGACTCCTTGCGGTGAACCGGACTACTTTGGAAACACTGGCCGTGCTTCTGAAGGGGTTAAATGGCAACCGGTTTCTGTTCCCCCAGTGAGAGCAGATAAAAGTTTTCCGAAGATGGGAGCCGTTCCCATGGGGGGTTGTCCTCCAGTGCTGTCCCAGACCCCTGGCCCCCGGGCAGGAGTGCCATGGGATGCTCTCCACAGCCTGCAGCCCACAGGCTGCTAACAGGCAGGTGGGTCCCAGCCCCTGACCTTTTACAGCTCATTTGTGGTTCTCTTGAGGACTTCTCAGGGCACTGGTGCTGGAAGACAAGGAAGACTTGTTGTTTTTTTTTTTTTGGCTGTCAGTTTTCCTTAAGTCCTAAAGCGATGTCATCTGGAGGGAGTGAGGAATCACCCGTTGGTACCTTCCCCCTGCCCTGTCTCTGCCAATTGTCTCCAGGACTTTCCACTCTCTCCCACCTTTCCAGTTCAGCTCTTTTTCAATCTCAATAGCCTTATTGGCATGACACGGTTTGCAAGTATTGCCAAAGTTAATACATCAAATGTCCATCCCTAGGAGCAAGCATTTCTCAGCACAATTACTCCCCAAAGACTCATCGAATGCACAGGCCACGGCTGAACACTACAGCTTAATGTCCTCATTAAATAACGATGAATAACCACCCCACCCCCCATCAGTGTCATTCTGGTTTCAGAGCACTGCAGCCTCTTGGGCTCGGAATCTCAGGGCCACACGGGCAGAGCGCTGGGAGTTCGTTCCAGCATTTATTTGGATTACAGGCGCCCATCCAAAACCAGGCCCTTGTTGTGCCAGGCACTGCACAGACAGAACAAGGAAAAGTCCCTGGCCTGAAGAGCTCGGACCATGCAGACATATAAATGATTATTCTTCTCATTTTACTGACATGTGAGGTGCTCAGGGACTTGCCCGGGGGCATGCAATGAGTCAGCATCAGAGCTAGGGATTAAACCCAGATCTCCAGGGACTACACTGCAAAACCAGTTCTCCCTCCAAGATGTAATTCCCAGCTCTGCAGGCCTTCCCATGGCATTTGCACCAGTGAGGCTACCGCAGGCACTTGCCAGGCTCGGGGCAGCTCTGTCTCTGGCCAGTCAGTTCCTCCTCTGCTTCCAAAGAGACGTAACCGGTGCATTTCGGCCCCAGAGCTGCCTGCATTTCTGCAGGGGCTGGCGCAGCGCCTGTGCGCTTACCCTGTGCGCATAGCAATTCTCGGGGCACTTTGGGATCCTGGAAGAGGAGAGCCGTGCACGTGCTGCCAGCATCTTCATTCTGCTTTTCTGCTGCTTAATGTCTCACAGACAGGAGAGGGCTCGGCTCCACGCTCAAATTACCACTGCGAGATAAATCCCCTGCTCGGCTGGGCCGAGGTAACTGACGCGTGCATGCTCTTATTCGGCAGCAAATGCAGGTTAATTCAGTTTAGCTTAGCTGGCAGCGCTAGCAGCCTAAGCTGGGTTGTGTTACAGAGTGTTTGCCGCAGGGGCAGAGCTGACGGGCAGACAGTTGCCAAGGCTCAGCTGGTGCATGGTAACACAGAAGGCTTCAGGACTTGCTCATGTCTTTCAGCCCTTCAGACAGATTCCCTGTATCTGGCCTGAACAGATGAATAGACAAGAGGTGATTCACAAGGTTCAGGAAGAAACCTCTCTTCCCAGGTAGCTGCTGGCAGCAGTTTACATGCACCTTTTTTGCAGCCTGATCCTGCCTATTCTGGGTTGCTGGATCCTGCACCAGCTGAACCACAGGTTTGACCTACCCAAGAAAAACACAGCCACACCAAAACTGACAGGACAAAGTTTCGAACATGCCATGACAATTCCATGACCCCTCTTCTTCTCCCCTCCCCGCCGCGATGGGAGCAATCTCTAGCTACTAGACATTTTCTCCGCTTACTTTGGAGTAGAAGAGACGGACACACCAGGCTCGTCTACACACAGAGTTCTGTACACACACGCCGCATCCAGAGTAACTTTATATTGCCAAGATACGCAGCTGTGTCCCAGCTGGGATCAGGGATGCTGGGCCTGACATCCTCCCTCCTCTGGTTCTTGCTCCCTCCCAGTCTTGGGGATGTTCAATGGGCTGGGAGATACTCCTGAAAAACAAAGGCAGCAGCCTCATAAAGAAAAACCTCCTATAGAGGCATTTCAGTGAAGATTTCCCCATCCCTGAGTAGGGAGACAATGGTGGGAAGGAAGTCGGAGTCATTATCGTCATTGTTTCAAGGTTTAATCAGGCACTTGGGGATTAGCACCTCAGCACTGAGGGCACAGCTGGGTGGGAAAGGGCTTGGCTTTGTCCACCGTGGTGGAGAAAGGCCGTTCTGCTCGCTGCTGAGCTGCTGCCTGAAGTGCTTTGCGCTCTCCTGCAGCCAGGCTTCTTGGGTCCTGCGGCGGGAGCCGTCCTGGCAACTTCAGGCTCTGGGCAGCAAGGAAAGACTGAGACTTGCTGGGGAGGCTCCCCACCACTGACGGGGGTAGCCGAAGGGGCAGGGACCCCATCAGCCGGGGCCCCTCCACCTCCTGCTCCTGCCTACGTCAGAAGGAATCGGCAAGAGGGTGTATTTCCCGAGAACCTGTTTTCCAGATCCCCTGGCATCCTTCCACCGCTCTCGCTGCGTGCGTCATCGTTTTATGAGGCTGCATCATTCCCCGGGAGCCCCCTTCCCCTCCCCTTTCTCTCTCTCGCACACAGAGATTTTATTTATTTGTTTATAACACTTCGCCTATCCCCAGGATGCCTTTCATCTGCAAGCACTTAACCGTTTCGGTGACAGGAGGGAGGGCAGCCGCTCAGGGAGGCAGGGCAGAGCCATCACCAAAGGGATGCACAGGATGGACCTGGTCAGCACTGCTGGTCCCCGAGGTCACTCCGCTTCCTGGCCCTGCCGCCTTTCTCCTCTCCGCTGCAGAAGGAGGGTTCTGGCACTTGGCTGGCTCCCGGAGCGCTGGACTGGAGGGCAGCTGGTGTGGATGGCTTCAAGTGCATCTCCTGTGTCTGACAGGGCTGCCAGACGTGCAGACGTGTGGCTGAGAAACAGACCTTTCCCAGTGAAGCACATCCCCTGGGACCTGCTCTGGAGGCCTCCTCTACCCTCCTGGGACTGGCGTCTCCATTAGCGGGGGACAATGTCTCTGAAGGAGACAATGCGTCCAGCCCAAGCAGCAGCTTGACCACCCTCATGCTGTGGGTGTTGTCTTCAGACACCAACTGCTGCCCTTGGCTCCTCTTTAAAGGGCTCTGAAAGACTTTTTGTTTGTGGATTGAGTGCAGGGCTGTGAAGCCATGGGCTAGCTCCTTCCACGCTTGGTGCTTTGAGAGGGGGCTTAACTCTTCTGCCCCTTTGCCTCAGCTGTCCCCGTTTCCTTCCCCTGGCATCAGCCCATTGCATCCCAGTCCTACTGCTGCGCTCTCCCATCCACTCCGTCACCGCAGTCCTTTCTGTCACTGTGTCTCATCCCCAGATGACATTTCTGGCTGTAGGAGAAACGCTCGGTCCAAACCAGGGCTGAGCTGTGCATGCAGACCCCAGCACAGGGAGCCCTGTGGGAGCAGGCTGGGTGGAGGTGCTTGAAAACACTCCCATATCCAAAGCAGAACGTCATGGCTGGGCATACGCAGGACAGGGGAAAAGCTGTGTCTCCTCATGCGTGACCTAAGGTGCGGTCAGTCTCAGGGAAGCACAAGCAGAGGTTCTGCCTGTGCCAGAAAGTCGTGCCATACATGGAATAGGAGCCAAGGAGAAGCGTGGTCACATCCGCAGGTCAAACACCAGGTGCAGGTCAAACACCTCCAGGTGCAGCCACCAGCCCCCGGTGCTGCTGGGTATCCCTGCCCGCAGGACGTGGCAGGGAGCTCCGTGCTGCTCTCCAGGGAAAGCTCAGTCCGGAAGACGTGCAGGTGGGGAAAAGCCCAGCCACAAGTGCCACGTGCTTTGCGGAAGGGCAGAGGAGACAAGGTCCGACTCTCGCCCCAGAGGTGTGAGTGGGTGAGGGCAGGGTCAGACCTTGCACTCAGTATTGCCACTTGCAGGGGAGTTTTCGGCACCCAACATGTGTATGTTGGGGAGGGGGACACACACACATAAATATCCCAGCCTGGCAAGTGTCAACAGCAATTAGTGTTTCACACTCGGCCTGAGAGGGGGAATAAACATTCACAAGTAAGGGAGCGGTGCTGGGCTGCATGGGAAAGAGTGCCAGACAGGGAGGAGGGGAAGAAGCGGAACAATGCCTTTTAATGCCATTGCATTGTCAAGAGAAGTTTGCAGCTCGGTGGGAAAGATGCTCCGTCCCACACACCTTCTTGTCTCCCCCTGGTTGCTTTGCAGTTATGGATGGGGGAGGCCCTGGCCATTAGTGCTTAGCTCCGTGCAAAGCTGCGTCCCTTCGGAGGGAAGCCGATGCGGAGTGAGCTCAGCCAAACCAGTGCAAGAGGCTGCGGGGGTGCTCTTACAGCCGCACCAACCAGGCTGCCGCGGAGCAGGAATCATGGAAGGCAGAGCTGACACGAGCCCATCTTGAATGGTGCCTTGTGTCAGGTGCAAGAAACAGCTTTACTGCTCTGTCCTGGGAGTGTGGAGCAGGTACAACCAAACCAGCATGAGACGAAGTGGAATGTGCAAGGGCCAAACCACATTTGCCATCCTCCTTCTGGTTGAACTGATGCAAATTTTTGCTTTCAAACTTCTCTTGCTGCTTCTCGCAGTGTCCATGGGCCATGGCGGACTTGCTCCTGCTTGTCACCTGGGTGATGAAAAGAAGAATGGGGGCTCAGCATTTAGGGAGGTGGGACAGCAGGGTTCCACAGAACAGGGATTTTGCTTCTATAATGGCCAGCATTTTTACCAGGAACTGACAGGACTGAGGTCCAGTTCCCAGCCACGCCAGCTGCCAGGCTCTCTCACAGTCCTGCTGCGTGCGGTGGGATGCGTGCAAGTGTGGGGTCTGGGAATGCTTTGGGAAGTATTGCAAGGCGACCTGGTGACGCCCTATGAACCATGTGTGGAGCAACACAGGCCTACGCGGTGAGCTTAGAAGGCAGCTCCCCAGCACTAAGGACCTGCCACCATACCAGGTCTGGAAATGTGTCCCTTCCCTCCTGCCTCCCCGCTGCCACCACCGTTGCTGGGGTATTGCTCCCATTTCCTCCTGGCGCTGGTGCCTAAAAGCCCTCCTGTGCCAGACGCTGCCCAAGCACTGCCACGGGGACAAGCCCCTGCCATTCAGCCAGACAAACGGGGCAACAAAATGAGGATTTTAGTCTCATAATAAATAAAATTTATTCTTGTTTCAGCACTGAGGAGCAGAGACCCACGGAAACCGATGCTGAAATTATGAGTGCCAGTGGCGAAGTGGCCAGATCTCACAGGAGAAGAGGGTCTGACTGACTCCATCCCCGAGTCCAGCCTCGGCGGCTCCCGGAGTGACTGGGGGAGAATGAACCGCACTGCCTTCCTTCTCAGCAAGAGGCAGAGGCTGACTGGCCCCGTCTGCATGAGCAGCTCATCTCCTGCTCCTGGACTGGGCTGTGTCCCTCGGGATCTCAGCGCTGTCTGGAGAGAGGCTGTAGGCATTGTCGCTGCTGGGGACAGGCTGTGCTGTGCCAACACCAGCTCAGGTAAATGCTGCTCCTGCAAATCACCCCCACCGGAGCTCCTGAAACTGCTGGAAGGACTTTCCTTCCTTTGCTCCAGCCTCAAGCTACACGGGGCAGCGCCCGGCTCCGCGCAGCATTGCACAAAGGCGCTTTGTCGACATGATTAAAAAGCAGACGTTCTCTTTCTGGAGCCTGGCAGCAGCGAGTCCTGCCTGCCCTCCTCCGGGCGCCCTCCTCCCCCGGCTCCCCATCCGCGCCGCCAGCCTCCGTGATTAGGAGAGCTGCAATGCGTGCTCTCTCCTCCTCACGTGTGCACACACGCGCGCGTGTGCGCGCAGAGGCGCGCGGCGAAGGGGAGCTTCAGGAGGAGGATGCGTTCCTGGCTCGGAACCGCAGCAGCTCCTCGGGGAGCCGCTAATCCCACCCAGGGCAAGCCGAAAGCGCGACAGCTCCTGGTGACGCACCTTCTCCGGGGGAGCCGCGCAGAGGGACGTTAATGAGCTGCCTGCCTCCGGAGGCATTACCGCTGGCTCTGCGTGTCTGGCACTCGCAGCCGCGGCCTCCCTGGGAGTTACAAACTGCAGGCAGGCTCCCTGACAGTTGCGCTGCTATCGGCAGAGGAGCTCTTCCTCCAGAGGAATAGCGGAGTCACATGGATCCCATTAGCCCTTTGCTTCACATCAACCAGAACCAGAAACAACCACCAGCGCCACCCCCAACCTCTGTCAGAGAGGCTGCACAGCAAAAATCTCCCTATGAAATCAGGCCAAAGCTCTGCCGTGCCTGTCTCCAGAGCCCAGCGCGCGAGGAGGGCACGCAGGGGCCACATGAAAAATGTTGCTTGGGAAGGGGGCGAATCCACCCGGGGGAACTGGCTGCCGTCAAGGGCTTGCTTTTTACTTTACAGATGGGAACTACCTGTGCTCCATACATCCAGCACAGTGCTAGCCCCCACTGTCCCTGGCAGGCAGCACTCGCCGATGGCTTTGCTCATATCCAAGGGAGTCCAACAAAAGCCACCAAGTGGTTTTTCTCCCTGCCACACCCCCGTTCACGCAAATCCGCATGAGCACAAAAGCCTCTGGGCTTCTGCGTCTGGGGCTGAGAGCTGCAACGGGTGGGATTGCAAAATCTGGATGGTTGCACAGTCCGGCTGGCACGTGCCAGGATGAGGAGAGGCAAGGACATGGTAGCATCCTCCAGGGGCACCTCTTGGCAGCCCCGCAGCAGCGAGCACTCACCCCTTGATAGGGTGACCGTGCCGGGTCGGTATAACACAGGCCACCGCACGGGGGGTGGCCCTGGCACAGCTGACAGTGGCACTCGGTGCCGCACCGAGCCCTCTGAAAGAAATAAAGCCGTTTGCCACTGTAGGCTCAGAGTGATTAACTGGAGTGTTAGGCAATTAACTTTTTCACACTTGCAGCCTCTAAAACTCCCCCCCATAACTCAGAGGCGACAGACTCAGTTGTTTATTTTCTGCTTAAAGAGAAGCCAGTTGCAGGTTCCAAAGGAAAACAACCCCAGATTTATAGTCAGGCTTCAAGGCAGATAGTAGGACAAAGGAGCCAGTCAGTTTTAAAAGCTGAAGGCCAAGTCCTTGTCTGCAGAATCTGGCATCAGGGAAGCAATTCTATCCTCACAGATTTGGTCCAGGCCTCGAACTAGCCATTTTCTTTCTCCAGTCACCATCTTTGTCCTTGCCTGGATGGAGCAGGAGCCGCGTGTGAACGGCAGCGGTGCTGATTATAACGTGGCAGGGCACAGTTAAAACCAGGTTGGGTCTTGCTGTGTCCTGGATCCCCATGAGCAAGGCACATCTGCTCATCTGTCACAGATTGTCTTCTTACCTTTTATAAGTATTTGGGGGCAGGGACCATAACTTGCCATGTCTCCAGTGGGAACCCTGCATCCACGCTCCCAGCTGGGAGAAGGCCTTTGATTTTGTCATTAGGCAGCACAGAGCCAGGAGCTGCCTGTGTCCTGCTGGAGCCAGCCCTAGGACACCATCAGATCGCTCCATCTGCCTCTTGTTTATAATGTAAACATCGCTGCACCCCTTCCCTGCCACAGGAGAATGTGCCAGCGCAGACAGATCGACATGTATCTGGACAGACACGTTCCCAACGGAAAGCAGAAAGCTCTGCTTCTGCCTCTGCCATGGGCCAGTGACTACCCCGTGGTGGGGACTGGTCAAGAAAGGAAGAGGGAGGGCTGAGGATGGTTTTGCATGCAGGTGTTAACCCATCTTTGCAGCTCTCTATTTTATTTTATTTTTTTTTTTTTAGCTGGGAGATATTTTGTATGCTGCAACAGGCATGTTTTTGCATAAAACTGGTGCTTGGTGACAGCCCATATTTGCATTGTGAGTGAGAAGCGACACTGGGGATGAGAAAATGTGGACCAAAAACGGGGCTCCGGCTCACCAGTAAGGGTCCTGATGCTAGCAGATGATTACAGGCATTTGCTCAGAACAGCCATATTTTGGTTGGAACCAAGAGCATCTTCCCCGTCTGCTGTTAACAACTTCAGTTGCTACACAGTGGTGGTTTTTTATAGTAACATCTCCAAGGTCTCAGCCTCATTATCCCCATTTTAGAAATGAAGAAGTAAGCAAAGGGAGGTGCTGTTTTGAGTAAGGTCTCCCAAGAGACCAGCAGCACATCACAGCTTCCCTGACGGTCCCAGCCCTGTGGTCTTCCCACCAGACACTGCTGGAATTGTCCTGTGAGCAACCCATCGCTCACAGGGCAGCTGACAGCTTCACAGCTCCGCAGTAACTCCCTGACCCACAGCTGCTGCCTACAAGTTGACAGGAAAGCTCGTCTGCTATTAAGGTTAAAAATGTTGCCCATAGGGAGAGCAAAGTCTGACATTGCCTGCAGCATACTTCTCGCCTGGAGTTATTGCCTGTGGATTAGCAAAGGTCAGGGTTTAGTGCTCCAGCCCTTCCCAGTCTCTTCCTTTACTGCAGGTTAGGGCTACACTTGAGAATTTTGTTGATTTAGCCTGATCTGTAAGCGCATGGAAAAATCCCACCCAGTCTGGGGGAGCCATGGGAGCAGAATTCCTAGAGCAGATGTAATCATCCTGGCAAACGGAAAATACCCCACCCCTTGGCCGCTGCAGCATGTTAGGGGAATTAACAGGATCCCTATGGGCAAGAAAACTCCTTATCAGCAAACGCTGTGTTCTCGTGGCCCTGGCACCCTCTCTCCAGCAAAGCTCGATCCCAGCGTACCCTCCGCTCCTCCTTTTTCTGCCTTTTAGTCTTTTCATCTCTTTTCTCTCTCCCGCCCATTTTCATTTTGCCCTGACAACTTTTTTTTTCCTTGCAGAATGTGGGAGGGATGAAAGCTGCAGATAATTAATAACCCCGGCACTTCTCAGCTCTGTCTTCCTGGGAGAACTGGGAGATTCCTGCTCCCTCCACCTCTGCCTCCCCCTGCAAACGCTCTCTCACTTCCAGTCATGGGCTGTCTGTTCCCAGTGCCTGATAAATTGCAGCTGGCAGCTCGTGCTCCAGAAGACTTCACTTATTTTATGCGTGTGCCTATGGATAAGGACTCAGTTTGAGCCAGGGACAGGGGACGGCTTAGCAGCTCCCCTGGAGACGGGTGTCGCTACGGTTTATCTGCAGGCAACCCTCATTTGCGGAAGCAGCTTCTTGATGTGGGGCTGTGAGGGCTTTGCTGAGATCTTGGGTAAAGCCGCATTGAGGTAGTGGAGACTTCCCATCTCCCTAGCCCCAGGGTTGGCAGGATTTGCTTCTCCTTCTCAGCCTGGAGAAGAGAAGGCTCCAGGGAGACCTTAGAGCCCCTTCCAGTATCTGAAGTGGACCTACAAGAAAGCTGGAGAGGGACTTTTTACAAGGGCATGTAGTGATAGGACGAGGGGTGATGGCTTCAAACTGGAAGAGGGGAGATTTAGATGAGATCTCAGGAAGAAATTTTTCACCGTGAGGGTGGTGAGCCCCTCTGGCCCAGGCTGTCCAGAGAAGCTGTGGCTGCCCCATCCCTGGAGATGTTCAAGGCCAGGTTGGATGGGGCTTGGAGCACCCTGGTCTGGTGGGAGGTGTCCCTGCCCAGGGCAGGGGGCTGGAAGTAGATGATCTTCAAGGTCCCTTCCAACTCTAACCATCTATGATTCTATATGATTCTCCCTCCTCTTTCTCTCCTGTTCTGCCCCTTCCAGCCGGTCTCCAGCAGCTCCGCAGGTCATTCAGGCTTAGGGCAAAGGAAACGCCGCCTCTTCTTTGCTAGCTCCTCTTCTTTTTTTCTTGATTCCTCCTGTGCTTTCCTGCTGTTAAGTTGGTTGGAAATAAATGCTTTGTGTTGAAAGAGAGATTATCTGGAAAGGCAAAAGGCAGGACCTAAAGACCAAGGAGGCTCGGGACAGTGCCTCACAGGGGGAGCAAATCAGTGCCGCCGCAGAAACTACCTGAGCAAACAGCAGGAAGCAAGAGGGAGAGGCCAAGGAGAAGCTGCTGATAACCTCTGATCACCTCCCACGAGCTGCTGCATGGTAAATTCAGTGCCGGATCCGTGTGTGTTCAGGAGGGAGCAGCCAGGAGGGCGCTGAATTGCTCGCTCCCTCTGAAGCATGATTTCTCCTAAGCCTCAATTTCGCAGAAGCTCCGGTCACCAGAAACCTTGCCGGTTTCGCAGGATCCTGGAGAACACGCTCAAGGCCTGGGTCCGTGCTGCTCCGCAGGTTGGACGCCATCGCCTTCTGCGGCTGAGGCTGAGGCTGCGGCCTCCATGCAACAGCCCAGCTTCTCCTCCATGATTCCCTCCGGTGCAGCCGGATCGGCTCGGCTGCACTGCAGAGGCTCGAGGTTCTTCAGCTGAACGTTGCACGGCTGGAAAAGGGAGCCTCTGGCATGCCTGCGGGATGGGGAAGGCTCGGGAACCTCCTGGCCCACGTGCTTGCTGCAAGGCACGCGCCCCATGGCCCCGGCGCCCCTGCACCCGGCGGCGATGGCCTGCCTTTTCCTCTTGGTCCCCCTTTTCTTCTTCCCCTTCAAGGAACTTGGGGCCTTTTGGCTTCCCCCCCACCATTTGTGGGCTTTACTTTAATCTCCATTACAGCGTTTTTGTCCCCTCACCTCCCGCCTGGTGCCTGAGCCGAAAGACAAAGCGGTGTTTGCACTCCTGGACGTCCCGGGCGTTGAGGCTGGAGACAAGCAGCACAGCGGAGAGTGGATAGAATTGAACATTTCAACATTTTTTTTTCTGTCTGTCCCCAAAACCAATATTGACCCAAGACCCCCCGTGCGGCCGCTTTAGTCAAAGTTTTACCAGACCGAGCAGCTCTTGGGCGCACGGCCTCCCCCCTGGAGCTCAGGCCTGAGGGGAGGCGAGGACATGGCTGCTCCCCAGAGGGGACCGTCCCAGCGGGACGGCGTGTCCCCTGCCCGGGCAGAGCCCGCGGGGTGCTTTGCCTGCTGGCATGAAGGAGCCGGTGTCACCCAGCCGGTGCTGAGGGCGGCCACGCAAGAGGAGGGCCGGTGGCCATTGTCCCCACCAGGGCCGACCCACTCTTCTTGCTGGCGTTCCCCCTGCAAGGAGTCGAGGGGCTGGAGCCCTCCGTACCGGGCGGCAGATTTCCAGCTCTAAATTACGTTCAATTAAAGGAGCGCTAATGGGGCTGGATTTGGCCCCGGCTACAAGGGAGCGGGGTCAGTGCCGAACAATATCCTGTTGACATCGCTTCTGAGGAGCAATTCACTGCGCGAGAGGAGAAGGGGCCTTGCTGAGACGCTCCTCGGCACAAAAACCTCAAAGAGGGCTTTGGCCTCTCCTCCTGCCTCCCCCGGCTCCATTATCCGGCAGGGCTGTCGTTAAGGAAGAGGCGGAGGGGATCCAGAGGGGGAAGAGTGGCCATTTTCCCTCTGGCTCCTCTGCTGGTGATAGCACATCCTCATGGGGAGGGGGGCCATGGGGGGCCTGGGGTTTGGATAACCTGCCTCATTAGTGGCTGTATGACATCATTATCTCACATTAGCGACACTCTTCCAGAGGTAATTTGGAAGCCTCTGGAATGGCCCCGTGACCTTTAATTCCTTTAATTAATGCAGTGGGGCCTTTTCCTTGTGCGATTCCTCACTCTGCCTTGAGCAGCTGCTTCTTGTTAAGATGCCAGAACAGGGGAGCCCGGGTCCCATGCCGGGGTTTGCTGAGCCTCTGTCCCCCAGGGGAGAAATAAAAAGGTGCATGAACAGTCAGCTGCTGCCTGACTTGTTTCAGCCTCTGTTTTCACCAGCCCCTTGCCCGCCCCCGACTCCAGGCTGCTGCCTGGGCAATTACCTCCGGCGTCCCCGCACGGAGCTGATGAGCTCGGCCGAGGGTCCCTGCCTGGTCCCTACCCCCTCGGTCCCACGGTGCCCAGGGGGGCTCTTTCCCTACTGAAGGGTAGGGGTGGGGGAGACGGGGATGTGTGGCACCAACAGCCAGGTCTGCTCCTTTCGCTCGCAAGGGAAGGAGGAAGAGCAGCTCTTTGCGTATCCCTGGGGAATGGGCTTGGAGGCGGCTCGTGGTCCCCAGAGGTCCCAGAGCCGCACGCAGTGCGGGAATGCTGCTTTCAGGTCAGGTAATGGTCACCGTGGCGGAGAGGACTACCTTCAGACAGGGTAGATGCGAAGTAGAAATGCCGTATTTCTACGGTCGTCTTGGCTGTTGAAGCAGAGCCCTATGCGCTGCTGCCAGAGAGAAGGGATGGACCGTGCTCCTCCCAAGCCTTTCATCTCACTCCAGCTGTAATTCTGGTGCCTACTCCTGCCTTTGCAGTTGTTATTGTCTCTTCAGCTTGGTCTCAGCTGCTAAATCAACGGCCAGAGATTAGTCACTGGCAGCCCCAGGTAGCACAGAGATTTCCATTAGTGCCGTGCATCTGGGCTGTCATTATTATTAGCGCTGTTATTACAGCAGCGTCTGGAGGCTCCGGTCCAGAGTGGCACTTTGTTGTGCTTGGCACAGGGCAGAAGGGGAAAGGGTGCCAGTGCTGATGTGCTGAACAGGCAAAGGAGCTATTGCATCCCTGTTTTACAGCCAGGGCACTGAAACACAAGTAGAGAGAGTCCCAAGCAAGGTCACACAAAAAGGCTGGGGTGACCTAAAATACACCCCAGACCTCCTCATCTACTTTCCAGTGCGTGTGTCCTGGAACCGCCTTCTCTGTGCCCTTGACAGTAAAAAGCCTGACTGGAGCTGAAAAACATAGTCTTCCTTATCACCCCAGGCCAGGATTTGCTACCTGAAGTTCTTTTCAAAGAAGCACAAGAATTTTTGCAGCATGCAAAGGAACCCGGTATCTCAGAAACACCCAGTCCCCAGTCAGAACCCAGATAGCTGGTATGCAAATACAAGTGCAAGCTATGCATTCACCCCACTCACGAGGAATAGGAGGAGGAAATAATCTTCCTTTCAGTAAGGAGGGGAGAAAAAAAATATGCACTTAAAACAGGATTCCCAGATGTGGTGTGGGGAGACAGGAAGATGGGAAGAAATCACTGCTGTGGAAGGGTTTTGCTGAAGCATTCTTTCAAAGACTGGAAGAATAACATTTCCTCAAAAGACAATAGCCTGATAGAGGGAGGTGGGTTTGTTCGGTTCTGCTCGGAGGCAGATTGATCCACGGCCAGCAAACTGTGTACAGTGTGTGTGTGCCTGGGGGCGATGGTCTTTGTGCTGGAAATTAGGGAGCTCCGAACACGGGGTGATGCAGCTGGCGCCGAGTGCAGGAGCGCAGGCAGAGGAGCCTGTTGTAAGGAAGCTGCTCTGCGTTCCTGAAGGCAGCAGGCTCATCCAGCTCAAGCTGCATGTGTCTGCATGAGCTCCCAGACGCAGTTATGGGGAGTAAGAACACGTTACGTGTGCCAGCGCTGACCTGACTTGTGTTTGAACAGCCGTAAGCAGGGAGCAAGTGGAGGTGAGAGCGCTGTGGGAAGACCTGTCCTCTCTGTATAGCAAGGTGGGGGTCAATCTCTTCTCCCAAGTAACAAGCGACAGATCAAGAGGAAATGGCCTCAAGTTGTGCCAGGGGAGGTTTAGGTTGGATATTAGGAAAAACTTCTTTACCAAAAGGGTTATCAAGCATTGGAACAGGCTGCCCAGGGAGGTGGTGGAATCGCCGTCCCTGGAGGTATTTAAAAGCCGGGTAGACGTGGTGCTGAGGGACATGGGTTAGGGGTGGTTTTGGCAGTGTAGGTTTATGGTTGGACTCAATGATCTCGAAGGTCTCTTCCGACCCACGTGATTCTATGATTCTATGTAAGGTGGCACTGTTTTTGGATATGCTCGTTTGCATGCGCACAGCTCGGTTAAATGGTCCCAAACAACTCTCTGTTCCTACTCACTGTTCATGCTTTGCAGATAGGGCAGAAGAATCACACCCTGTAGTATTCGAGGCCAGGTTGGACGGGGCTCGGAGCAACCTGGTCTAGTGGAAGGTCCCCCTGCCCATGGCAGAAGGTTGGAACTAGATCCTTAAGGTCCCTTCCAACTCTAACCATTCTGTGAGTCTGTTTCTGTTCCCTGATCATAGGACTGCAGGCATCCTGCAGCTAAGATCAAGACTTGTGAAGGCCAGTTGAGCTGTCCCAGTCTGGTGCACAAGAGCAGCATACAGGGCCCTGGAGCCAGCCAGGCTCTGATTTCTGATTTTGCCACCGAAACTGGGACATCAGTGATCGCTGGAACATCGTGTCCCAGCCCTCTGCTTCTGCGTCTCCTGTCACCTCGTGTTTGACTGTTCTCTCCACATCTCTCACAGCTTTTCTCCCTGGTGCTGGGCTTCTCCAGAAGAATCCCCCCCCTCGCAGGCAGGCAGGAGCTCTAGGTGTTACTGGGATGTAAATAAAGTGCCTTCCTTTGTCCCAACTCAGGGTTTACACTTGCTGCTCTACCCAGGCTGCTGGGAGGCCTCCAAGCACACCCGCTGCCTTAGGCACTCGAATGGATAATCCGGAATTGCTGTTGTGGTCCTGGCCCAGCTCTAATCCTAATTTTGTCTCAGAAACCTCTGTAATAATTTTCAACCTGAGGAGATGAGGACCACTGGTTGTTATTCTTCTGGCCTTGATTCTCTGTGGGGCTTTTGTATTCAAAACGTGGAAACAAATTAACTCCCTGGAAAGAGCTGTTCAGAGGATTGGGGCTTTTAATTCCCAGGTGACCAAATCAGCAGATTTCAAAAGCAGGTGAACGACGTAGTCAGGTCCTGGGGAAGCTGTCAACGTGCAGAGAGGTTTAGCTTATTTGACAGTGGCATTTGGACTCCCTCCGGCTTTGGGGATCCGTCTGCACAGCGCAGTGCTCTGCAGTGCTGCTCGTTGGCACAGCTCGCTCCGTAGCAGCTGGCACACGTTCCGCTGCCCCTCGCTGCAGGAAGCAGCGCCGGCGTGTCTGTGGGTGCTCTGAAGGCATTTCCCCGTGGGCAGAAGGATGTGCGGCTCTCCAGAAGAAACAAATGTTTGGGGATTCCCGTTTCACAGCCCCCAGCCTTCAGAGGGTTAATGTCATCGGCTCTCCAAGGCTGATTTAATTCAAGCCAGACCGGAGTGCTGCACAAGGCAGCCTCCCCTGGAGCTGGAGCCTTTGCTCCAGGACTCTCCAGCCCTCGGGAGAGGGTGAGCAGAGCAGCAGCCCAAGGAGCTACCGGTCTCTGTTGTGCTTGCAACCTGACCTCTCCTTTGCTCTTTGAAGCTGCTGACAGTGGGTGGGCTGAGATCAGTGGAGCTGCCGATCTGCTGGGAGTTAGAATAACACAACCGCGATGCCCGGTTCAGCTGGGAATAGGATCTGTTTGGAAGGGGGTGGGCAGCACAGGGGTGAGGAACGCGGGACCTTGAGGACTGACAGACTCCTGCAGATGTGGAACAGCTTGTATTTGGGGGTTGAGGTGGGAGGGGAGGCCCTTTCAACCCAAAATACAATTAATCAGCCACTTGGACAGAAAACGGAGCTGCGGCTGCAGGTCCAGCTACCGTTGCCCTTTCCAGGCCCACAGCCAGAACGGGGCAGGGAGAGCTTCACCAAGTTGACACGCCATGAGAAAACTCTCAGGTCCTTCTCTCTTTCCGCATCTCATCCCGGCGCTCGCCCTCGCTCCCGAGCGCCAGGGTCAGCATGCCGGCCAGCACTGCCTTCCCTCCACTCATCCAGCCCAAAGCAGCCTCTCTCCCTCACCTCACCATGTTGGGTGCAGGAGAAAAAGAACACCAACGAGGTGGCCCAAGACACCAGCTCATGCTCCTGTGAGTTTTGTTTTATGCCTTTACCACACGAGTCTGAGGACCTCCTCATCCCCAGCTGGGATTGCCCAAAACACCATTGCTTTGGCTGAGCACAGATAAAATAGCTGGTTAAGCCTTTAGGGGCAAGCTGGAAGTAGCTCATACAATGGCATCTGTCCTGCAGAGAGCCTGATCCCGGAAGCGAGAGGTGGAATCTCACCTGCTCCCATCCTGAGCTGGGGCAGCCCTCACCTCTTTCAGTGCTGTCTCCCCAGCAGCGGAGGGAGCGGAGGTGGAATGCACTGGGGCAGGGGCAGCAGGGGGGAGCGCGCACAGCCAGACATTCACTCCTGCCCTCGAATCCCTGGCAGCCTCCCAGGAAGGCCAGGAGAGGAGCTGCCCCCCAGCTCAGGATGGGAATGCGAAGGAGACGGGGCTGTGGGGAGGGTTGGCAGGTCCTGCTGCAGCTGGGGGTAGGTGTGAGGGGCGGCTCAGCAGCGCCCTGGGCTGCCTGCGCCCCTCTGGTTTGCATGTGAAGAAAAGCCCTGAAGGAAAAGGTTTGAGCCAGCTCTTGGGTTTGGAGCCAGCCTTTTGGGGTGAGGGAGGCAGCTGCTTTGGCACTAGGATGGAGATGCCAATGGGGTTTTTTTTGTTGCTGTCCCGAGGGCTTGGAGTGGCCGTGCTGTGACCCCAGGGTTGAGAGACCGCTGGTATTGCAGCCTCGCGTTGCAGCAGCACCTCCGAGCCCCTGCCCAGGGCCAAGCTCCTCGTCTGTGCAACCATGTGCAAAGGCAGAACCCCAAAGGGCTTAGGATGGGTTGGCGACTGCGGAGATAGAGCTGCCTGCTGGCTCGGAGATTTGGACACCCACACATGGCAGCTGGTGACCTACCTGCGTGGATCACTGAATGTCTAAGGTTGCAGCAAAAAGCAGGACAGGCTTGCTGGAGAGACTCCCAACATGCAGAAGTCAGCGTTAGCAAAGACCCTGCTCTTCCAGCCTTACGGAACGCGGCTTTTTCCTTTCCCCTAGAGGCACCACACCAGCTGGACGGGATGCTCAGGAGGTGTTAGCTTCCCCTGTGCCCCTCCCTGACAGCCTGTGATCCTGACTGCTCTAATACCATTACAGTCCTACTGTCCTGGGCATCTAAGCCCCCTTTTTAGGATTAGCATAGACCTGTGCATCAGGAGGAAGCTAAAAAACCTAAGGAAACTGCTAACTTTCTGGCTGTAAGTGACATCTAGTGGAAATGGCAGGAAAAATTAGTTCCACAGGTAAAATACTGATCCTGGTGGATACAGTGGTGAAACTCTTGATTCCCACAAGCTGGAAATTTAACCCAGCAGCCTTTTTTCAGCCTTGTGAAAAAAAAAAATATAGAATAGCTCTATCTGTCTGGGTATGACTTGCCGAGAGCTTGGTGTGCTTGGTTTGTCTCATGTCAGCAAGCAACGTGAAAAGTGAGATGGCTGTGACATGACAGCAGTCACCTGGCCTTACGGCTGCTGGTCCCGAGCCAGAAACACTACAGCCACAACAGACCATGCACTGCTCTGGCATTATTGGGCTGTGCTTCAGATTAAAACGATTCAGTGGGGTAACTTTGCACTGCTAAGCTTCATGGCTTCATGGTCTTGCCTGTCCTCCCACAGCTAGCAACCGTTCCTGTGGCTGATACGGCTGCGGCTGGTCCTGCTGGGTTCTCTGGCTCTGCGCTGTGCTGGAGCAGGGGATGGTGGTCCCACAGCCCCTTGGCTGGTCTGGCTGGTGGTCCCAAAGCCCCTTGGCTGGTCTGGCTGGCAGTGCCCAGGGCAGGGGATGGTGGTCCCAAAGCCCCTTGGCTGGTCTGGCTGGCAACACCCGGGGAGAGGCAAAGCTGGGGAGTTGCAGAACCTGTCCCTTAGGGATGGTGAGTCCAGGGGTCATGGATATTGGGCCCATCTGTGTCCCGTGCCCCTGAGGCAGCTGTGTGCCCTGTTTGCCTGCCTCCTCTCTTGGCATTGGAGGTGGCTGCCTGCTGCCACCCCTGCCTGGGCAGGAAGGGTCCCAGCCAGCAGAGTAGATGTGGCCTGAGGCTATTCTTGTGTAGAGCAAAGCCAAAGCTTGCAGGGAAACCTGAAACCCAGTGAGACTTGGATTAGCAACCCGAAACTCAGGCCAGGATACAAGCCTTTTGGAAGAGCTTGGCAGAGTTTCAGGCGAGTGCGGGCTGAGTTTCAAGTCAGCTCAGGCTGACCTTTGAGTGAGCCCGCTGCTGGCTGCTCGGGAAGCATGGGCCTGAATTTTAAGAGAGCCTGGGGAGTGAGTTTCAGGCAAAAAAAAAAAAAAAAAGCCAACAAAATGGTTAAAGGGTTTAGGCAAAAACAATGCAGACCTCTTATGGTTTGGGGGTGATAATTCCTAGCTGCTCACCTGCCCCCAAACCAGCAAAACCAGACTGGTGGTTACAGCTTGATCGCACTCCGAGTTTCAATGCAGACTTAACCCCTTCCTCAGCATGGAGTAACTGTTATGTCCAGGCTTCCTCTGGGGTAGATCTAAATTCCCTCTTTGCTCTCACCGCATCATCAGGGAGGTCTCATGGCTGTTAGAGGTTCAGGTCGAAGCTCTGCCTGAGCAGCTCAGCATTCCCTGCTCCTGGACATGAAGGGTCCAGCGATCTATATGACAGTTTGTACCTCTCAGGAATTTATGGAAGGGAAGAAATGAATCGGATTGGGGAAGTGGAGGGGGAGATCACAAGATGGAAAGGCTGGTGCGGTGAGAGCAGAAGACCAGAGTCCAGGGATCAGCCAGAGATGGTCACACAACTCCACGCTTATCAGTGACCGAGGCTGAAGGACGATGATCAAGCCGAAGTGGAAGAAAACATGAGAAAACGGACACAAAGAGAGCTGTCTGTCCCAGGCGGTGGGAAGCAGCAAGGGGCAAGGTAGTCTTGATCCTGAAGCTGTGGACATATTTCTCTTCCCATTATGGTGGTTGGTTTTTTTTCCCATTGCTTTTCCTGCAAACTCATCACAGTTTTCCTCCCCCTAACACACGGCGTGTGATGGGTCCAGACCAGGGCAGGGAGGATGTGTTTGTAATCAGACCCACATTTCTCTGCATTGTCTGTGCTGTCTCCGCAGTGAATTCAGCCAAAACTCCCATACTCGTGATGTTTTAGTGCTGATTTTAAAAGCTCTGTGAAGGTGGAATTTTCCCAAATGGAGTTTCCTGGATAGGAAATTGCTTATCTTAGACTATTATTCTATATAGCTCTGATATAGGTTGTTTCACCCCTGCCGGTTTGTTGAAGTCCCTTTACCCTGGGAGTAACGAATGTGGAGCCTGAAGCCACAGAAGGGGTCTCTATGCCAACAGAAGTGCCCCTCCATGGCACTCCAGGTTTTTCTACCTTTTCCATGCCCTTGATTCTGGCTCTTTCTCCCACACTGGGTCCTATGTCGTCAGGCAGAGTGGGGCCTCATCTGCTGCTTTATTTCAGGCCCTTCTCTAATTACACGTTGACATTAGTTATTTATATAATGTCCTTAATACCAGAGCGTCAATACTGGAGGTGCTGGGAGGCGGTGGGGAGACCTGTGCCCACACACCCACGGCTCGATGGGTTGCGTCCACCGGTAACGTTGGTCCGGAGGTGCTGGCGCAGCTCTGCAGCATCCCAGCATCTGGCATCAGCTCCTCTGGAGACGGCTCTGGAGAGCTGGAGCCAGGTATCCCAGCGAGGCGCAGGGGCACGCACCACGTGCCAGGAGGTAAGCGGAGATGGTCTGTCCGGGCTGCAACTGCTGGATGTCCTTTGCAGACGGCGTAATGCCCCTTCTGCAGCCCACGTGGCTCGGGGCAGCCTGCCTTGCCCTTGAAGTCCACACTGTGCTTTTATGGCCCCCCCAGAGGAAGGCAGGGAAGTGCTAGCAGATGCGTAATTTCCCCAAGGACGGTGTGTGGGCTTTACCCTGGACAGCTAAATAAATACTTGGATGTCTCCTGCGCCGAGACTTGTTTGCGTCTCTGAGGCCAGGGTGGGACGTGTGGTGGGGTGTGTGCAGTTCCTGTTGGGTTTGGTGTGTGGCTGCTCCAGCATTGGTTTTAAATGTGACACTGATAACGCGGGCCGCCAGCCCGCTGCTGGCTTCCAGTTCCGTCTCGCTGCCTCTGTCTCTTTTATGTTCTCTGCTGCGGTTTGCAAGGCAGAGTTTAAAGGTTTCTCTGACTAACCCCGGCTGCTGGACTCAAAAGGAAGGAAGTCGACTGCAGCCAAGAAAAGGAAGCCAGTTGGTTTCCCTTCTGCGTCTGCGAGCGCGTGTGAGGGGGAGAGGGAGAAGGGTGTAGCCAGATCAGAAGTGAGATAGGATGGGAAGACGGCAGACCTCTTTCCTTCCATATTTTCTCGGCTCGACAAGCTCCCCATGTGCGTCAGTCCGGAGCATGGAGAAAGGAAGCGTGTCCTGGTCAATATTTACCCGCTGGCACGGGGCTGCGCACCTCAGCTCCGGCTGCCGGTGGGCTGCACACTTCTGGCTCGCTCCCTGGCAGTGCAGTGCGTGAAGGCAGCCACGACGGGGAGCTTCCTTCCCGCGGGATGGCGGGTGCTGGCAGGGCAGGGCAAGGGGCCCCACTGCCCTCCAGACTGCTCAGGAGCTGAGTGCTGGTCCCCGGCTCGCTGGACCACACAGCGTGGTATGGCCAGCACCCCAGTGCCGCCAAGGACCCCCGAGAGGGATGCAGAGCACGCGGGTCTCTCTCAGCTTCCGCAGCATCTATGCGGCTGGCCATCTCCAGTTTGGGGTCTACAGCAGCTGGGTGACCCAAGGGGTGACCGGAGCCTCGGGACAGCACTGGATTCTCTGGGGGCAGCAGGGCCTGGAGCTGGGCTTGGGCTCACACTCACGGGCAGCTACTTCAGGACATCTATTTCTGGCCCCCGGGACATGCAGTGGGAGGCAGGCTTTGGGACGCGCGGGAGCTGAGGGCTATTTCTGGCTCCGGTTGCTGACCCGCCAGGCCACCCTCAGCCAGTCGCTTCCCCTGTAACTCCCTCGTGCCGGGTTCACCCAGAGTCTCCATCCCAAGGCTCCCTCTGCCACCTGCACCAGATATCCCTGGGTGGCATGGGATGGCCACCACGCACCAGGCACAGTCTGTCACAAGACCGTGACAGTGGCTGTGATCTTTTGATGTAAATCTGCAGCAAGCTGGCCAAAAGTGCCCTAGGAGCACTAGCAACAGGCAAACGATGCCCCTGAGGTGTGTTTTTATCACCCAAGAAATGGGTAATTTACAGACGGAGGCAAGGAGGTGGGTATGTTAAAAAAAGAGCGGTCGTGTCCATCCAAATGTCACACTCCAGCTTGTGCTAAGGGCTGGAAGCTCTTGGCCTGGGCACATTCTCTGCTGGCATCCCACGGGGTGACCCCAGGCAGAGGGCAGAAGCGGGCGATGGGCACCCGGAGTGGTCCCAGAGACCCCAGAGGCTGTGGGACAGAAACGCATTGGCTGGCACCCTCGTATCTCCCCCACCAGCTTCTATATATGGGCCTGCCCTCTCTGAACCCATCACACTCGGATCTCAAGTGACACACTGGGGACGGAGGGGGGTGTGTGTCTATTTTTAGCCCCTGAATGGATCTGTGCTGGAGCCCGGCTCTCTGCCCCCATCAAGGGTACAGCATCATGTTGTGCTGGGAGGATTTTCCTGCGTGGCTCTTTGAATGGCTCCATCACCAGCTTAGGTTGTGGTACAGGTAGGACGTGGCTTTGTGATCTCCCTGCTTCTTCTCCTACCGCCGGGCCCCCCCTGCTGCTTTTGGGTTCTGTTGCATCTCCCTCCCCGGAGCCACGGCTATGGAAGGGGCTGCCGTGGTTTGCTGAAGTGTCCTTGTTTGGACCGTGCTTCATGCCTGGTCGAGAGCGTAAATCCCCCACTTTTTTAAACGAGCTGTAGGCAAAGGGAATAGGAACCGGGTGTGTGAGGTGCGATGCTGCTGTGCTGCCGTGGAGAGAATCCCAATCCCGCTGTGCTGCCGCGCGCGGGGAGCAGAGGCAGAAGGGGCCTGAGGGGGGTAGCAGTGGTCTCTCTTGCTGCTGGGTGGTGGGTTATGGTCCAGCACAGCCAGACCTGTCCTGCTGAGCCCACCGGGAGCCACCCCTGCCTCCCGCTGATTGCAGCTGGAAACAAGTGAGGATGAGTGAATACGGATGGCAGGAAAGCAGGGCAGGAGCCTGGGGGGAAAGAGTTAGGGGCATCCACCTCGGCTATGTCTGCTGATGCTGGTGCCCCCTCCTCATGCCCTGATCTCTCTGGTCCCCTCCCCTTGCTTTGCTGCTGCAGGCATGGATAACTTCGAGTACAGCATCCAGCTGAACGACAGGGACTGGGCTGAGTTCTTCTTGGCGTCGGAGGAATGCAACCTTGCGCCGGCCACCCTGGCCACGGCCGAGGAGCAGTGTCTCAGTGACATTGAACAAGGGGACGTCGTGCCGGGGAGGGACTGCCGCGCCAGCACCAACGGGCAGATCGCAGCGAGGGTGGGCAGCGGGCCAGGGCCTGGCACGGGAAGCTCTGCCCCACGTGGGGTGCCCGGAGGCACCTCCCTGCGCGTGCCCGCCGGCGGGCACCTAGCCCTGCCGGAGCTTCTCTCGGGCAGCGAGGACGAAGCGGACCTGGGCTCCGTTGGCAGGTTTCTGTGCGACAGCGACAAGCCCGGCTGCCCTTCATTCGCTCCAATGCCCAGCGTGCAGGGGAGGCAGCCCCCCTGTCCCCCCGCAGCCGCCCCTGCCAGCCCGGCTGGCAGCACAGCCGAGAGCAGCCCAGGGCAGGACACAGCATGTGAAGCAGCAGCACCGCAGCCGGCGTCGGCACCAGAGAAAGGAGCAGCCAGCGGCAGTCAGGCCATGGAGCCTCCCAGCCACCCAGCTGGAACGAGCGCCCCTGAACAGGGAGGGGACACAGGAGGGGGACGTCCCCGTGGCAGCCCAGTGGCGGCACAGCCGGGGTCTCCGGTGCCAGGCAGCTCACCGGCACCGCCTGCCTCCCCGGAGGGTTCAGCGAAGAAAAGTCCTAGTAGTGCTTCCCGCTCGGAGCCCAGGCTACGGGGACCCCCGCATGACCACCCCCCGAGCCCAGCCCTGGAGACGGCGCCCAAAGCGCCCAGCTGCCCGGCGCGGGAGGAGGCGAGCGGGGAGAGAGCGGGCGCCGAGCCGAGCTCCCCGGCTGGCTCCCCAGACGTTGTGAGGCCCAAGGTGCCAGGACAGATGAGAAAAAGCCGCAAGCAACGTGGAGCCGGTGCCGTCGAGGCAGCCCCAGGGGACAGGGAGCCTGCGGGCGCTGCGGCGCAGGGGACTGGTGGACCCGCAAAGGCACCTTTGAGCTCACCACTGTCCTCACGGAAGAGCAAAGGGAAGGAGAAGGCAGCCAAGCCAGCTCTTGTAAAGCTGGGGAGTGAGGATTCAGCGGAGAGCAAACGGCCGGTGCCCGGCGCTAGCACAGAGGAGGGTGAGCCAGCCGTGAGCAGTAGCCTGAAGCAGAAGGTGAAGGAGCCGGGGACACAGCCCCTGGGGAAGGCGAAGGCCACCAAGCATTCAAAGCCAGCGCAGGCTGGTGGCTTGGGCGTACGTGACAATGTGCCGTTGATCCTTGCCAGCGGAGCTGCGGCTCCTCCAGGAGAGGCATGCCAGGAGGTGCCAGAGAAGCCTCTCCATCCCAAGAGTGTGGCAGCTTTTGGAGGGGATGCTGCTGATGGAGCCCACAGGGAGCCTGCAGCTGAGCCCCCCCGGGAGCTGGGCCCCCCTTGCTTTGCAGCCGAAGCCTCTTCAAGGGCAGACACCCTGGACGTGACTTGGCCTGAGATGTACGACTATATGTTCTGTGACTCCCAAGGGGAAGAAGAAGGGATGGGGAACTCAGTGGAGGGGGAGAAAACACCCTTGGAAAGGGAAATATCCTTGCCTGAACTGTATGAGTATTTTTTCAATGAACCAGAAGGAAACAGGAAAAAATTCAAGGGTAAAGACAGGAAGCGAAAGAAGTTCAGCAGCTTGGACCACACTCAGCTGCAAAATGAGGATCCCGACTTGGCTCCAGTCAAAGACGCCGTGGTTATCTCGGTCCCTGAGGTGTATGAACACTTCTTTCCAGATGGGCCTGGGAACCGGGCGGGCTGGAGAGGGATTTTCTCAATCACTCCAGCCTCTGAGGTGAAGAAAGCTGTGGGGGCTTTGAAGTCCCTCCTGCAAAAGCCAATGCATCTCGTCAGAGGCCAAGCCCCAGCCCCTCAGGCTCTCCTGCGGAGAGGATCCGGAGACAAGCTCTCCCTCGTCCCGCTGGCTCCACTGGGAAGAGACCAGGCGCAGCCAGAAGGTTTGGACATGGCCCTTGCACTGACAGGTAATGCACTGTTACCCCCTGCCCGCTGCCCGCCAGCCCGGGCTCGCCGCTGCATGTGGGGATGTGCCTCTGCCTTGCATGGTCTCGCCTGCTCCCACCGCCCCTGGGGAAGCCCGGCGGCCACCTCCGGCCCTGCTGCGGCCATCTCCGCTCCAGCCGCAGCGGCAGCAGTGTCACCGTACAGATGACATTTTGGTGGGCTCTGCCATCTGCGTTTTGGTGGGCTCTGCCAGGTGCAGCTGGTCTGAAATCACACTCTGGCACGTCAGCCTTGCCACGCGGCAGCCCTGGGCTTTAGCAGGGGAAGCGTGGCTAAAGCCACCACCGTGACACGCTGTGTCACAGGCTCTCTCCTGTGATGCTCATGCTGTCCCTACGCCAAGCGAGTGCTGCTGGCCAGGCCCCGCAGGCTGGCTCCCAGTGCTGCAGGAGGCATGGACAGGGAATCTGGGTATATTTTGGGCGTAACTCGCTTTGCTCGCCGGAAGCTCCAGCCCTGGGGTGGAGGTGGTCATGACAGCATGCTCGCAACAGGCTGAAACTCAGTCTGGCCTGAAGTCCCTGTCCTAGCTGATTCAGTTGTCCCCCTGAATGGATATAACTTACTGTGGATCTACTCTATTCTTTGGTGCGCTGGCCAAGAAAAACTTACTGAAGTGGAGAGCAGCATCAGACATGGCTGGTGCTAGTGCAAGGTGTGGAAGAGATAAGAATCCCCCACCCCAGCGCCACCCAACTGCCTGCAGAACCACATACCTGTATTTCTGATGAGGGAATGGGAGGCAGAGCAGCAAAACCCTCCTGTACGAGAGAACTCATGCCCCTGAGATAAGGCAATGGCTGCTGAGCTGCTGTCCTGTTAAGGTTGGGCTGCTAATCGACCTAATATCGGGGGGGAAAAAGGTGTCCACAGCGTGGAACATGGCCAAGGCTTCCAGCTGAAAGATGTGAGGGGGACTTCGAAACACACGCTTATTTGAAAAACACCCTCCAGAGACCTCAGAGGTTATGTGAACATTGACTGTTGCTGGAGGCAGGCAAGAGAAACAGGAATAAAGGGAAAGCGAGTCTGACCCACTAGGACAGCCAGCATATTTATCTTAAAGCATATGCGATGCTTACAGCCACGGTGCCTCACAGTTAATATTAAAACCAAACAATGAATGAGTCATCCCAAAGGGTGCCTCAAAACAGAGCTTCCAGTCTGTTTGCCATGGTCGTACCTAATTAATAAGCCAGCTTTAATTAAAAGCCTGATCAAATAAACGTGGGAGCAAAAATAACCTACTCTTGCACCACGTCTTCCTGTTGTGCCAGGCTGGAACTCCAGCAGAGAGAGAAATGCAGAGCACTCAGGGCTGTCTCCCTCCCCGGACGTAGCAGGCGGCGGGAGTGAGGTGGGAGCCGTGGAGAGATGCTGAGTGCTGGTGCTCCTCCAGCCCATACGTGTTGTCCTAGAGCTGTGTGTGTCTCAGGACACTGTCTTGCAGGAAGGGGACATTGCCCGGAGGGACCTGCCTGCAGCCCCGGTGGATCAGCAGCCAGCCCAGGAATTGCTCTCTCCTAAACCTACTCCCCAAAACCGCTTCCAGCCACCACAGAGGCATGTGATGGGAAGATCCACAGGGAGGTGGTGAGGCAGCCAGAGGTCCTGGAGGCAGCGTGTCCGCTTAGGACATACCCAGGCATAGCCATGTCTCCCAGGCCCATGGGTACCATCAACAAATGTTTGCCCCAGGCTCTTAACAAAGTGTAAAACTGAGAGGGGTGAAAAATGTGCCCCACTCCTTAGGAAATGTTCCTGAGTCCTATAACAGACATGTTTGACTTGACCAATGGTGAAAAAAGGTCTTCCAGGAGGGAAAATGTGTGACAAAGATGTATTTCTCTGGGAGTACAAGGGACTCGCTGCTCCAGGGGGACTGGACACTGCTGGGGCAGAGGAGGCATCGTAAAATCCCAATCCTTCTGCTCTTCTTCTCACAGGGGGGCCCGAGGCTCCGCTGGCACTGACCCACAAAGACATGTGTCTCGTCTTCTGTGCCTTTGCGTCCTGGGCAGTGAAGACCTCCGACCTGCAAGCTCCGGATGCCTGGAAGACCAGTACGTAGGGTGCTCAGGCTGGTGGGAGAGGGGTGGGAAAGACCTCATGGAAGACATGGCAGGGAAAAAGGCTGGGCTGCTAACACACCTCAGCCGTGCCCATGGGAAACTGCTGTCATTTCCCTGCTTTCCCAAGCGTCCTGTTAGTTTCTAATACCTTCTGTCTCCTATAGAAATGGCAGTCCTGATTCCTACTCGCTTACGTTGTCCTTTCCCCACACAAAGTGACTGCTAACTCGAACTGAGCCACAGGAGAAGTCTGTATCCCTAGCTTTGGCCTCGCTCTGACAGGGACCAGAACCAGTGTGTCAGGGGGAAAAGAGGTTTCTTTAGGATTCCTGCTGGCTAGAAGCTCAGTCAGGACCTCAACTATGCAGGTTTATACTCCTTCATCTCAGCTGAAACAAACGCATATATTTTTCGAATGTGGTGTAAAGGTATAGTCTTTTTTCTAAATACAGCTTAGCTGAAGTATTATCCTGCAAGTAAATGGAGCTCTGTCAATTCCTGTCCCCTCCCACCACAGCATTTGAGTAAACTGGTGGGGAGAGAGGACGCTTGGGGCAGCACGAATGAGCTGAGTGGCCCAAAAGGTGCAGGTCGCTGGATGAGCAGGACACGGGACAGGGAATTCAGCAGGACACAGGACAGGGAATGCAGCAGTCCTGCCTGTGGGGTCCAGCCCGTGGGCACCAGAGAGCCCCCGCCATGGGGCAAAACGCCAGGGCCGGGGCTTCCTGCTACTTGTCCAGGGGAGGAATGTTCCCCACTAAGGTCACGCAGGAAGCTGACACCCCGGGAGCTGAGAATAGCTCAGTAGCTCATTGCTCAGTGCAGTCATCACAAGGAGCTTTTGGCCTGCTCCTCCTTGCCTTCTTAGTATTAGACGGTAGACGTGGCCTCAGGAGAGGGTGCGAAAAGCGGGATATGGGCCTCGTGCCCTCAGGATCGCATAACCCAGCGTGCAGTAAGCACCCGGCGAGGAGGGGCGGCGAGAGACAGCTTGTCATCCTGGACTAGCAACTCTCATTTGGCATTTTAGGTCCTAACAAGTCAAATTGCCCTGTCTATGTCCCAGGCTCTAAGACATAAATCAAAAACAAGTCTGAATTTAAACTGGGAAGTCCAAAGGCATGGCTTGAGTTCCCAGTTTTGCTTGGGCACAGATCAGGGGAATTTGACCTCTCTTATGAGCAAAGCTAAAAACATTACCTGAAAGTACAGAGAAGAGTTTGATTCTGTGTATAATCTCCACTAGTTATTTTTTGTATCTCTGCATTTTTTGATTCTGGGTTTGGGGTATTTTCTGCTTTTGGCTGGGATTAGAGTATCCACAGATAACCCACAAACTGATATTTTTCTTGGCATCTTGGTGCAAACAGAAGTAGAAAATGAAAGGACTGTCCTTGAAACCCTAGTGAGATTTCCTACTGTGGCCTTCTCCTCCGAGAATAGACCCATTTGATCTCTCCATGAACCTGTGTATCTAACCACTCTACCACACGCACGAAGTCTATGTTGCGTTTCCCTTAAAAACAGCCACTTCTTGTGAAATGGTGGTGTGATCCATGTGCCCAAAATGTAGGACTAGACGCAGCCGGCCAGGCTGTGGGCAGCTCAGGACCGAGTGTGCTGGGAACAAGCGCAGTGTGGTGGGGATGAAGAGCAAAAGCAGGAGGGGTCTGAGAAAGGGAGGAGAGCGACCACCCCCTAGGTCCCATGGACCAGAATGACCCAAGTAGCTTGTGATCTTCAAGTGTGGAAAAAGATCTTCAGGTTTGGAAGAAGTACCCAGACTCACCCTGGAAATGTGTTGGGCTCTTTTCCAGTGTTCCTGGCAAGTTTTGGCACGCTTTCTGCCATCCGCTACTTCCGACGGCAGGTCAGAGAAGGACACCGCCGGACCTAGGCTCAGCGCACACCGCAGGTGCTTCCCGAGGACAGGCAAGGACGGTGGAGGCAGAGACCAGGGACTGTGCTCTTGGGCAGTGTGAGAAGCCTGGATCCCAGCACCAAGACTTCTCTGGACGCATCCCTAAATGGGACAGAGTGTCACAGGAAGCAGGATCCTTCTGGTGACAGTCATTTACAATACGGTAGGCAGTTTGTACCTGTACTGGACAGAAGAGGAGCCCGGCGTGGGCTGGCTCTGTTCTTTCTTTGCACACTTCTTGCATACTTGTGCTATCTCCTAGGAGTAGTCACAGTGTCTGTTCCAGGGCGCTGCTTGTCCGTCCTCCCTGCTGAAGTCAGCTGGTGGCAAAGGAAGGCACTGGGATGGTGGAGGGAGGGAGGAGAGAGCAAAAGAGATCAGGAAAGCACTTCGTTCCTATGAAAGGGTTGGGGTATCTGTGAAGGAAGAGAGGAGAGAGCTCTGGGGAAGAGCTGTCTCTGTCCAAACATGGTGCTTTGCTAAGCATGTGCTGGCTGGGCAGCAGCTAAAGGAGGATGGAGTGGACGCTCGCTTGGCAAGGTCCAGGTCTCCCATGACCGGTTTGGCTCACTGCAGGAGGACTCATCCTCTTGGATTTCACTCCAAGAAGTCACAGCTTGGGGGTTCGGGAGGCTGAGATAGGGTTTCTGGTGCATGTGGCCACCTCAGCCCTGCTGAGCCAGAGCTGCGGATGTGGCATCTGTCCCCGCGGGTGAGGAGCACCCACTGCAAGGACACATCTCACTCCTGTAGGCAGAGGACGGGCAAGTGTCACGCAGGCAGAGCCAGGGAAGGGGTAGCTGGGAAGGGCCCTGCAGGAGGCTGGGCAGGATGGAAAGGGGCTGCAGAGGCAGCAGGGAAAGGGGCTGAGCTCAGGGAAGCTTCAGGAAAGAGCCCTGAAAAAGACAAGGACAGGAGCGTGTTGGAGAGGAAAAGGCACGTGTACATGTTTGGCTCTAACGATCACCAGATGAAGGGTCTGGATATATCACTTGGTCCCTCCGCTGCCTCCCGTCCTAGGGACATAAAGGTGGCTAGGAAGAGATGTCCGGTGAGGCGCTGCCGCAGCTGAGTGTGTAACCTTGTGGGGCTGGAGGGGACCCAGAATGGAAGGTGGGGGGGGAAATGAAAAGGATGTGGTTCAGGTTCTTCCCTGTCTCTAGTGCCTTCCCGATGACTCAAGGGCATTATTCAGGAGGGGTTTTCTTCACTCCCAAGTCTGATAACAGCATGAATGTGAGATTTGTTAAGCGCTTAGGGACCAGATCCGCAAAGGTCCTGGGGGAAATCTGCCCAGAATACCTGTGCGGATCTGCCTATGAGCTTTACAGGAACAGTCTGTGGTAATGTTTGTCTTAAGAAACGAGAGAGAAGAGATTTAGTTCTTTCCTTGTAATGCAGAGTGCCATGCAATTTTAATGTGTGTAGGGTTGTACTGAAGACCATGTATTATTGCTGATAAGGGAGCGCACTGTACAGTTGCACAGTGAGAGATGTAACAGTAAATAGCAAGAGAGAGACGTACAGGCTCTATATGGACTATAGTAGCTGTATTCCAGTAAGAGGACTTTTGCAGAGGAGGGGAATAGATAAAATATGCTGGAAGCTTCTAATAAAGATCTATCTCATGTAATACTTAAGTGTACATTCCTGTGTCCACGTTGTTTGTGCGTGAAACCGCTGACTGAGTACTGAGTTTTAAAGAATGAGAAATCAATCCATTATGTGTCTGTCGATGCGAAAATGTAGGAGGTGATGTGCTGGTTGAGGAGCCCTGGAGGGACACTCTGCAGGGAGATGGGCTGCTTCTCCTCTTCTTTGGCTCAGTAGTCCCCATGCCTACCCCTCTGAGATGCATCTTGGCTGTCGCCTGTCGCTAACAGCCTCATCTAGAGACCCCTGTCCTCTCTCCTGTCTCGGAAACACTCAGGATTCGAGCAGAGTCCTGCTCCTGCCAGCCCTCCAGCCAGCTGGGGCCCCCTGAAGGAGATCAGTGAGCACAAGTCAATGCACAGCAGCAGCTCCCGGCTTCGCTCCATCGATCCTCATCACCCTCCCCAGCTCCCCTCCATGCCGCCGGACTCTCCAGGCTGAGCCGCATCTGGGAACGCCTGGCACTGCAGCCTCAGGCCCTGAAAGATGCGCCCAGCAGACCTGTCTGCCTCCGCTGAGCAGGAGCACGGCAGGCACAGGGGAGGCTGAAGTGATCGCATATGTTCAGATTTACTGTTTATCCAGCCATAATCCATTAAGCGCGCTCCGCGTTCTCAGTGGCAGGTGGAAATACAGCAGCCTTGGCATGGCGGGTGGGTAATGGGGGAACAGCTGGAGGAATCGGGCAATTCCGTGATGCGGGGCGTTCCTGGGAGACTGTCACAGGGAGCTGAGCGAAGCAGAAGGGCAGAGGAGGGCAGCAGACAGGTTTGCTGAAAGGAAGGGTTCTCTGGGACTGCCAGATCCTGTCTCAGGGGGCTCTGGCTCTCCCTGCGTAGTTCCTTGCGCAGAGTGAAGTCCCCAGGGTAAAGGATGTGGCTAAATCCTGAACAATCCCTGCTGACTTCTTGCTTGGTTTGAATTTTTCAGATTTTGTGTTTTCTAGCCTTGTCACACAAATCCGGAGGAAATAATGGTTTCCCTTCACTTTGCAGGTGCAGGCACTGTTAATTTCCCTCCCAGCCGTGCACAGTGCTCCCAGGTGCAGTGCTGGCAGTTAATGAATGATTGTACTAAAAGTCACTGAACTTAATTCTGGGCAAAGTTGTTGGGAGAGCTGTTCTGGTTTGTCTCGGCATCTCAGGGATTACGAAGTTGACCTGAAGATCTCACTGGAACTTGGTGGGGGGATTATGGCCAGAAACCGTAACGTTGAAGACACTTCTGATGATGTTAGCCCCTCCAGGGAGGTTTGGATGGGCAGGGCTCTGTGCTGAGATGTGGGAAGTCTGCGTGGATCCATGGCAGCTGGATCTTTCTAAGCAATGCCCTTTCTTTGGGGACCTCATCTTCCCTGGGGAAGGGGTTTTGTTCTCAGCCCCTCCCCACAAGCCCAAGCTGCAGACATTTGCCGCGATGGGGGTGCTGCCAGCTCAGCTCACTGCTTGGGGGCCTTGAGAGGGATGAGGAAACTCCCTGCGTTGAGGCTGGGCTGGAGAACTTCACAGTGAATGTAGAGCTGCTAATCGCTGCTGGGAAGAGACTGGTGTGTCCTGTCCAGCCAGCATTGCTTGAGGGCTTTGTGCATGGTTTTGTGCAGGAAGCCAACTTGTTCTGCCACTCGCGGACAGTCAGGCTACAGTCAGAGACTACCGTCAGTTTTCCTGAACTGCACAGGGCAGGCTGCAGGAAAGCTTTTGTGCATGCAATTATTAATATCAGATACGATCCAGAAAGGAATAAGACCTCTATGTTGCCAGAATGGCAGGTAATGTTCTGCACCCCCAGTGCTGGGGTCCACAGACGAGGCGCACACAGCCAAAACACGGCACTTGGGGTGGGAAAAGCAGCCTCCTCAACCTGCTGGAGCTGGGAGAGGCAAGGTGGCACGGAGCGCGTTTTCCCACTCCGAGGGACACGGGGTATATCTCACTCTCTCCATGCCTCTATCCTAGTGTTCAAAAACTTGTGCTAAGTTTCTTCCCAGGAGGGTTCAGTACTCATGTCATGCCGTAGGTGACAGGAGGTGCCCGTCACCCCACCGGCCAGTCCCTTCGCCAGCCTGTGGTAACTGGTGTCTGATCCTTTAGAGCCTGGGCTCAGCAACGTGAACGGGATTTGGTACTTTCCCTGCTAAAAATTCCCGAAGGCGCCGGATGATCCATCAGGTTATAGGTGCACTTCACACTCCCTTTGTTCCCTGCTTCAAGAGGTGGATGAGATAAATATTTCACAAGATAGATGTTTTCGGTCCACTGCGGAAGCGAAAAGAAATATTGAAAGATCCTGTTGGTATCAAGAGATCAGCCCTGGGAGTGCCTACTGTGCTTGATCAAGCTGCAGTGTCTCTCGTGTCCTTCAGGGAAACCAGCCTGGACTTGCCTGCAATTTTAATGCTTGGTTTATTCTCCGACCTTTTAAGCTCTCTCCTCTCCCTCTGTGGCGAGGTCATCTCGCCTCTATCTCACCCCGGAGGGAGGAGCCAGGAACTCACCATTTTTTGCAATAGCAGCAGCCACCACAATAGAAACGACCTTTTCAGTGCATCCTCGCTTCCGGGAGACCGTTTTCCCTTCACCCAAGGGAGCGTCAGTGCTGGAGGTGGGAGCCATGCCATCCCACCCCACTTCCTCGCCGTGCACGTAGCTCCCACATCTGACCCCTTGTCTTGCCAAGCCGATGAAAAAGTCAGGCAGGTGCACCTTCAAGAACTGCCTCCGTATTTCATCTGGCCTTCACACGCCGTGTGAGAGCACGACATATTTTGGTGGATTCCCCCACCCACAGGGCAGTGAGGGAGTTGCTCGTCGCAGACTGGAGCAAATCCTGCACATCTTCAACTCCGCAGGGCTCTGCGAGGGGGGCGCTGGGTTTTCCAAGCAGGAAGCGGCGGCAGGTTCGCCCAGCAGGTCCCTCCCTGACCTCATCCGTGGTTTCAGGCAGCCGCTGGCAGGAAGAGACACGTTCATACAAAATGCTCCCCAAGGAATTCCCAAACCTCAAGTGTCTTTGTAAATAGAATGAAAAGATTGGGAAGTCCGCACACAGCGGAGGAGCGGGAGCCGGCCAGTTGGGTTCCCTCGTTACCTTGGGGGTAACGTTGGCTTTTTCACCAAACTCCTGAAGCCAAATGAGCTTGTCATGGGCTCCGCTTTCTTTTTTTTAAAAAAAACACCTCTCTTCTGTCTATTCTTTGAGAATAAGAAGTTTGAAAGTGTGGCTTGGAAATCAGAAAGCAGAGAGAAACCCAGCAACCCGTGGTTTTGAGATAACCGGTCCGGTTTTCCAGCTATATTTTCAGAAGGGGAGGGGGGGGGACGTGATTCAGGACTTTTAGCACTTGGAGGGATTGGGGAGGGTGGCAAGATCGTTCGTCAGAGAGTGAACTGTTGGCAGCCGGTATCACCTCATGCCTTTCATCTGCCTCTGTGAAGAAAGATGCAGCCACTCTGTGACCAGGCTGAGCAGCGGGATGTGCACGGGCTTGCTGGTGGCTCCGGAGCACCAGCACTGCAGCTTGTGGGCGACCTGCTTCAGACTGTATTCCTGCTGTAGCCAGGCTGTGAAGGATGAATGCATTTTATTCAGGAAATGAGAGGTATTTTGTGTGTTTACAGGTACTACAGTTTCCACTTTAATGCAGCCTTCACTGAGACACCTAGTGCCACTTTAAGTAAACCCTCTATTTTTAAATCCTGAACCTCCTGAGAAACATGCTGGAGCAGAAGCAAGAGAGTGAGGGTTTTCACAGTCACAAGGGCAGGTGTCCGTGAACAGAGCTCACAAACACAGCCCTGTTCCCACCTGCAACGGAGCCGTGGGGGTCAGCATCCGGAGAGGAGACCATCGGGAGAATGCCAACAGCCAGCCAAACCGGTGGCTCAGCAGGAAGACCAGGCTGCGCCGAGGGGCTTGGATGTGGGTCTTGAGCAAGCTGGTGCTTATGGGGGCTGGTTTGGAAATATTTTAGGGCTTGTACACACATATAAATTGCTCTGCATTAATTATAGCAGTCTAGCAAAGCTGTACAACCTTCTAAAGTAGGGACAGATAGAGGGAGAGCGGGAGGAAGTGGTTCTTCTAGGGGAGTTAAGCCCAGCTGGGAAAGGGTGTAAGCAAAACTCTTTTAGCTGTTGTATGGCAGGGGCTGTGTAAACATTTCAGTGGCAGTTTGTTATCACAATCCTCAGTTCCTACAAGGTAGCAGTGAAGGAACAGCAGGGCAATAGCGGTCAACTGGACATCAGCATTCAGGGATGGGCCACTTGGGTCCTGTTTACACCCACAACCCCTCTCCCTGTGGGTGCAAGCCCCTGATGGTGCCCATTTGCTAAGGGCACGCTCGCATTTCATCCCGAAACGCTACGTTCTGCGCCGGGCAGCAGCTGGAAGTAGCTACACTCGGCCCCAGAAGTACTGCAGGAACAAGGCAATAACTCAGGGACAGACGCACGACCGCAGCGATGGATTTCAGGACCCGAAATAAGAGCCAAACAGACCACGGCAGCTGGGCACAAAGGCGTGCTGGAAGCGTGAGAAATGAGCAGCCTGCCTGTTGAAAGGGCAGCATTTGAGAGAGCGACAAATTTAGCCCAGATGGAGCCGGGGAGGAAAGTTGCCGCTCTGGGAGCAGGGCTTCAAATTGCTTTAGAAGCCATGTCGTGTCTCTGCAGCGTTTTGAAACCGGGGTCTTGCCACCTTGCTGCTGGTGGCCCTGTGCGCACGTGTGTCACTGTCACCGAGCAACGCGCTGCGGCTTGGGAGAGCTGTTTTTCAGTGTCTTGAGCCCTTCTGGCTGCAGCACAAACACCTGCCGTCTTCCCCAGCGGAGGTGCCTTCCAGCAGCTCGTTGTGCTCGGGAGGACAAGCCCTCTGCCTGCTCCTGGCCCAAAGAGATTCCTCAACTGCAGCCCGAAGAGATTCCTGAGCCGCAGAGATGACTCTGCAGAGGCAGCCGCGACACCCGGTTCGCTGCCCGGAGCAGATGCAGGGAGAGAAGTGGCCTGCGGGCATCTGGATGCCGTCCTCAGGACGATATTTCCTTGCCAAGCAAGCCCCTGCCGTGGCAGCTCCTCTTCCCAACTGGCTTTGTTAGGAAGCGGCTGCCGTGAAGCCAACTCAGACTGACAAAAGGGGAAAGGCAGAGCCAAACCCTGCCCCAGCTGGCGGCCATGGCGGGCTCAGCTCCGCATCCAACCCCAGCGCATCCCGCTCAGTTCAGCCAGGTTTCCCCCCGGCTGGAGAGCAGACGGCACGGACCATCCCGAGTGACAGCACGGCACCGGCGTTCCCAGCTGCAGGAGGGCAGGGAGCCATTTGGAGTCACCCGCTGGTTTTTACAGAGCTCCTTCCCAAGACCCCTAGAATGCAGTCCGATTCGCTTTGGCGTTCAAACTCTAGCCAGGTCTCACTGCCCGACAACGCAGGGGAGACTTTGCTCTGGGATAAGGTGTTTACAAGTGCCTGACCTGAACGAGAGACAGCCGGCACTCTGGAAATCCTCCCGGACCCAGGACCATGGGAGAAAGGGCTTTGGAAAGGGCAGCAGCAACGGACAAAAATTCACCTCCATCAAACCAGATGACGGCAAAGAAAGAGAGAAGAAAAGTATTCCAGAAGAATGTGTATTGCAATTGTCCGGTCTCACAGAAATCCACTGGGGAACTTTTACAGTAATGAGGCTTTTCCTTTTTGATACATTGCGTATATCACCGTTGAAACCCAATTAAAACCATCAAGGTGACCATCTTCAAAGTCAAGGTGCTCACAGGAGCTCATGGGCATGGCTGCCTCCCAGCATATGATGTGCTTCTCATGTTCCCTTGTTCGATTTTGTTCTGAATAAATAGATCCTTTGGGGGTTAAGTTATTAGATACAAATCTTTCCAAAATGAGAGTAAACCTGAAACAAAACAATAACAGCGAGAAGACCCAAACCCACACACACACGAATGCGCAGACTGCTGCCCATTCTACAATACTGAACATCATCCACAGTTAGAAAATTAAATAGATCTTCAACTCAGCCACATTTACACGTTAAATACATATAATCCACTCAAACCTTACATGTAAACTTTGTTGGATACCTTCTGAAAAAAACAAAAAAAACCATATAAGTACAATGTAATACATAGGTATTCAAGTACAAAGAGCTCCTGGATTGTTTTGTTTGCAGCAGTGAAAGAACAAAAATAGAGATTTTGCTAACATGTTTGGTTTGCAGCCTCTTTAGGGAACAAAGGTTAAGAATTTAGAGCCTCAGGTAAAAACATTTGCATTTGCTGCTGACCTTATATGTGCTAAAGGATCTGGCCTAAGAGGCTGGAAAACAACAGCACTGAGACTCTGTCCCCTCTTGTTTGTGTCCTGGTCTTGCTGCTGCTCTGGAGGGGGGAAGAGAGAGGTTACAGCCCTCTCTGGCATTGCTCTCGTCACAGGAGTGTTGTGGCTGTAGGGAATTTGGCTCGTAGGGAATTTTTTCCTTCCCTCCCTGCCTAGATACTCATGGGCAGTGTTTAGTGCGAGCCCAGTAATGTGCAGAGGGGCGGGAGGAAAGGACACGATCCCCTAAGAGGAATCTCGGGCGTCCTTCCCAGGGAAGACCTTGGTAAACACAAGCCACTTGGCATATTTGCTGGCAGCACATTCCTTGATGCCATCTGCCAAGGTGGCAGGCGCATAATATTGCAGGTCACCACCGTGGTTTGGAGCCAGCACTGGCAGGAAAGAATTTTTTTGCATAAAGTGGAAAGAATATCCCATTCTGCCCAGATCTGGATTTTTTTTCTTCTCCATCTCTGTCAGATAACTCTGATCCTGCAGGAGGACAATCCAGTGAGCACAGCTATTGCTACCAACCTTATATACCACCATGGGGCACGTCTCATGCATCTTTGCATGAGACTTCAGAGCCAGGTTTGGCTTAATGGCTATTTGCAGGGATCAGCGGATCCTCAAAGCGACCAGCCTGAGGGCTCTGGGGAAAATGAAAATGATCAAAAACTAACCCAGCCCTTTTCTTTGGCCTTTGAGGGACTGCTCCATCTGAACACCCAATCCCTTTTATCCGAGGGACCCTGACCAGCTTTTTGTTCTTCCTTTTATTTTGAGGGGGGCAATGCTGTTCCCTAGCCAGGGCTCCCCGAGCCGGGGCAGATGCAGGTCATGGTCCATAGCACGGCACACACGCCGCTCCTCCGGGTCTGCAGAGGCTGTCGCTTTTGTGCTTTACCCTCATCCTCAGATTTAGGGGAGAAGGTTGAACTCTGGACCTGCCAGGACATGGGAACCAGCCTTGCATGGAGCCTTTTGCTTTGTACGCCCCAGGCTCCTCACCCTGGAGGGAAGCCCAGCGAGAAAAGTCCGGCGGCTTTTCCGTGCCTGGCTGTGGAGGGCTTCCCTCAGGCTTGGTAAAACTGCTGGCCGGGAGATGGGGAGGTGTGCGGGCTGCCCGGCTCCTTCTCCTCGGCTTCCCACAGGTTGTCGTAGCTGAAGTCGCTCTGGAAGCTCTGGAGCTCGGCATAGTCATGGTAGTCGGGGTGCGGGCAGTTAGCCGCTGGCAGGTCGTAAGTGCCGAAATCCCCATCTGTAAAAAACCAGACCAAAGCACTCAGAGAGCTGATGGGTGACCCGGCGGCCGCAGGCTCCTTTGCCAGCAAAGAGAAGGCGCGGGGTCGGCAGAATGGCAGCCCGGAGGTGGATAGATCTGGGCAGAGTGGCGAGAGCTGGAGCAAACCACAACCTACGTGTGACGGGTGGGCAGCGAGCGGACACCGAGGCAATGGCCTCCACCAGACGGCCGCAGGCGAGCGTGGCAGACTCACTCCCACCACGGGGAAGGAGGAGGCAGCCAGGGCATGCACGAGTCTCCCCGGCCCCCCTCAGCCCCGCTTTGGATGACGCTGACGGAGACAGACACCGGGTGGGCTGCAGCACCCGGGCAGCATCCCAAAACTCTCACCTGGTGGGTGCAATGAAGGGTCCAGATGTTCCTCTCGCAGAGAAGAGACCTGGAAAGAAAGAGATGCGCTGACGAGGATGTCTCAGCACTGCAATCCAGGGATACCACACGCTAGGGATAAGCCCTCCGTTGGTTCCCCCGTCCCTCCTCTCCACGATGCACCCTGTCACACAGCGAAGGGCTCGGAGCCCTGCCGTGACCAACCACCCTTCCAGCCCAGAGAAAGGCAAGCTGGGACCCCCGTGTGTTCCCCCGCAGCCTGCACAGTGTGGAGCACCGGGACTGCATTTACAAACTCACCTCTTCGAGATAAGAAGCATCAGCAGGAGGCCGCAGCTGGAGATGGCACGAGGTGCCGAGTGTGCTGCAACCGGGAGCCGCAGGCACCTCTCTGCAGTGACTGCTGGGCAGGGGCTGGTCGTTCCTCTTCTGCAGAGAGAGATGCTGGAATACCGGGAGGGCTGGGCATCCATCCGCCTGTGCCGAACCCGTCTGTCCGTGACGCTGCAGGAACTCAACCGAAAAACCCACTAAGTTTGATACCTGCGATGGAGAGCTGGGGAACACTGACCTGCCACTTCCCACCCGTAAGCCAGCCCTGCTGTGAACAGGCTGAGGCAAACCCGGATTTTTCTGCCTGCTTTGCAAATTCTACCACGTTCCAATCCCGAAGGCCTGAGATGGGAAAGGAAGAATGGCTGCGGGTCTCTCACAATGACCCACAGAGGTAGTGGAAGCTCGCCAGATGTGAGGGCAGTAGGATGAAACCTACTGGGAGCTCAGGGGGTGAGGAAGGACAGGGAGCCGTCAGGAAGAGCCCTCCGAGGGAGGGGAGGACTTCAGCAGCATGGGGGATGCCAGCCACAGACTCCAAAATAGCCCTTTCCCCAACAGATGCGCAAAAAGAAATGTGGCCTTTAACAGACACTCAGTTATCACAGCTGGAATTTTTGGGGGTGGATAAAGTGGTCTCTGTGCCTGACTCATCTCTAGTTTCTGTAGACTGGATCACATCTCAGTCTCTGCCTTTGTTTTGCCGTTTCTGGCTCTTCCCGGGACTGTTGTGACGCTGGCATCCAGTGATAAGACAGGGAAAACCTGTTCCCCGTTGTCTCTGTCCTGGCTTGAAAAAACCAGAGAACTATGCTGTGCCCTGCCCCACCCCAAAACGCATTTCCACATCCCAGGCAGACAGCAGGAAAAGAAATGGCCCCAGGCACAATTTCTGGAGCCAAAAGCCTGTGTGCTGAGTCAGGGCCGTAACCAGCAGCGAATGCGCCAGGTACCTCTTCCGGGAAGCTGGAGCCTGCCAGGCTGCGAGCGCTGGAACAGCTGGGTGTATAGGGATCAGCGTACAAGGGGGAGTGGGGCACGGCCGGCTTCTCCAGGGTGCTGGAAGCTGTCGAGGGTTGACTTCCCACCAAGCGCCATGTGTTCAGCTAAAAGGCAGAATTGAAACAGGAACATGACATGCTGTGTCCCCTGTTCCAGAAAGACCGGGAACTGCTGGAGAGAGTCCAGCGGAGGGCTGTGAAGATGCTCAGGGCACGGGAGCATCTCTCTGATGAGGAAAGGCTGGGAGAGCTGGGGCTGTTCCGCCTGGAGAAGAGCAGACGGAGAGGGGATCTCATCCATGCTCAGCAAGAGCTGAAGGGCGGGTGGCAAGAGGATGGGGCCAGGCTCTTTGCCGTGGTGCCCAGCGACAGGACAAGGGGTGATGGGCACAAACTGGAACATGGGAAATTCCATCTGAACATGAGGAAAAACTTCCTGACTTTGAGGGTGGCAGAGCACGGGCACAGGCTGCCCAGAGAGGCTGTGGAGTCTCCTTCTCCGGAGATATTCCAAACCCTCCTGGATGCGTTCCTGTCCAGCCTGCTGTGGGTGACCCTCCTCTGGCAGGGGGTTGGACTAGATGATCTCCGGAGGTCCCTTCCAACCCCAACCAGTCTGGGACTCTGTGTGATTCTGTGTTCCCTACTTGCAATTCATCAGAGTGGGGAATCTCCCTGCAATTCAAGTCCCAGAAGCTGCTCAGCTGTGAGGGATGGTGGGGCTGACTCCCGGCTGTGCTACCAAGGGGACTTCCCTGGGCATAAGGCAGATGCACACACATCAAGGGGAGGGAAACATGGCATCACACACTGAACCAGCGATGGACACATGCTGGAAAGCCCTCAGGAGAAGAGGCTGTGTCCGATGAAGTAATAACGCTCCTGCTTGCAGAGCACTGGTGCTCGTGTTGCCTCAGGAATCAGTGCCCAGCACCCCAGGGCTCCAAGAGACATTGCTCCATTTGCTGTGTTCAGCCTCACCTCTCATGGGCCATTTTCCAAATGGAAATGGGTTTTACGCTTGCCCTAGAGCACCTGCCAGGACAGCTATCCCTGTTAATGGGGATATGCGAACCGTGCACCAGTTCCTCTGCTGGTCAACCCTCCCCGGGCAGGAGGACAGCCCCACTGCCTCCCGGCCCCCTTACATTGCTCAGGTCCAGGTGTGGCGGGGGAGCTGCGGGGTGATGCTGCGAGCTGTGTGGGGAGTACGGCTCGTTGTACACCGAGGACAGGAGCTCGCCGTTGGGGTTTTCGGGAATGAGGCTGCAGACGGTCCTCTCCGTGTCCTGGCTGGGCAGCTGCTGGCCACATTTGCCCTTGGACTTCCTGGCGCTGCCCCCCCTCCGCAGGTCCTGCCCAGGTAGCCCCGTGCTCGGCCAGTTGGCGTGTGCCAGGCACTGAAATGAGAAGATGGACCCCGGAGCTGGGTCTCCTCCTGCCAGCCCCAGGTACACAGACCTCCCCTGCCAGGGACGCTGCCGTGGGCATCGCACTCTGCTCCTGCACTGGCGAGGTGCTGTGCCCCACGTGCTCCTCCCCATGCCACACGCGCGCCCTGGGATGTAGGAACACCGCACGGGGTCAGATGGGATAGGTGATGCCTAGTCCATCCCCTCCCACTCGCCCACGGGCTTTTACTTTGGGGTGTCCTGACCTTTGAACAGTCCCCTTTGCCCTTCTGCAATCTGTACCAACAATCCTTCTGCAGACTGGAGTACTGGGATGCAACCCTGCGGCAGACTTTTACTTTATCAGCAATGACAAAGTTGAGCCAGGATAAATACGGGCTCCGGGCATGGATTTGCTGTGCCGCATAGCAAACACCGACCACCCCAGCTCAGCCCGTCCGGGCACCTGGGCAGACTGCTCTGCTCAAAGGCAGTGTCTGTCCCCACGTGTGTCCTGGGCTTTTGGGGGTTCACTTACATGGAGAGGCTGGGAATAGCCAGAGGAGAGGGAGTCTTCAAGCAGCCTGCTCTCAGGCATCGCCGCAAAGGGCTGTCCTTCGGGGAGAGAGCCGCTGTTCTGGGAGAGGTGTGTTAAGGTGGCCACTCTCCCTCCCGACGCCCAGGAGTTTGTTCGGCCATCAGAAGTGAGCGACCCTCTCCCGCTGCCGGCAAACTAGATGGGGGAGAAGACCAGCACATAGGAACAGCCCCCTGCGTGGCTGCAGGCACATCCCTCCCCACTCCCGTATCCCACCTGAGCATCGCCGGGCCAGCCCAGCCCTCCGTGTCCTCACGCCGGGACCAGAGCTGGGTCTGGGCAGTGCCCGCATGGCAGCGGTGCCCGGTGCGGCGGGGTGTGTGCTGCCCTCTAGGGCTGAGCGGGTGGCTGAGGACGGCTTGGAGGGGTGACAGGGGCGAATGACGAAGGCTCACAGCAGGGTGAAGGGTGATCGGGCACCCTGACCCCATCCCACCTGCAGTGCTGGCAGTGGGGGTCTCCCTTTCCTTGCAAGACCCTGTTAATGTCCTTCTGCCAGCGCCCCACTGTGCAACGCTGCCACAGCCTGTGGCCAGGGGTCTGCTTTTGAAGGAATTTAACATAATACGTCTCATATAATGTGATATAGGGCTTCAAAGTAATTTGCAGGGATCAGCAACTTCATGCTAGCCTTTGAGCAGGGGACTTGAGGCAAAGTCTGTTGTGTCACAAGAGTACTCGCACGTGGCCAGAGATAGGGCAGACAGGAGCCCTGGGAGATGCCTACTGATGACCGTGCAAACCCACATCTGTTACCTGGCCAGGGGGCGGCAGCTTTGATCCCGAGAAACTCTCTGATCTGGAGAGGGAGGAGTCGGCGTTTCGAAACTGGGCTGTTCTGAGACAGTAGAGCCACTCCTGGTAATCCTCATGGCTGCGGCAGATCACCCGGATGGAATTGATTAGTCGGCCTGTAAAAACATCATTCGCTGCTGTTACTGCCTTTGATCAACAGTCCATGTCGCTTCCTTCAGAAACCCACGGGAATCCCCTTGCTCCATCCCTCCCCACGTTCTCCCGGGATCGGGAGACCCTGACACCGGTTCAGGGACAACGGGAATGCTCTGCCTTCGGTGCTGCCCATTTACACCCGGCTGAATGTAGGGCAGGGACAAACACAGCCCGGATCTAAACGAGGGGGAATCCGTGCAGCCGCGCCGTGACAAGCGCAGCCCCGGCTGCAAGCGCTGCTGCTGGCTCACAGCCTCTCCCTGCCAGCAAAGCCAGGCCCTGTCAGGCAGCCAGGGCACCCACGGTCCAAAATTTCCAAGCGGTTCAGTTCAGAGAGCTTAGGTGCCGACGTGAGCGAGCACAGCCAACAAGATGGCCACGGCAGCACAGCGAAACCCAGAGACCTCCATGGCTGCTGCCAGCACACCCCTCGGCATGCCGGACACGCACCTTCTATTAAAAAGGAGGTTTTCTCGTTCTCTTCAAAAATCACTTGGATGGCGTTGAGTGGCAGCTCGCCCTGTCGAGAGAGAAGCATGCTTAGGACAGCTCACAGTCCGTGCGGAACGGCAGCCAGGCGGAGCGGGGAGGACGACCTGGCTGCTCCTGCAGGCACCTGGTCAGCAAAACTCTGCTTCCGCAGGGGTTCTCCCATCAGGGAAGCCAAGAATCTTTAGGAACTTAGTGCAAAGTTCTGCCAGCTTTAGCTGGGAGCAAAGGAGGGGAGCCCCGCCATGCAGGGCTGGCGGGGAGGACAGGGCATGGATGCTCTTCGCGCGGCGTGGGGAGAAGGTGCAGCTCGGCCCCGCTGGCAATCCCCTCGGTGGGGAAGGGGAGGAGGAAGGTGAGGCTCGGTGCCGAAATCCCCTAGGCTAGGTCTGCAGGAGACGAGAGGCACTCAGCCTGCTGCTCATCGGGGTGAGGACTTGGATACCTCCATACTCCCACGGGTGTGAGGCACAGGCACGGTGGAGAACTTGGTCTCCAGCAGACTGAGTCAGCTTTGTCCCAGTAAAGCCACCCTCCTCGCTCACAGCTCGCTCTCCCACCACCAGCCTTATTGCAGCAAGGAAGCCTCCCAAGCCAGCGCGGCTGCACGAGCCACTTCTGTAAGCTTTGTTCTTACAAAGTCCCTCCTGAGACCGGAGCTCGGAAAAACACCCCTTCCCTTCTAGCTCTGTTTGCATCAGTTTCCCGTAGTTTAACAGCTGACTTCTCCAAGAAAATTTTGCAACTATGGCCCTGAACAAGGTTTTAGTTGCTGGATTGGCACTTCCAGCCTTGCAAAGAGGAATCCCCACAATCCATCCCCTGCGAAGTCTTACAAAGACGGGTCGAGCCCTGTAAATGCTGGCTGGTGAAAGGCGAGCTCTTGGGCTATACGGCACAGCTGCCAACGCCACTCCTGTGACCGGAGCGGGGATTGCTCCAGGCAGGCACGGCGTGTACGTTCCTGTTAGCAGGGAGCTGGGGCAGAGAAGCTAAAGCAGCCTGTCCCTGGAAAAGCTGGAGTTGGAGGGTACCACGTGCTATCGCCTCTAAGTGCGGTAGTGCCTTTGCCTGCGCATCCACAGGGTGTATCCAGAGCTCTGCTGCTCCTGCAGCTGCGCCCCATCCTCAGCCCAGCATCAGAGCCCAGCTCTGCTGCCAGGTGTCCTTTAAGTGTCACCGCTGACAGTTTAATTCGCCGTGATGGGCAGCCTGGCAGAGGGGCCAAGGGTTTGTCAATGCTGGATTAGGATCTAGGTCTCCTCTTTCTTCGGGGCTCCTCAACCTGAATTTTCCTTACAGAAACGGAACGGGAACAATCCTGGGAGAGCAGCTGAAGCAGAGTTTGCACTGGAGCCATCTCACCGATGAGCTCATGGCTTTGCTTCTCACCTCTCTCTTTCTCTGAGCAGGGGGAAACCGAGTGACACACAGTTTCTTTGTTTCGTAAGCCCCCATTCACCTCACCTGGCTGTCACCCTAACCCCATCGGTGGGCACGGAGCACTAGGCAGGGAGCTGGTGACAACGGCCCTGGGAGCCGCTCCTGGCCAGGATGGCAAACACAGGCTCCGGGGAGAGCTCAGGAAACAAAGTTCCCCCCTCACACCTCTCTCCCCCGTGCCCGGCAGCGGAGGAAGCACAGAGAGCAGGAGCGAAGCCCTGTCATTCAGCCCACGGTGCGATCGGTCAGGATTCATTTGCCTAAATTTACAGGCTGCAAGAACAAGGCGTCTGGCAGAAAGCCCTCATCGCGTCCTCCCTGCAAAGCTGTCCCAGCTGCACAGGCTCTGGGGAATGCGGCCGACGTGACGGCTTTACCACAAGGGAAACGGGGAGCTCAGCCAGCCGGCCGCGGTTTGTGCCGGCCAGCCGCCTCCCTGCAGCCGCCTGTGGGCACACGCCGGCTTCCGTGGTATTCCTCCTGCCCCGAAAGTGATTTATGGGCTGAGCAGGACAGGAAGGCTGACCTTGGGAGGGAAAGCTTACGCTCATGCTGCAAGAGGTGGACTTTGACGCTTCAGCCGGCGCAGGTGCCGCGGGGCTGTGTGTGGATGGAGCCGGTGCAGCGAGCTCCTGCTGCTCCTCGCCTCGCTGGCACATTTAAGCAAGCCCTGCTGCCGCCGAGGACAGGACAACTGCGTAGGGCTTCCCCGAGGTGCCCGGCACTCCATCCTCCCTAAGGCAACATCCCCATGTCCGCTGAAACACCCGGGGGCCTGGAGTCCCACCTGGGGAAGCGCAGCAACATCCTGCAAATAACATGCGTGTTGGCAGCAGGGAGCCCCTCCAGCCTTCCCCGGGCACGGCGTGAACCTGTGTCCCCCCCAGCGGCTCCCCCCTTGCTGATTTACACCTCGCCCAGGGGCTTTTCCCACCAGCGGTGAGCCAGAGCCTGCTGCTTTGGGTGAGCCCCATCCCGGCAGGCTCAGCCCCTGCCTTCCCCTTCCCTGTCCCACACACAGACTTGGCAGCGGCAGCTCCCGTGGTTTGTGTGAAACTGAAGAACAAAAGAGCCGGGCTATTCCTTCACACACAAATTGTAGGGCTCAGCGTCTGCTCGCGGGGAAGGGAAGTTAATTTGCAGAAGCCCTGGGAGAAGGCGCCTGTGCCCTGACATGCCTGTGGAAAATCAGGTTCCCACCGCGGTGTCACAGGCTGGTGAGTCACCTCCTGCCCGCGCGGGGCTGCGCGGAGCCCTGCCATTACCCGGGGACCGACGCGCAGGCACCGTGGGAAGGGAACGTTGCGCGGACAGGGCAGACAAATCTGGTTTAAGGTTTCAAAAGAGATGAGTTCATCTGAGAGCCCAGCCCAAGGCCCCCTTACGTGGTGCCCCATTCCCAGGAACTGCAAACAACCTGTTCCCAAAAACAAGCTCTGTCTCGCGGTGTGTCACACAAGCCACCCGCTGCTGGAAAACACCCTCCGCTGTTGCACTAGGGGTGGAGGAGAGCTCTCACTGGCATATATCCCTCCTCACACCCCTTCCCGTTGCCAGCACAGTCATCTCCTCTGGCCGGGGAGATGCTCTGTGAAAATCTTCCCCGGGGTGGCCCTTGAATTAAAAGCAGCCTGCGTGGATCGGGGCCTGACGCGGACATGATGGAATCATGTGAAGAAGGACCCCCAGCGAGCTCACACTGAATTTCACAAGCCCTCTGTCTCCGTGGGGCTTCCTTGTTGCTGGCTCCTCTCTCGGTGACGAAGAAGGATGCTGCTTCTCTGGAGAAGCAGCCCAGCTCCACTCCGTCCTGCGCCAGTGGCACTGCACGTGCAGGTTCACGGGCAGTTCAGCACTCGTTTTAGGCGCGTTTGTTCCAGCAGGGGAGAAACAGGGGCCAGAAAGCACAGGGCTGTTTAATAGCCACTGCAGTGATGTCTGAAGATGGATGTCGGCAATCAAGTTCAAGGGCCATCCAGACTGCAATCAATGCCAACGCGGCTCCCAGGGCCCACAGTGCCACTGCTTGTCTGTGCTCCCACAAGCAAGGACACCAGTGGAGTAGAGAAGCTCATCTCACATCCCCTGGGGCACTCAGTCCTCCACGTCCTTGTTGGCCCTTCCGCTGGCTCGCCCAGACATTGCTCAGGGCCCTTGTCTCACGGAGGGAAAGAGCAGCAAACGCGGTGCACCCGCGGCAGCCTCTCCTCTCCTCTCTGCCCGCCGGCCAAGGAGCTGCCTTTGCCCTTCCCCACGAGCATCAGATGCGCTGCCTGGATGCCACCTGCTTCCGAGAGGTCCCACAGAGCAGAGCCTGGGAAGCAAAGCCCCCACAGGGGCTCTCTCTGGGGCGGTTCCAGCTCCCGTCTCAAGCGAGCGAGCCAGGCTCGCTGCCAGCGTAACCGCACAGAAACATGCCAGCCTCCCTCCTCCCCGAGACTCAGATGCCTTGGCAGCCAGCTCCCTTTCCCCCTCAGGCTTTGGTAGGAGGGCAAGGTGTTTCTCATGGGAAGATAGCTTGCAACATCCCTCTGCCGGCTCACCTGCCAGCTGGCAAGGGAGCAGCGCGGAGGGAAAGCCCTTGCCAACACGAGGAGCACCAGGGAACCCAGGTGGAGGGGAGCAACAAGCCAAAGAAGCGCTGGAATAGCCACTGCGGGTGGGTGAGAGAGAGAGCAGGAATGGGCTCCAAAATGAACTTACCTTAAAACAGAAGCCGTTGCGCTCTTCAGAGACTATCACCAGCGTAGACGGGTAAAGCACCAACAGCCGTTCGTGCTGCTCCTTGGGAAGGAAAGAGGAAGCGGGTTCCCTGTGAGCGGCCAGACAGGGCTCCGATCTGCGGAGCCCTTTACTTTGTCCCTCTGACAGCAGCCCGAGGCAAGGGCTCCGGAAACAGCCGGGATGCTTCCCTGCAACAGGGCTGGAGATTCCTGCCAGCTCCAGCTGCCAGCCCTGTCCGGCACATGCTGTCCCCGAGCACCACTTCGGGGCCCCAGGATCTGTAACAAACCTTTTTCCATTTACCGGGATGTGGGAGCAGGTAGGCAGGCGTCTGCGCTACTCGCTCCATCCATTGCCTTTTCGGAGCCATGCTAACAGGTTGCTCCCCAGAGGTATGTCCTACCTGGAAAGGCAGATGCTGGAGCTTCACTTTGGAAACACAGAGGACATCGCCCAGGGATTCCCGCTGGGTCCCTCTCCACTCCTGGACAGGCATGTTCTGCACTGACCACCGCAGGTCTTCTTTCCCCATGGAGTTCTGCTTCCAGTCATTCTAGGTACAGGAGCAGAACTGAGAAGCAGGGTAGACATATCCTTCCTACAAGTTTAGCTAGGGCATGGCCCATCTCAGGACACCTTTCAGGTGTGGCAGAAGCCAGAAAAAAATAAATAAATCTATGCAGGAGCCAGTTTTCCAGCTGGGACTGAATAATCACACTTGGTACCGAGCATCACCTGCACGTTGCCTTTCAAAGGGGAATACCTCTGTTTTAGAAGTGGGGAGATGGGGACAGGGAGGGAGGTAAAACACCCTGCAGGGACTGGAAGAGAAGACAGGTCTCTTGAATGTGGTCCTGTTTTCTAGGCCCCGGTCCCACTCCCCTCCTTCAAACATTCTGTAAATTCTGGATAATTGCACAAGCAGCCAAGTGTGTGAGAATCTCTCTGAAGCAGACCCAAACCGCTGACCCTTCAGAGGCTGTGACAGTGGCACCTCTGGGTCGCAGGTCCCCCTTCCAGCACGCACACACACATATCCCCTGCCAGGCACTTTTGCAAAGCCTTTTTTTTTTGCACCCTTCCCTGGCAGGAAACTGCACAAAAGGCAAGCTGTGTGCATGCACACACACAAACACACACGCAGCAGAAACGCAGCAAGCTGTTGTCAGGTCCCAGCAGTACAGGGCACCTTTGGGGTTGCCGTGCGAACCGAAATCCCACATTCGTTCCGGCGCTGGTTGCACAAACCTAAGCTCCCTAAGGACATCGCAACACAAACACACGTTTCCTCCACAGGCAGAGGAGTTCCCAAGCAAGAACACGTCTGCCAAGTGTGGGTGATCAGCATATGTCTATCCGTGGTTGTTTTAGGGGTGCTGGAACAACTAAAGGAAGTGAGAGCTGTGAGGTGCATTGCCCAGGGCCAGCTCTAGGCACGGGCAGGCGGGTCGGTGCCTCGGGTGGCAAGCAGCCGGGGCCACACAGAAGCCCTCGCCACGCTGCTGCCCTGGCCCTCACTCTGACCACCCTAACCTGCGCAGCTGGCAGAGCAGGGACAATCACCATGGGTCAAAAGGGCTGAATTACGGACCCTGCGCAGCCCTGGCAGCTGCTGGAAGGGGTACGAGTGGCACCAAAACCCCTGTGCACCACGCCAGAGGGGCAGCTGCCTGACCCACGTAGCAAAGCACTCAAGAATTTGGGCTGGAAAAAGGGGATTAGGCCAGGAGTTAACCCCACCCCACCCCTCCTTCCAACAGTTTGAAAGAACAGCAAGAACAGCAAGGAGTGTTTGGAAGGCATAGGTTTATGGTTGGACTCGATGATCTTGAAGGTCTCTTCCAACCCAAGTGATTTTAATCAAGAATTCTAGTCAAGAAGTGAACCCTGAGCCCCTCTCCCTTTCCATCCCCAACCCTCTGCTCAAGCTCTCCAGCCTGGAGGAGGCAACCAAAGCCCCTGGGGCACTCAGGATTCTGGAAGAGGAAAGTGTTAGGTGAGTGCTCAGAAATGTGGTGAAAACAGCTGAGAGAGGCTGGCTCCAGAGCTTATCCCTCCCACGGAACGCAGCAGGAGCGCTGCAGCATCCACCCAACCAGTCCCGGTCCTTCAGCTCTGAGCCCACAGCATGGGAAACGGCCGGGCGCCTCACCGTCCCAAGACACTGACCTGGGAGAGGAAGGGCAAGCCAAGGCTTCCTCCGTTTAGCTGGATGTGCTTCTCCAGGTGATAAAGCCACTGCTTCAGCTCTGACTCAGTAGGGCAGAAGACGATAAGGGGATTCAGCAGAGGACCTAGGTATGCAAAGCACATGATGAGCTGAGGAGATAAGGGCACCAATTGCAGCATCAACAAGCGATGAGCTGGCCGAGCTGTTATTCTCCGCACATCACACCCTGGGTTGCCTGTGAGTGCATTGCTCTGTTGACACCGTGCTCCAGTCCCTCCTGCCACTACCCTGAGCACGTCACCGCATTCCCAGCAGGGACCGTCCCTGCACCTCCTCACCGCCCGCTCCCGCAGCCACATCTGGCTGCGACCACCAGTCACTTCTCAGTCCAAAACGCGGCCAAGGACAAAAGTCAAAAGCAGCACCAAAGTCAAGCTGTAAATCAACGGACAGATTTCGGCTTTAGAAGTCCCCAGCGGGTCGTGAAAAAGCATCTCTGTGGGGAGAGGCTGCCACAACGTGCTGCTGCAGCCAGCCCAACCCAACGCAAAAGTTTCGGGGTATTTCTTAGTTTCACTTTGGCACTCGGTAGAACATCTGTTTATTTATTGCTTCACCAAATATAATCTGTGCCAGACAAGCTGAAGCTGCTCTCAGACATACCCTTGAAGGGAGGAACAGCCCTATATCTTACTGATTTTACTGTTTCCAGCTATCATTTGCTTAGTAGCACAAGCGAGAAAGTCTCACACACCCTCTGCTACTCACTACAGACACAACCTAGTGATGTTAATAATCATTTCTGGCAGGCTACAGAATGTATGTTATGATTAATAATTTACTAGTGATCTCATATTAAGCCATATTTGGTGCATGCCCAGTAAGATCTGGCTTTGCAGGACTTGGAAGCGTTCAGATAAGCGAGTGCATTTGATAAGCATACTTTGCCCTTCTGTGGAGTCTTTCATCCTGTAATTGCTGCATTATTTATGAACAACGGTTAATTAAGACTGTGAAACATCTCTGTCCATCAGGAAATGCACTAACACAGACAAAACAGAGGTGGAGAAACTGAGGCAGAGACTCCCTGGGTGACTTCCCATAAGTCACTGCCGTCCGACCCATTACAACAATTCGGTGTCAATCATTACCAGCCGGCCAAGCGCCCACGTGCCGTTGTGGCTCTGGAGCTCTCTCGGCTGCTCTTGCCTTGGTTTCCCTTTCTTTGCAATGGAGATACAGCAATTCCCTACTTTATAGAGTTGCTAGGTGGGTACAAAGGTGGTATTGTTATCTAGATATTCTGGCAGCTCTGGATACTTCTCGGGGCACACGGGCCCTTCTGCAAACAGCCGGAATTTTGCTGGCAGGGTATGACCCTTAACGTGGCACTGCTTGCTCTGCCACCTCCTCTGAGGCCAGCATTTCAGACGTATCCGGAGGGCCGCTGGCGTTGCCACATCTAAAACAGGGCCCCAAAGGAAAAGAAAATGAGAAAAGAAACTCCTGCCCAAGCCCGAGGAAGGAGCCGCTGGGGAAACCGTGACGCGGAGCCTGAAAAGCTGCTGCTAATTCGGTTGCTGCCACTTCCCGCAGCCCTGAGGGCATGTTTGCGGCAGGGCCATGACACAGCCGCGCTGAGCAACCTGTGCCGGCCCTCGTGCTCTTCTCTTCTGCCCCGTCCTTCCTCTTTCCTTGCGAGTGCTTCCAGAGGAACATTGGAATTCAAGAAAGCCCCTTCCTGGAGCAGCAGCAGTTTACTCCCACCCAAACCTCTCTGTCTGGAGACACTAAAAAGCCGCACCATTTGCAGGTGAGGAGGCAGAGGTAACTCCGGGAGCTCAACACCTTCATCAGCATCAGAGGCTGTGCAAGAGATGGACCACGAAGCCAAGGTGACGTCCAGCCACCGGCCACTTCTCCGTGCCGTGGCACCGCATGCTGCCGGGTGTCGTTCTCACGCTCCACCTCCACACTTCCGACCGTCATGCCGGCATCTTCTGATGTGCTGAACTACCCCAGAAAGTGCAGTTCATGGGGAACTGCCGACACCATGGGATTTCTCAAGAGAAGGAATACGTGTCTTTTGTGTCTCAGAGTCATGAGACAGAAGACTTCCACCCCAACCCTGTGCGGGGCCAGGGACGAGGCTCTTATCCCCTCCGTGCCTTGATTTCCCCCCCTCTTGCAGAACAATAAAACTGCTCCACTGATCTCCCGGCAATCCTAAATATCGCTAGCTCCCTGGTTTCTTCGTGTCACTGCTTCCTGATGTATACACAGCAGTCTCTGTTGGAAAGGCTGGGGTTTGTTCTTTCCCTAAGCAGGACACAACCCCAGCAAAGCTGGAGGCAATTTTCCACCCAGCCACACTCCTGCCTGTTTTAATACAAGCAGAACAAGTCCGCCCACCCCAGTGCAGATGCCCCTGACAGGTTACGCCTGGGAGAACTTTTCCTTCATTTTGCAAGACTCCCCAAAAAGGGTTGGAGAGCCCTGCCTGGTACAGTGCGACAAGACCACAACTCAGCAGTCCTTTAAAATTAATGGGTTGTTTGTACCAGCTCCTTTTTATAAATTATGTCTTTTTTTTTGCGTGGACTGGCCATTGTATAACTTTCTCTCTAACAGAAGACACCAGAGCACATAGACTGTGGACCTAGGACACAAGTGAGCATTCTCGGCTGTGTGTCATTCCTGGGTTATTTACTTAATTCTGTGTACTTCATGCTTTAACTGCTACTCTTGGAGGCTTGCGACTGCTGTAATTCTGCAACGACTAAGCCCAAAGAAGCCCCCAGCCAAGCTGTAGACAGGCTGCTATCCCAGGAAAACCCTTCTAAAGCAAGATCACTCAGAGAACAGTTTAAAAAGCTTGTGGAGGCAGGAGTGCTGGTGAGGGAAGAGTTTTTGAAGTCCTGATAGCACCAGCCTGGCATTATTGGTAGCGGCAACTCACTCCTTGGCACTGCTGCCCGTCCCATGTGCCACCCATCAGCACGCACAGTGCACTGCGCCTGCCTGCTCGGAGTCGCTCCGTGGCCTCGGGGTTTGTACGGAGTCGAGAGGTGGGAGAAGGAGTTTTATTCCATTCCTTCATTCAAACTTGGTGCACAAAGAGCAAATGACCGGGCAGAGGTGGGAAGTGTCACCGCGTGTCCTGAGTACTAACCAGCTGGAGCACAGGACCACCCTTCCTCTGCGCTCCCTAGCCATTCCCTTTCCTGTCTGCAGCTCGGGGCATCACTGCTCAGGTGTTTAGGAGCAGGGAAAGATGCAAATGCTGGCAGGAAAAGCTTCAGCTTCCTGCAAGTCTTTTGCACTATGTGGATCTTCCCTGGGACTAGGTGAGGGCAGGACGCAGAGCAGAGACAGTCGTGGTTCATACACCCTCTCCTCAAAGCAAACGAAGAGGCACCCACCTGCAATGCGGAAAGCATGATCCTCCTGCCCAGTGCTCTTCCCGTTCTCAATTTCACACACATTCAGCTCTTTCAAAGGAAGCAGTCCCTGCATAAGGAGAACACACCATTATTTCAGGGGGCAGCCCACAAGCACACTCTGCAATTACTGCCCCTTTGCCGTAGGAGACTGGAAGTCCAGACTCGACCCCAGCCGGTTGCTGGGACTCACAGAGTTTAGACTGCAAAACGTTGCCCTGAGGGGAAATATTTGGGATTTCGATCCAGCATGGGGCCCAGAGGAAGCAAGTTCAGCAGCTGCCTGGGCTCCATGGGGCCAGCACTGCAGTACTCAGCCACCATGCTGGCAAGAACACTTTATATTCCAAGTCTTTCAGCTTCAAGAGAAACCTCAAAAAAAGCCATTGCTGGTTTAACACAAGAAAGCCAGAAGATGGAAATGACCATAAAGCAAAATGGAACTGCCCCGTTTCTACACTCCAGTTCATCAGAATTCCACTAGAATGAGGCACGGGAACAGATGCCAAGTTTATGTTCCCTGTCTTGGGCTCTCTAAACAGGGACTGTAAAAGATGGTCATTGCTGTAATGTCTAGGGGGCAGTACTGGCACATTAATTCCTTTTTAAATTCTCTAGAATTAATAATCTAGGTAACTGTTTATAAAGTAGGTGGGAGATTTTATATTATTGTTTGCGTTCTGACATGTGTCTCTCCAGTTGAAGGCTGGCTTGCGGGATGACTCGAGATTGTATTGGCATATTGCATTAGCCTCAAGTCACCTAGAAGAAAATAAATCATTTCCAAAAGGAAGAAATTTTACGAACATCTACCAAACAGCCATGCTCACTTTTAGTCACTCATTCATGTGGAGGGAGAGTGCATTCGGGGCTTCCTGTTGGTTCAACTGTGAATTTTTTTTATTTTTTTTTTTTGGCCACATGTGCAAAACAGCCTATTGCTTGTAATTCTCCAGCATCATCAGGTTAAAAGACTGATGACTGGTTTGCTGGGATGGGTCCCCAAGGCTGCCCGCAGGTTTTTCTTTCCACCTTCTCCCACATGCTGTTTTCTCTGCCCTGCCGATGAAGTGCTGCCCCTTGGTTCAGAAGCCGGGGCCAAGTCCGCCGAGGGCAGTGGGATGTTGAGCGGTCGGAGCTCTGACCCTTGCCAAGGCACAGCTCTCTGCGCTCCGAGCTCCACACAAAGATAAGCCCAGGTGGCCGAAACGCCTCCCGTCCCTGGTCCTGCCTGCCAGCCCCACACAAGCCCCCATCCCACCTCTGCGGGGTCCTTTATCTCTGCCCACAGACAAAGCCAAGCACCCCGCTGGCACTGAGGCTGGCTGGGTACAGTCCGTAGGAAGAAATGCTCCCTTCCCCCAGGAGCTTGGCATCCGTGGGAAAGGACTTGCTGAGATCACCTAGAGGAGGCCAGTGGCAGCCCCAGGAGCTGAGCCCCCTGCCCTGTCCCGTCCCATCTGCCCAGTGCCCCCAGCTTGGCCCTACTGCCCGACTCCCCAGTGCTTGCCCCGGCGTGGCCGGGAGATGCCCTACCTGGTAGGTGACTCCATTGGAGCCCGCAGACTGGAAGTACAGGTAAGACTGGAAGAGCTCCAAGAAGCAGTCATTCACCTCCTGCAGAAAAGACACATTTTGGTGTTTATCTCACAACACCTTCCTCCTCCCAGCTTCCCTCTGCGTCTCAGGCTGATCTGCGCACAGAAAAGCCAGCGGCCGCTTATCCAAAAGGCCACCACCGCATCTCTGCTGGTGGCTCTGCTGCCAGCCCGGCAGCTAAGCATGGAAGCACGGCCCAAGTCCCCATTGGGATGGGAGCCGGTGGGCACCAGCCGGTACCCGTGCACCAGCAGAAGTCCCTGGGCCATGCAGTAGCCCGAGGAAGCCTCCGTGAGTCACATTTCCCAGAATTACACTTCCCTGTCCTGCAGGGTCACTCCATGCCTGGGAAGAGAAATGCACACAAACAGGTGCCGCAGCTTACCTGGCAGTCCTGGAACTTAAACTTGACCTTGGAGTAATAGATCATTTTTCCCAGATTCCTGACAACCGTTTTCTTCCGTCCCTTCTTGAATAGGCTGGGGAACCTCTGGTCCAAGTTTTCTTTCTGGTTTTCCTGATTTTGAATATTCTATAACCAGGATTTAGGAAAAACAAATCAGAGCCGGTGGGAGGTGGGGGCCTGATGCCTGGAAGAGACATTCCCAGAAGGGCTTCCTCGGAAAGGCACCCTGGGCAGGCGTCCCGGCCGGGCTGTTTGTTGTTGGGTCACCATGCCAGCGTGGAGCTGGGGTTTGGTTACTGCTGGGAGGCTGTCCTCCCCAGGCAGGGGTAGATACTGACCTAAAGGGAGGTTTTCCGGGCTGGGAAAGAGGGGGTGCAGAAGCACATCCTACATTTAGAGTCTCCCAACTCCACGGGCAACCTCCTGCCGTCCTAACCAAATTCACTGGAAGAAGGACAGACCAAGGCTGAGCAAACACAGCTTGCCTTGCACTGGGGCCAGTGGAAAGGTTTTCCTTGCTCTAGTTCCACCTGAATTCCTCAGCTCTCCCCTCTGCTCGGGTCCCCCCATTTCTCTAGGTGGAATCTGGTGTTTCAGGTACGCAGACACTTTCAAGGCAGAGTTCCACAGCCATAACGGAGCCGCAAGGCACCGAGTCGTGAAGCTGCTCAGCGTCAGGGCAAAAAGCTAAGGGAAGGCAGCAACGCTGCAGGAGAGCAAGGGCTGACATGAGAGGGAGATAGCACTCAGGGCTGGGGGCTTCCCTTTTTTCCTGCATTCCGGTTGTACGGAAATTCTTCCTTCCGAGCAATGGCACAAACCCACACCCCTATGGCACTCCACTGCTCACAGCCCGGGGCTGCTGTCACGCTGCATAAATCCCCGGGGTGAAAAGCTCTCCCTGCAGTTTCTTTGGGAAGAACACTTTTATTTCTGGGGGCTGGTTGATTTCCTTGGGGAGGAGGGAAATGCCAGCGAGGCCACGGACACCACTGATTCCCCCCAGCTCTACACCCCACTTGCATATCTGAGCCTCAAACATCAGCTTTGTCGCACACGTCACAGACTCTGGGATATTCATCCCCGTGCAGAAGAGGAAAGGTGGGTGGGAGACACAAGGTCTGCCCTGCTGCTCGGTCACCAGGCCGTGAGGTCACCTTGGTGGGACCCCAATCCAAGCACGGGTGGCTGCGCTTCCCGGGGATACTTCCAGCGAGGGCATGGCCGCGCTGGAGCCGGGAGGCAGGGTGTCGTGGGGGCTCCCTGGGGCTCCTACGCTTCTGTCCAAGCACCATTCCCAGGAACGAGCAGGGAGCGGGCTGCCGGGGCTCAGCAGGGATTGAGCAGGCAGTGCTTCCCTGCTGCCCAACCTGCCTGGCCCGCGCGTGCCCGCTCCCGGTGTGCCGTGCCAAGGAGACAGCTGTGTCTCCCATGATAAATGAAGAGCCAGGAGAGCTAATCAGATCTGTCTTGCTGCAGCCTCCATGACTCACCCCTCCGGCATGAGATTAACCACTCTCCTAACCATGCTGGGGACATCCGCAGCGCTCAGGCCAGAGGGGAGCTGGTGAATCAGTTCACAAAAGACCAGGAACTGCTGGAGAGAGTCCAGCGGAGGGCTGTGAAGATGCTCAGGGCACGGGAGCATCTCTCTGATGAGGAAAGGCTGGGAGAGCTGGGGCTGTTCCGCCTGGAGAAGAGCAGACAGAGAGGGGATCTCATCCATGCTCAGCAAGAGCTGAAGGGCGGGTGGCAAGAGGATGGGGCCAGGCTCTTTGCCGTGGTGCCCAGCGACAGGACAAGGGGTGATGGGCACAAACTGGAACACGGGAAATTCCATCTGAACGTGAGGAAAAACTTCCTGACTTTGAGGGTGGCAGAGCACGGGCACAGGCTGCCCAGAGAGGCTGTGGAGTCTCCTTCTCCGGAGATATTCCAAACCCTCCTGGATGCGTTCCTGTCCAGCCTGCTGTGGGTGACCCTCCTCTGGCAGGGGGTTGGACTAGATGATCACCGGAGGTCCCTTCCAACCCCTGCCAGTCTGGGATTCTGTGTAATTCTGTGAACCAGTAACAGGAACCTAATGCCCTTGGGACCCTGTCACCAGCAAAGCTTGGGATTCCTTCCAGGGCCTCACTGAATACCAGTAACTCTTTTTAGGACTCAAATTAACCCCATCTCTGCTCAAAATCCCCCTCCAGCTTTTCCAGCCGGCTCGCGCAGCACCCATGAACACACACCTAGGTCCTCCCCTGGAGGTGGGAACCTGCTGGCTGCCAACTAATGGTCTCACTGAGAGGCAATTAAGCATAGGAAAAGATTACAGTTGTGCTACAAGCCGCTGTCAGAACAAAGAGCAACTGATCACCTGACAGCTGTGCCAGCAATAACAAAACACAGCTCGGTTAAGGGAGTGGGGAGAGGATAAAGCAATGAAATTACGGATGCAGCGATAAGCAGCAATACCGGCTACCAGCTGCCTGGGCAGTGCTGCTGCCTGGAACGTAACCACCAAATTCCCTGGTAATAAATAAGGTCCCGAGAAGCAAAAATATCCTGGGAGCTGGGAATCCAGCAGTACTTTTGGCAGAGCCTGGCCAACCTGCCAGCATCCACAGGGATCCTCCCCGGGGTCGGGACAGAAAGGGGGGGCTTCCACCGCTACTGCTCAAGTGGCAAGAAACAAATGAAACGGAATCCCTGCCTCTCCCAAACAAGCATCCAGCAACCCCAGCTTGCAAGGGTTTGCAGCAAGGCTGAGAAGACAGCTGGAGTCAGTGGCCAAGCATGGGGGCGTCTCCAAGACCATGGAAGAAACGGGATCATGTCACCAAAATCTCCTGCCGCCCTGTCAGCTGCACGCTCCCACGCAGCGGGCCCCGTCTGCGCGGGCCACACCAGTCTTTCAAGCCCCAGCAGTCTTATCACTCATCATCAGGTATTGTGGTTTCACAGGAAGAAGTGGGGCTGTTCAGGTATTTGGGGCTTTTGTTTGGGTTTGGTTTGTTTCGTTTTTTTACCTCTCCTGTCTTTTTTCTAGCAATTTTATGTCCGTCACCGGGATGCCACTGTTAAAATGCCAGGTGAATACGACATGTGCGTATGTGCCAGGAGAACCGCCCTCACGGCTCCACGCAGGTCCCTGCCCACGTCTCAGGAGAGCAGCGCAGGGAGCTGGACGTTGTTAAATCCAACAGCCAGTGCGACCCCCGGTAAAAGCAAGCACAACCTGCTTGGTCTGCACTGCCTACCTGCTGCTTTTCATTCTAACGCTGTCCAAGACGGTCAAGAACCACCATCCCTGTTTTTCCCGCTGTGGAGCTGAAGCTCAGGGAAGAGCTGTGACTTGGGCTGCCCGTGGGACATGGCCACAGCCCGGTTCCCAGGCAGCGTGACAGACAATGGCGCGGCTGAGCGGGCTGGCAGCTGGGGGGACAGACAGAGCCACCTCTGGTTCTGTGGTTGCCTCTGGGAGGAAGGTTACGCTGGGTGGCACAGAGGGTGGCATCAGCCACCGTCCTGCCCTGGCCACAGGAACGAGCCTGGGGGACTGGGCACAAGCTCGTCTGTTTTGTCCATCTGCAATTTCTGTGGTTTGTCTGTCCCTCACCCGGAGAAGCAGGTTGACCAGCGCTGGCTCAGGCTTTCTCACTCGGAACGAAAACCCTTTGTAAGGTTGATGGCGGTTCCCGTAAACAGCTGATCATCTGCCGAGGTACATCAGCAATTTCCCAGGACATGGAGGACTTGCATAAACTGAAGTTCTGGAGACAACAGCTCCTGCTGAATCTCAGGTGTCTCTGGGCTCAGAACCACAAGAGCCTCCCTGCCCTCTCTGAGACAGGCTTATAGCCACCAGCACGGCCTGTGTCTGGACATCCCCAAAAAGCGGCGCTGGGAACCCCGTGATGTCCTGTCAGGGTCGGGGACCAGAGCTGTCACAGCCTCCTCCATGAGCATCACTTATCTCCCCAGCTCATGCACCCCCTGAAACCACGGGGACACCTCAGCGTGCAGCCAAAATGAAAGGGAACCAGCATTTATCCTTCCTCTGAAGCTCTCCCAGCCAGCTCCTTACTGCCCTGGCTGGGTTGTGCTGGTGCCGAGCACTCTCCTCCCCCAGCCCCATCCCGATCAGCGCTGCTCCCGTCGGCTCCGCTGCTCCGCCGGGTTTGAGGCAGCGTGGAGCACTGGAAACCTGGTTTCTCTCAGGGTTTGGTGAGGCAGCGGGTCTCTGGCAGCGCCAGTGCCCTGACATGTTCTCTCACTCTCTCTCCCTCCGTCTCGGATGCCTCATCCTACAGGTAGAACAAGTTAATAATTAACCCGCCTCAGCCCCTGCAGACCCCAGTGACTCCCAGCTGAATCACTAACCCTGGCAGCAGGAAGAGCTCAGCCTTGCAAGGCTGGTGCCCTGGGGCTCCGAAAGCTGCTGTTTAATGATAAAAGAAGCAAATGAGAAGCTGGGCTCTTCCGCCACATCCTCCCCCACCTCACTTCTGCTAAGCCTTCACAGAAGCCGTAACTGGCAAGTGTGGGAAACGGGGCAGAAAGCGCCGGTTTTGCGTGCCAGCCGCCCACAGCAGGGTCCAGAGGGGGTCCCTGGTTTGCAGGGATGTCACTTGCCCCGGTCCCAAACCGCCTGCCGTGGCCACGGGTTTGGCAACCCCATCTCCTCTGAGATTGCATCAGAAGAGTCCCGTGCTGATGGCCCCTCTCTAACCTGGCCCTGCAGCAGCTGATCACCTCCCACTCTCCGAGGTGTTTCTCCTGAAAAGACAGAGAGTGGGAAAGGGACTCAGCCAAGGCTTTCTCCAGGCCACACAAGAAGCTTGCGGCTGGGAGTTTTGAATCCCATCTGCCCCAGGCGAGGGTAACATCTAAATAACTGCTCCACCCTCCTTCCTTCCCTGAAGAGATCTCACACTCTCACAGGTATGAATAATGTCTCCGTGACCTTTGTTCTGTCAGCTTGCAGGATTCGTTTTCCAGGATCCGCTAACATCACAGCTCTCCCTGCTTCCCCAGCGGAAGTATCCAGGATCCATCTGGGACCTGGTCCCATCAGGTGCTACCCAGCCTTCCTGGATGCCAGCTGAGAGCCATGCCCATGCCACATGCCCACTCATTCACAAATAACATGAAACTGTGAAACAGTCCCAGTTCTGCTGTGCTTCCCTCCCGTACGGTTCGGGACACGTTCCCCAAGAGAGAGGACGACACTCACCCGTAGCCACCTCACAAGCCAGGAGTAGGATCCCCGTCCTTCTCCCTTCTCAGGCTCACATGAGGAAAAATAAAGGTCCTTTGGGCTGGAAAGGGCCAACCTGAGGGCAGCTGAATGGAAAGGGACTGGAGGGTCCCTGCTTGTGGGGAGCAGACGTTTGAATCTCTGCAGCAACCCAAAGTACGTAAGCAGGGCTGCCCGGAACCGCGTCCTGCAACACACCGAGTCCTTGACAAGCACCTCATCACCAGGGTAATACACCTCATCACCAGGGAAATACACCAAGCCAGCTGCTTGAAACCCAAGAGCTAGTGTCCTGCTGCTGATCTTCTCTGAAGTTACCTCTATCTAGCTGTGAGTCTCTGCCTCAGTTTCCCCTTCCCCCATATCCACATAGCCCGTTTGCCGTGCACTGCGGGAGACGCACGCACGTCCCTTTTCCACCCAAAGGGACCGAACAAATGTATGTTCATCGTTTCACCTCTGCTTTCCCCGAGTAGTTCTGGGAAATGGGCCATATGGCCACAAGGCTGGTACGTGCCTGGGACAGACCAGCCCTTCCTGATTACCTTCCCAAGGCTTATTGCTAACGCACTGCCTACTCCGTCTCATTCCAGCGTGGGAATGAATCATCCTACCTTTGAATGCTCGCTCTGATTTTTGCTTCCTTCACAGCTACCCAGAAACAACAGAACCTAGAGCAAAGGGCCGGGTGAGATATTCCCACCATGCTGCCGGCTTCGCTCTCGGCACGACCCTCCCACCGCGTCACATATTTTGGGTGATGGGAAGGTCCCCTCAACGCCTGCGTGGGGACCCTGGGGCGCAGTGAAGGGCACAGGGCTCGTCCCTTCCTGGGCTGCAGATGTGACCTCCATCTCCTTGAGACAGACCTGCTGCTACCCCCGGATCCAGACCCATCGTCCCTCTTACACGCTGTCCTTGGGGAGGGTGGGAATATTCTCTGGGAGCAGTGGGGAGGGGGGTTGGATGTGTTTGTACTTGCCTTTCCTGGAATATACTGCAGGATTTTGTCTGTGGTCGTCTCTCTCTCCCGTCCTCCTTCTATACCAAAAAAGCTGGGCAGTTTTTTCTTGCCATTTTGTCTACAGAAGGGAGAAAAAAACCCAAAACACACATGCAAACATTGAGCTAGGCTGATGCATAGTGAATTCTGCCCAGAAATAAGGAAGCCAGAAAGCCAAGTAAGCAATTTGTCACGGGCTTTCTAATCATCCCAGCCCAGCAAAGGGCTGACAAACAGCCTGGGAGAATTGTAATGGGGTTTGTGCTGCACTTGTTGGGGTTTCTTTGCTTTTTTACATGCCTTTGCATAACCAAATGATCAGCTAGGCTCACCTGCCTCTCCAAATCAGCGGAGAGACCAGATGTTCCATCACAAAATACGCAGACCAAATGCCGTCCTGACAACTATTCCAACGCCCCTGGAGTGGCAGTGCATGTGTACACGTACATACACCAACATACACTCACAAACAGGTTTTCCTTCCATCGTTGTGGTTTTCCTCTCTCTTTCCCTCCACTCCCAGCAAGGCCCCCAGCTTCTCCTTGCACGCACACCACTAACGAGCAGTTACTGCTGCCGTTTAAGCAGCACTGGGACTGCTTTGGTGGGACTTCCCAGCGGTCGCTCTCCCTTTTAACTGGATTGCAGCGTTTAATTCAGCAGAAACCCGGCTTATCTCCACGGAGAGCCACGAGCATGGGAAGCCGTGAGTCAGTGGGGACAGGAGGTGCTCTGGGGCTCGGCTGCTCCCCTGAAGCTACCTCATGTCAGCCCTCCAGGGTCCAAATTCCCCAACGGATCCCCTCTCTTTTACCCCACAATAGCTCCGCACACTCCCACAGGTTTGCTCCCAATTTATGGCAGCACAGGAAACCAAGGGAGACAGTTTCCCTGTCTCCTCTGGATTAGAAACCCTAGTGGAGCTTATGGGGTTTATCTCAAAGCCCAGCACGTACGCTGGACCCAACGCAGATGGGGTTTGTGAGGAATCACCCTGGCTCCCGACGGAGCTCCTTTCCAGCCCGGAGCACTCAGGATGGCGAGGGCTCTGCTTCGTGGGTCCTCAAGTACCGGCAGCAGCACTGTGACTGCGCGGATGGGAGCACGGGCAGCTCCCATCTGGGAGGCAGGGAAAAGGGAAAAGGCAGGGATGGGAAAGGCAGGGCGCAGGGAAGCTTGTCCTGCTCTATTTTGGGACAGCCGTCCATCGCTGGGCTACCTGAACGCTGCCCTGGCCAGCCCAGCGCCAAAGCTGATTTTACAGCACCAGCGGATTTTACAGGCATTTTCTCTTGTGTCTTCCATACAAACACGAGTTAAATTGTATGGGCAGAGTGCTGGGATTTGGGGCTTTCTCGCTAAAGTGAGAGGATTGTGAATGTTGGTTTTTTCACAACGCAGCCCCGCAACTCTGGGCGCCGTGAATATAAAAAAAAAAAAAAAAAAAAAAAAAAAAGTTGCAGGTGAAAACAAGGAGTGTCAGGCATTCTGCACCTTGCCCTGCCTGCCCCACAGAAGGGAGCTTTAATTTTCAAAGTGAAATGAAATAAATCGCGTTTCTCCCGGGGGCAGTGTCGCTGGGAGACGCCGCCGGCAGAGCCCCAGGACTCCTTCCCAGGCGTTTGCGGGGAGCTGAAGGTGTTCGGCACTGCCCAGCACCCTGCGAAACCCTGCAAAAACCCGATTCTGCTGAGCAAGTAAATAACTCCCCAGTTTCCCGAGCGGGGCTCGGCTGCCAGCCCCGTTCCGCGCGATGCATCGCGTGGGGGAAAGCCAGCAGGGAAGCCAGCCCCACTCGAAAAGCAGTCCGAAGTAAAAACAAGCGTACTTACTCTTTCTTCAGCGAAGGCTTCCTTCTGAAAGAGCCCCTGAGCCTCCCAGGTGCCTGAGGAACACAAGTTATGTTCCCCATGCCGGCGGCGACTGGAAGCACCCAGGAGGAGCGGGGAGGTTTGTGTACGTGCGTGTGTCGCGGAGACGCTCCCCTTCCGCTCGCCGTGACTCGGGTGGGTGTGGGCTGTGCGAGGCTCTGGGACGAGGTTCCCTTCTCCTGCCCCTGCTCCTGCCCCTTCTCCTGCTCCTGCCCCTCTTCCCCGCCCCGTGGGGGCTGGGAGGGGCGATCCAGGTGAGCGGCTCCCAGAGGAGCGCAGGCAGGGCAGGCAGGGCAGAGCAGGCAGGGCAGCAGCCTCTGCCCGCCGTGGCATCCCCCAGGGAGGCAGGAGGGCTCCCCGGAGTCCCGGCCACCCCCCCAGAGAGCCTCTCTCTTTGCCCGATCTTCTTATGAAAAGTGTTTCAAGCTTGGGGATTTTTCGATTAACAAACCGATGCCCTCAAGGTGGGCGAATCCGGTCTTAGACCTCATTTTCCCTGTAATTAAAAAACCCAGAATTAACAACCCAGCGGTGCTTAGACGCGGTGAGCAGCCGCAGCATGCTAACATTTCTTGCCAGCAAACAGGACGAAGCTGGAGCCCCTAATAAATGCATCTGGAGAATTTGGTTGGGTTTGGTTTTTTTTTTCCCCAACAGGAAATCGATCACTGTTCAATTCCGCCCGAAGAAAAAAGATAATTATCGGTGATTATTGTTTAAGCATTCTCCCAGGTGCTCAAAAGGCTGAGCTCAGACCAGTTGTGTTAGTTAAAAAGAAACAGCCTGGATTATAGGTGAAGTGGAACAGACAGTACGAAAATATAACAAACAAACAGGGGAAAGCTAGTACATATCAAAATCTAGGAATTATGGAAAATTGAAAGAGGAAGCAAAATCTAAAAGGAGATGTGTATGACCGGCGAAACTAAAGGCATATTTATAGAAGAAATTCTTTAAAAGGAAGCAAACCAAAGATTCCTGACCATGGTATGAGTCCCTTACTGTGTGGAAACAGAAATAATAATAGTGAATAGTTAATGATAATACAAATGGTAGGCACAGAATAAATATTACTGTTCTGTGGATTGAAAAAAAAAAACCAGGCAGTATAGCCCTAGGAAATGACAAACCCCTTTTCATTCCATGGTACTGCAGGTGGCTGTTAAAAAGCAAACACAAAACTTTGATGCTTGGGATCGGGAGGTCCAGAGAATTCATATCCAAGAGTTTTACAAGACCTGAACAACAAAGATCTTGCATCGCTGCTGTTCATTTGAAGTAAGTCTTGCAGGACCATGGAATTTGCAAAGAAATTGCATAAATTAATGGGGATATCAATATTTCAATGGGTAAAGAAGACCATCCCGGTAATTATGGGTTTGTCAGTTGACAATGATTCCCAGGAAAATAATGTAACAGCTGTTAGGGAGTTTGATTAACTTTAAGAATTAAAGGAGAATATGATTAATACAAATCAACTGAGGGTTATGGAAACTAGATCTTGTCAAGCTAATTTAATCACTATTACACTTGAAAAAAAACCCAAAACAACGGATTTAGTTAATATAAATAACAGTCCCGATCTGTGAAATGACTATAAAGCGCACGATGTGACACATCTACCCAACTTTCTAGTAAGACTCTGAAACACTCCAGAGACCTTACGATCCCCCGGTCTATTATCGACTGACCAGCCGGGGAGAGTCAACAGCAACTGTGACCTGGGAGCGACTGTTCTCTGGGAAGAGCGTTCCTGCCGCCTGCTCCAGGGAGCCGGTTTTGGTCTCCAGACTGGAGTGACAGTCCAGCAGCTCCATCTTGCTACGGCAGCAGAGAGGCTACGGGGATGCAGAGGCTGGAAGCGCCTGCGCAGGGAACGGACCGGGGACAAGCAGCTGGTGAGGCGGTAACAAGAAGAGACGCGGACAAGGTGAGGCTGGGCAGGTTGAACCTGGGAACAAGGCGTGCACTTTTAACAGGAAAAGTTATTTCTTACCGGAACAACTCCCAGAGGACTGTGATGGCTCCTTCAACAAGGGCTTTTAAAACCGGGAGAGGATGTTTTTCCTAGAAAATCTTTGTTTGAACCAAACTGGGATTCGCTATGTGTGGTCTTACACTGGATGTGTTAGTCTCTCTGTTTGCGTCTGCCTTGCCTTGGAGCTGGAGTCACCCTGCAGCAACAAAATCAACGTAGCCCCAAAAAAGTAATGGTACAGTCAGGCAACACTTGCACTGAGAGGGTTGCTGATAACGAACATGCCATAAAATTTCTCAAAAGCCTCTGCAGCTGTAACCTTTAAAAACAGCCTCTTTATCCCCCTCCCCTTTCTGTCCTGTATAATCCATTAACCCTTCACGGCCGAGCAAAGCAACAGGACACCCCTCCAGAGGGGCCCTATCAGGAACTCCGTGGTTTTCATGGCAGGGTGCTTCTGCGAGCTCTGCTCTCTCTGCACAGCTGCAAAACAACTTCCCAACAGCGCAGCCACTTCCCAGCGCCTCCTGGCAGAGACCAAAAATTACAGCGAACAGCAACAACTGCGTTTTATTCAGGAAAAGGAGGATTCCTCTTAAGATCCGTGGCTAACGCGGTCAGCGCTGTGACCAGAAATGTGCCATTCCTCCCACGAGTTTGTTCTAAATAAAACCTTAACAGCTCGAAATAGTGATATAACTGCCTCTCTGCTGCTCTTATTGCAGGTCCTGCAGCTACGCATCATCTTGGTCCCTGGGACACCAGTGACACCACCCCGGCTGGCTCCCTGGGACACCAGTGACACCATCCCGGCTGGAAGGGCTGGGTGCGAGCGGTGGCTGAGGACAAGTCCCCCTCTCCGGGTGCTGGGCATCAGGCTGGCCGGACAAACTGCTCTCCGGACCCCCATTGCGCTGCTTCCACGAGGGCTTGAACTGGATAGGGAAGCAGTTAGGCTCTGGAATTTGGAAAGACTTTTACAGCGTGGTTGTTATTTATAGAAGCCCGAAACAGAAGCAAGAGCCTAGAGAGCAGCAGGAAAGAGGACACGGCGGAGCCGTCGCCAAGCCTGGTGTGGCCACTGCGCAGCGTCGCGGCTCGGCTGCAGGGCTTGCAGACACGCACGTGGGAAAGTTCCCTCTCAGGCCCCATGGGATGTTGCCATGTGGCTTCTCATCGCTCTTCTCTGCCACCACCGTGAAATGGGTTTAGTATTCCCCCCCCCCAGGCAGCAGGGACTGGCAGCAGCGCGTGAAGGCGGATCTGAAGGGGGCCAACCAGCTACGCCTGCCCCCCGGCTCCTCCTGCCCCCGGGCAAGGGGCATGTGGCAGCTGGAGGTAGAGGAGGATGTTCCTCATCTGGTTTTCATTTCCACTGCAGGAGAAAGCTGTCAACAGCTCTGGGGACGGGGAGTCCTAGCGAGACCAAACTAGGAATTTAACAGCAGGGAGAGGTGTAAATCAGCCTCTAAAGCCCCTGTGCCTTAGGCTGGGCTTTTCCCAGCATCTCCACCACCACCATCAGCATCTTTGCCCTGCTCTTTCCCTGGGGCAGGGTGAAGGTGCATAGAGCCACAGACAGCCCCAGCCCAGCTTGGGTGCTCCTGGGAATACGGAGCACCTTGTCTCCAGGACAGGAACGTCCCCAGCACCCAGCCGGGACCCGGGCTAAGAGTTGTTTTAGTCCACCCGTGGTGCAGCCGTTCCTTCAGAGCTGGCTTTGGCCACAAATGTTCACAACAGCAGGGCCAGCCCAAAGTGGCCTCTCAAGGAATGCCTGTCCCTTCTCTGCGCAAATGCCTGGAAGCCTGGAGCGACTGCACCCAGGCAGGTGGGATCTCACCAGAGGCTGCTCAGGCATGGACGCGCACCCGCTGCCTGCGGCTCCTTCCCCTCCTCTGCACAGGGAGACAGTGAGAGCAGCTCCCTGCCTCCACGGGAGCAGGGCCAGGGAAGTGGAAAGGAAGGATGCAAGAGGCAGGATCCCGTATTCAAGAAAACGTCTTTATTGTACATGTTGGCTTCTATTGCTTGTATCCCCTCCCCAATCCCATGTAGTGCAAAAAATTCAGAGAAAGAGAGTTCCACATAAATAAGTCAGATAACTTACAGAGAAATCAAAGTGGCGACGGTTTGACATGGAGTAGACCGGGTCTGCCTAGCAGTAAGGTCACGGGAACCTCTTCCCCCGCGTCGGGACAAGGGCTCCCGCCTCGCCTTGGTGTCTCACCGCAGGCTGACGCCGGGGTCCCTGGGTGAAACACATCAACACACGCAGGCCGGAGCCACCCGCGCAGGCACGCTCCTCCGGCGGGAAAAGCTCACATGGGAAATCGCACAAGTAACATTTTGGGTGAGACACCACTAACTAAAACTGGCAGAGAAGCCACACACACAGTTGACAGTTCTCCTCCCCTCAGACAGGGTACTACGCACAGACAGACAGACACAGACACACGTCCCCTCTGAGGCCTCCTGCTCAGCAAGGGATGTGCAGCACCAGAAGCAATTCTGCCCTGGGATCTCCCAGGGCGGATGCTGACACCTCGTGTCCACACAGTGTGGGTCGGGGTGCTCCGGACCCCCGCAAGCTGCTGGGGAACTATTTTGCCCTTTCCTTCCTTCTTTCTCTTTTACAGGAAAGCAGTGAGCACCTGCATAGTTAGGACATCAGAGACACGAAAGGCTCCCTCCTCCCCAGGTTTCTGCAGAACAGGCTCAGTGGTGATATTGCTCAGGACCCAACTGGTGGGCGACAGGAGTCACACTGCCCGTTTCCCTGATCCTCAAGAGGCAGGACAGCATTGCACACCATTTGTAGTGTAAATTGCTAAAGATTACAACCGGGGCCAAGGGCACATGGCACAAAAATTCCCCTCAGCCTGCTACACTGCTTGCTTCCCCTCTGGTTTTGCCTGCCTGCCGCCCCCCCCACCGCAAGGCAGCAGCCCCCCGTCACGCTACAGCAGCCACAGCTGGACCAGATGCTGAGCCACTGCTATAACAACTCATTCCGTGTTTGAAACCAGCCCTGTTTCTCCCTCAGCACCAGCACCTTCCACTTCTGACACGGCCGTGGGGCTTTTAGGCTGGTCCTCCTTTAAAAAGGACCCTAAAGCCAGGAGCACCCTGAATGCGCTGGTCGATAGGAGTCCGGCAGAAGACTAAAAGCCTGATGTTGCTTATGGGAACGGGAAGAAAAGGACTGAGACCTCGTCCGTGTGCAGGCACACGCACACAACAGAGCAGACTCCACCGATTTCACCGTCACTTCAAACGAAGCAGATTGATGTGACCTACTTAGGGCAGCCCTACCGCCACGTCGACCTGCACCCGCAGAGCCTGGGCATCTGAAGGGTCCTCTGCAACACAGAGGAATGGGAGAGCTGCCGAGCTGTGGCAAGCTTGGCAAGTGAGAGGGGAATGAAAAGCAGATTTAGAGTCTGTTCTAAAAGCCAAAAGGGCCTCCTCAGCCTGAGAAGCCCAGACTGTCCTCGGGAAGAGGCTGGGGGGAGAAGCAGCCCGGATTTTCAGAAGCTGCTGGTACTTTCAGGTGTCCGACGTTAGGCACTGTGAGTGGGCTTGTAAAACAGGCAGGCACCTTCCAGGAGAAACCAGATTGCCGCAAAAATTGTCATGAGTTGGGGAGTCCCTATCTCGTCTCAAACTCTCCTTTCACCCCAAAGAAAACAGAAAAGAAGAAATCTCTAGCCCCTTGAAAATTTTGGCCCACGAACACCACCGCAAGTGAAATCTGAACTCTGTAAATGAGAAATGAGACGGAGCAGGGGAAAAAAGGATAAAGGAATTAGCTCAAAACAAACAGTTAGACCGTATTTCCAATGCTACATTTGAACACTATTGAGGTACCAGTGGTTGAGTAGTTCCTCTCTAACGTGGAGAACACCTGATAATACGTCTCGGTTCATGGCTCATACACACACCCTACAGCACGCCCATTGAAAACACCATGGCACAGGTGGGTCTAGGACAGGCCTGTGACTTATAGTACTAATTCATTCAACCTTTAGCTAATTAAAGTGGTTGCTTAATTGCCAGGGAGTCGCTAATTGCAAATGGTCCCTTCCATGCTGTTTTCACTGAACATACGGTAGCTCACACGGGCACACACACCCACGCATCTTTAGAGAACGTCTTCCAGGACACAGTCACCATCCCATCAACAAATAAGAAAAGTCATTGCATCCCTTCTGCTGCCTTAAAAGCAGACAGGATGGGGAATACCAGGATAGTGTAAAAAATAAAGGGATATGAAGTCATTAAAAATTAAAATATTAGCATCCAAATAAAAAAAGGCAAAAAAATAACACCAAAAAAAGTAACGCCAGGCAATCCTCCTCACTTAGAAGGCTGGACTGTTCTTGTTTCAGAACCGATACCTTTCCATAAACCCAGAATCTGCTTTGCAGAGAGGGGAACAGCAAACAGGCCGATCCGTCCCCAGCCAAACCGTGAACCAGGACCATGTGCAGAGAGCAGGCAGCCGCGCGGCCACTTGGACCTGCGATGGCATGGATGCAACCAAGGTCACTCAACCCATCTGCCTGGCTGGGGACTCCCCAGAGCAGCTGGGATCTCAGTGAATGACGTGGGGTCGGCTGAGCACGGAAACACTGGAGGGTTCAGGATGCTGCATCCAGTTTTGTCTCCAAACCTCACCTCCTCCAGGCCCTGTCCCTTAGCTGGGCTTCTTTTGTTTGTGTATTTTAAGGCATCAATTAGACACCATTGAGAACCATACAGTGGCCTCAGAGTCTTTAACAGTGCACAATAGGCTCGGTAAAGAGTTTGGCTACAGTGACATTCAGAGGAGTGGTGACACATTCAGCCGTGTCCTTGGGAGGAGTGCTGTCCACCTCTGCCACCCCACAGGACTTCTGGAAGCCTCCAAGGCTGGCTGCGCTCATATGCGTGGCACCGGCTGGATCACGGGAATCCAAGAAGCAGCAATGGTTTAAAGTTCCCCCTCCCCAAAGAAAATATACGCCCTTTGGGGGAGCGGTGAGATGGGTCTGAACGGAGCAGAGAGCACCCCCTCTCCTCACCCTCTGGAAGGAAGGTGCTCGTCCAGGAAGCACATTTCTAACTGCTGTGGTCGTGCTGATCCGATGTGTGCACCAAGAGTGGGGATGGCTCTGGGGGTTCGCAGGAGTGCTGGGGCTGGAGGCAGCAGCTCCTACAGCGACCTTTGCGCTCCTACAGCGACCGGCTGCCCCGTGGGGCCGGCCACGCTGGCCTCGCACTTCGCCAGGCGCCCCTGTCCCCTTGAGGTAAGTTTGGTCCTGATTCTTTGTCAAAGGCTCGTCGAAGACACCGACAGGGTGGGCGAGGAGGGGGGTGGGAAGTTGAGGAGTTCCAGCACGGCCACCCCCACGCTGCTCCGGCGTGTGAACATGCACGAGGCTGCTACCCACTTGTTGGTACGGGGGTTGTACTTCTCGATGGAGTTTAGGCTGGAGCTCCCGTCGTTGCCACCCACTGCGTACAGCCACCCATCCATGGCCACCAGGTCGTGGGTGCTCCTGCAATGACCAGGCAGAGACCACAGGGGTGTGAGGCTCGAACACGGCGTTGGTGGGGCGCAGGGGAGCTCAGCACCTCAGATGAACTGCCAGAGCTCTGCCACCCCACAAAAGGGAGCGCTCAGCCCCACAAGTGCCCAGTGAAAATGAACTACTGGGGCTCAAACAGTCAGTGACAGAGCGTAGTATAGAGCCTCAGATCTTCCCCTTCGCTCCGGCACCCTCCTCCCGCTGGAGAAGTGCCACCTCTAGGAAACAGACCCTAGGAGCCTAAAATCATTGGACTTCCAAGCCGTAAATCTTCCCGCAGCCCAGAACCAGCTATGTGGTCTCAGCCAGCTGTGCCACCTGGTTCTTTACGGCCACACAGACCGCCGAGAATGAATCCCTCTGCAGAAAACGCCTGCTGCAGAACGTCCCCGCTCTGCCCCCCGGCACGCAGGCGCCGGTCCCTCACCGCACTCCCTCGCCGTGCAGCGGGGAGCACGGCTGCCCCTGTGCGAGCAGCTCAGAGGGAGCCAAGCGCAGCGTCAGCCAGGCCCTGGGGCACGGTCTGCGTTTTACAGTGCAGTGCCAAGCGAGGCAAGGCTCTCCGCGAGATGGGATCCCCATTCCTGACTGCGGGAGCCGAGGCTCCCCGGCAGCTCGGGAGCGTGGCAGGGGCAGAGCTCCTTACCTACGGATGTTCATGGGCGCCACGCTCTCCCATGTGTTGGTTTTGGGGTTGTAGCGCTCAACGGAGTTAAGGCAGCTGGTCCCATCATTGCCACCAGCCACATAGAGCATCCCCTCCAGCACGGCCACTCCTGCGCTGCTCCGGCGGCTTAGCATATTGGCAATGGGCGTCCAGGTGTTGATCTGGGAAGAGACAGACGTACAAGTCATTCTCCACCTACCCCTGCCAACTGGGATATTAGTCCTGCTCTAACCATACACCTCCCAACGTAACGGTCCTCCCCCAAAAAAGAGTTTTGGGGGGATCCCTGTTCTTTCCCTTCAACTCGCCCACAGGAAGAGCTTGCAGGCCCCCGAGGAGACCTCTGCCGACTGGCTCTGGAAAGCACAGCCGCAGCTGGCATCCATCCGTCCTGCCATCCCTGGGGCCTGAGCAGAGACATCGCTGTGCCAGGCCACCAGTCACGTCACAGCTGAATCCCAGCCCAGCCAGGGGGGTTGAGCTGTATCTATTTCAAATCCGTACAAGTCACGACTGTGGCTTTACAGCTCATGAAAAACCTCCAGGACTTTCTCTTTGATCTTTTTCACAGTGATCTAGCCTGTGATCTAACAGAGCTGTGAAACCCCAGGCCCAACACGCCCGCAGACTGCCACAATCCCCGCGAACCGCTCTGCATGTGTGTGCAGCGAGGACCTCAGCTAGAAGCTGGGAACAGCTCAGGGCATGAAGAAGAACTGTTCTTCCTAGAGAACTTGAGCTGGCCTACAGGCAACGGGGATAGAGAGTGTTGTGCTGGTTGAAAATCCCAAAGAGATTCCTCGAAGCCCGTATGGATGAGCTTTGGCTCATTTTGCAGCCCAGATACTCTGCCCCTGCAGAAGAGCTGGGGAGAGGGATGATGGCCACTCCATCTCATAGTCACACATGGTGGCTTAGGTCTCCAAGGAGGCAGGCAGGTCTGTGCTGCGCAGGCTCGCATGGCTCACCTTCCGCTCCGCTGCTGCTGCCGTACCTGGCTAGGAAGCGCTCACCTCTTAAGCGACGGCAGCGCTTTGCGAGAGACTCTGCTCTCTGCCAAGTTCTCTGGTGGCCCTCAGCTTTCTGCAGGACCCTTGCAGGCACCCACGAGGAGAGGAGAAGCAAAAGGGTTACCAGGCATGCTCTCTCTTGTATTTACCTGGGGCTCATACTTTTCTACTGTGGCTAAGTGGGATGAGCTGTCATATCCCCCAACGGCATAGAGGTTGCCTTCTGCAAAGACAGTCACACGCGCGCACAGGAGTTAGCTGAGGAGCGCGGCCCCGGTCCCAGCAGAGCCTCCTGCAGCTCCTGCACCAGCTGCCCGTAGCGGTGTCCACTGAGCCGCAGCGCCTCCCGCTCCCCAGGCAGCCCCGCTCCTCTCGGCCGGGCTCCCCCAGCTCCCCCTCCCCGTGCAGCGCGGCGGGAGCCTTGTGAAATATTCATCAGGCAATTTCTCTGCCACACCGCAAGCTTCCCAAAGAGCTCGCTCGCCTGCCGCTTCTTGACCTCCTCATTACGGGAGCTGCAAGCGCTCCCCGCCAGAGCAATGGCTTATTTTTAGCGGTGGAGGCTGGAGCAGGGGAAGGCTAATAAAGGCTGTGGCAGGCAGAGTATGAGGTGGTGATGGAGGGGAGGGAACCTCTGAATCAGCACCGTGAGCTGAAACAAGAGAACAGGGCAGGGGAGAGGCACCACTGGGGACACACACAGCATTTCCTGGGGTGGTGGGTGCTACCCTGGCATCCCCAGGGAGGTCCAGCCCTGCCAGGGTGGAGAGTGGTACTTGCATTAAGCCCATAGCTGCACTAAACAATGAAGTGGCCAGTTCTCACCCTGCGTCCTCCTTAAGGACAGAACTCTTTCAACGGAGTCAGGAGACATCACAGCATTGCACCTAATGTTGTGACGTCCCTGGCAGAGACAGTTCTGACCCTGCACTACTGCTTGGATCATCAGTAAAAGGACTGTCCTGCTTTCATAATGAAGGAGTAATAAGGTTGTCTCTTCCTTTCTAGGGACAGGTGATGATCCAAAGCCAGCCCTCTTGCTCCGAAGTAGAAGGAGCACAAAGGAGCTGAGGAATGAGTTGTGGGTCCCTTCAGGAGTGGCCTCCAGAATGTGATGAAACCCAATTACTACAGAGACCCAGGAAGAGGGCAGAGGCAGGGAGCATGTCAGGACACGGCAGAGGAATGGCTGGGCTACCTGGACTCACAGCTAGGGAATCTAGGAAGACGGGGTAGGAACTAGAACAGAAGAACATCAAAAAGAACCACCAGAAATGCAAGAGGCAGTCTGCACAGCAGTCGGTCAGGTCCTCATGCCGTCACCCACCTAGCGTTGCCACCCGGACGTAGCGTCTCCTGGTGCTCATGGCAGCGATGGATGTCCAGGTGCCTGTCAGAGGGTCGTACCGCTCTGCGCTGCAGCAGGCAGGGACACAGGAACATAAGGTGTGACACTGGCAAAGCCCAGGTCAAAGCTCTTTGCCACAGACTCTCAAGGGCAGCTCCCAAGGAAGCTTGGGAACAGACAGGGAAAATGGAGGGAAGAACTGACAAAGGCTGAGTTCTCTTGTGGCAGAGGGCTACAAAATGGTTTTTCCCCTGAAGAAACATTGCCTGGGCCAAAGAAACTGGAAGACAAAGCTGGATTGCAAGACATCTACTCTGGGGCTGGTCTGTCTGCCAGGAGCAGGCTTTGTGGGCTCCCCAGGTGCCCAGCGCCAAGGACAGTGCATGCAAGAGCAGCGGAGGAGCCTGGAGCAAGGCAATCCCCTACCTGTTCAGGCATGAGGCCCCATCGTACCCCCCAGCAGCATAGAGAAGCCCGTGAAGCGCTGCTACACCCAGGCAGCTCCTCCTGGTGCCCATGGACACCTCAGGTTGCCAGGAATTGGTGACAGGATCATAGGACTCCACCGTGGCCAGATCAGAGGTCCCATCGTAGCTGTAGGGAGAAAAAGGGAGAACGGTGAGGGCTGGGAAGCCTGGTGTCGCAGGTGAGGCTCATTGCAGGTGAGGCTGTGGGTTGGTCCTACAGCTCTGGAGCTGACCAAGAGCCTTGGGTCGCTGTCACCACCCCTCCCCTCTCTTGACTTGACCATAGGAAGTTCCATTTAAACATGAGAAGGAACTTCTGGACTTTGAGGGTGGCAGAGCACTGGCACAGGCTGCCCGGAGAGGTGGTGGAGTCTCCCACTCTGGAGACATTCCCAACCCACCTGGACACACCATCCTGTGCGACCTGCTCTGGGTGACCCTGCTCTGGCAGGGGGGTTGGACCAGATGATCTCCAGAGGGCCCTTCCAACCCCGGGAATTCTGTGATCCCTGCCAGCTCCCTGTGCACGGCTCCGTGCCCTCCTTACCCGCCCACGGCATACAGCTTGTTCCCAATGGCAGCGACGCCCACTCTGGCCCTGCGAGTCGACATGGAGGCCACCATGTGCCACCGGTCCGTCCGCGTGTCATAGGCCTCGCAGTCCCCGTGGATGGCGAACAGGCTGCCCCCACCTGCGCGCGGGATGGCAAACAGAGCAAACAACAATCCGAAGGCTCCGGAAAAGGGGTCGGCACGTACATCAGCACGTGGCGGGGTCTTACCCACAGCAAAAAGGACCGTGCTGGCCCCCTCGCAGCGCCGCGGCCTCGTCCTGCTGTTGCTGAGGACCCCTCTCTGCTCCGGCATGAGGTGGTACTTGAGGGCTTCGATCAGCAGGTCCTTGCACTCCGAGTGATGCCGCACCAGCAGCTCTGTGTCCACGTTGCTCATGAGGAAGTCCCGGCTCAGCAGGGGCAGCCGCACACACTTCATAAGCTGAGGGGAGAGGAGCTGCATCCCATCGGCAGGGTGGGAAGGCTTCGTCCCGGCACATGCCCCTACATCTCCCCCGCAAACCCCGGGGACCCCGGCAAGGCTGACTCCACCTGGATGTTTGAGTGCAAACAACCAGCAAAGGTGGAGACAGAACTTCTCTAGCCCCAACGCCTGGGGTAGGTGGAAAACCAGGGGAAACCCTCAGACAGAGCCTTCCTCATCCTGCCCCAGCCTTCAGGAAGACATCTAGGGATGCTTCCCCCGAGGACACCGTAGGGATGCGTCCTCCCACCCGCCTGGAAGCGTGAGAGCAAGGAGATGACAAGAAGCCAGAGCTGCTGGAGGAACGGACAGCCTCTACTGCAGTGCGAGGCTGCACCCATGAGAGGGTGCCCACACCGTGCCAAGCACTGGCAGCCCCGGGAAAGGGCTTATCTATGTCTTCTCCGGTTGCGCCTTTGGCAGGCAGGAGGCTTGCAGATCCATGCTCCGAGGCGCAGATGCGGAGAGACAAAAGCACGAGTTAAAAGAAGCCCCCGCTCAAATTTTGCTGGAGGATGCACGTGAAAGCGCAGGAAGTCTGCAGGCAGGGCTGACCTCTCCTGCTGCCCACATCCTCCCCAGAGCCCGGCGTGCCCACGCTGCCAGGGCTCAGACAGGGCATTCCCCCCGGTTACGTCAACAGTTTGGACTTCACTCTGGGAGACCGAACTCTCCCAGCAACACCCTCATCTACTGCTGGACTGGAAGTGGTATGGCAGTGGTATGCTGTCCCTGCCCTCTGGCCAACCTGCAGCTTCCTTCAGCCGGGTATCCACCCAGCCCAGGCACTCGGAGCTGGCGGGGAGAACCAGGCCACCTTCCCAGCAGACTCACCCTGGGGACGTGCTGTCTTCTGCTGTCCACATCGTGTTTGACCCAGCTGAGCACAGCCCGGTACACCTCCTCCTCGGATGGCACGTTGAGGCTGTCACTAGAAATGAGGTCCAGCACCTGCAGAGCGGGGTGGAAAGGACAAGTGTCAGTGTGGATGGTTTGGGAAGAAAGGACACAGTCACACCGCCACGCAGCTGGCCCAGCGGAACAGCACCGGCAGAGGGAGAACCCCTGCCTCCTGCCGATGCTGGCGGTTGAGGGGTGTGAAGCTGCTGTCTCTCACTGGATGCAGAGAGATCCAAAGGGTCCTCCAAACCAGGCAGATGGAGCTGTGCCTCTCCTCTCCTCGCAGCGCTGGTTTGGAGACAGCTCTGCCCTCCGTCATCCTCCTTGGCTCCTTCCCCCCCTTCTGTGTCTGAAGCTGCTGCGATGCCTGACACTTCCAATCAACATCAGGGAGGTCAGGCAGACGACTCCGCTTGCGCTCATCCCTTCAATATTTCATGGGGCAGAGCCAGGTGCCCTCGTTATTCCCAGCACACTCACTTCACTTGCCAAGGACAACAGAGCTGGAGCAAGTGGAGATACATGCCCTCCCCCTGCTGCCACACACCCCACTGCCCCGAGAACGGGTGAAGGGAGGTGTCTGTATGCTGGTGACGGACCATATGGGGTCGGGAGATGCGGAGTGAGGACTGGCACCCTGTGGGCAGGGATGAGCCAGGGGCCATCCTGGCACCGTATGAAGGAGCCACAGGAAACATTAGCTGAGCTCTGAATTAAACATCACAGCTACGTCACCAGGGCAGCCAGGACTTACTCCTTGGCCTGTGCCCCTAGAAAGGGCAGTACGCTCGGAGCTCACATGGCTACCACCAGCAGCAGCAATTATCCTCCGTGATACCTTCCCATCCCTGTTTCACATGGGATTAAGCTCGCGCTCTGACAGCACTCTTCCCATGGATTGTCTATCCATTGACCGGAGGACCACGGCACAGAATCTGGGCACATTCCCCTGCCATAACCCTGTCCCCTCGGTGTGGGTTCCTTGGACTCCTGATAGGCACACTGTGCCTTCCCCTAGGACAGAGCACGGAAAAGCCTTGCCACACCCAGACCTGCAGATTCCCATCAGGACCTCACCTGTTTAAGAGGCAGCAACATGAACTCCTCTGTCTTGGACACCTCCACGAAGTGTTGGAGGACATACTTGTGCGCAGACTTGAGGAGGTCGCTGCAGGAGTGCGTGTCAGCAAAACCCCGGATCCCCAGGCAGTTGGAGGGGTCGAGCTGGCTGAGGAGGAACTTGCAGCAAGCATCCCGCACACCATTGAGCTGAAGCAGGCTGGCAGCAGGAAGAAGTGTCTGGCAGTGGAAAAGAATGGGGGAAAAGAGAGTTTCCAGGGCAAGGAAACTATTTTCACCCTTGTCTCACTGCAAGTCAATAACAGAACAGGCTTACTGAGTGCCTTCAGGCACACAGGTGCATAGAGGACACAGCATTCTTTCTTTCCAACAGGACTAAGCTGAAGAAGAGCTAAGAAGGACACCCGTAACTCCCCACATAGCCAGGAAATGGCAGGAGAATGGCTAGACCTGGCCATTGCATAGTGCCTTGAGGAGCCATTCCCAGCCACAGGAACCACCACATGTCTGGGCGCAGGGGAGCAGATGAACGCCCTGACCACCGCCAGATGCAGGTGCCATCACAGAACAGGAGCAGGAGAGAAGAGCCCCCAGGAGGCAAGTCTCATACAGAATGGCTTTGTGGAGAAGAGAGATTTGGGGGGAAGCTCCTACCTGCACATTCCCCTCGCCCACCACAATCTCAGCCGTGTAAGCGTACTGCACCAGCTGCTCCAGCGCCTGGGGGTCAATGTCGTGCAGAGTCACGTGGGTCTGGCGGCTCTCACTCATCTCATCTGGGGCAACACAGATACTAGACATGAACAACTTCCCACAGCAGGATTGTTTCCCTGCAGGAAGACGACCGTGCACGGACCAAGCCATATCCGCCTCCACTGCCCGGCATCGCAGCCCAGGAAGGTCTCCTGCTCACCTCTTAGCAAGGAGAAGGAGCAGTATACTCTAGGGAATGGGCTCCAAGTCTGTAGGATGGGCATCAAGATACCTGTGCAGGGTGTTATGGGCACAGGGCTTCACGGAAGGGAGCCAAATGAGGAACATCACTGCGCTTGCTCACAGACATGATATACAGGCAACACGTTTCCACAGGAGAGGGCAGTGAGAATAGGGAGCAGGGCAGAAAGGGAAGGGGGTTGCAGGGAGGAGAAGGTTTGAAGAACAGGGAGACCCTGGCCATGGGGAAGAGAGGACGCTACTTGCTTGTGAACATGGCGTGGAAGTACGGGCTGCAGGACGCCAGCACCACCTTGTGGGCCTTGATCTCCTTGGTGCCCACATGGAGCACAATGTCGCAGAGCAGCCCACGCTGTCGCATGCGGTTCATGCACACGAAGGCATCGTGATAGTGCCGCTTGGAGTTGTGGGAGATGCTGTGGCCATCGCGGTTGAGGAGTTGCACGCCGCCTTCCATGGCTGCAGGTGGTAGATGGTGGGATTTCCCTTCTCACCAGCGCTGACACGGGGGAAAACCAAAGCATTACTCAGGCGGGAATAGCTCCAGTCCCAGCCAATTCCCATGGCCCCCAAGTATGCCGGCCACTGCTCAAAGACCCGGTGCAAGAACAGCCCCTGCCAGGGAAACATCATCCTGCTCATAAACCAGTGCTGGAGGAGACAGTCTCTGGAACAACACAAGTAATCTAAAGCAATCTGAAGGCTCTGTTCTATGACACTCGCTGCTCGCCAGCTGTGTTCATCTTTGGATCGATATCCTCCTCACCTGCCTTCAGAAGGGTACTGCTCTACAACAAATGCGCTCACACTGTTTCTCCTTGAAGGTGCACCATCTCCAAATCAGCCTAACAAGGTGCATTTCCCTGTAATATCAACAGAAGCATTGATCTTCGGAGTCTCACCAGGGCATGCCAGTCCCGCATTGATCAAACACAGCTTAAACAGACCGCTAGAGACGGCAAACATGACAACCCTGATTAGCCTAAACAAAAAATAACCAGGGAATCCCATAGCCTAAAAGGCGAGAGTGATACTATGGGCCAAAGCTCTTCAAGTGGTGGCTGCTCCCTTCCAGCTTCCCGAAGATGCTAGGAGATTTGTAATGCACACACCTGCCTCCAAAAGTTAAGCTCAGAGAGCTGCTGTCATTCCCATGTCCACGCAATTCATCAGGATAAGGCAACTAACCTAGCGGGAAGTTTGGGCAAAGCACAGCTCCTAGATCCCCCTGGAAGCAGCTCCAGCCAAGACCCTGGCTGCCCTTCCAAGAGGTAACTTTGAACTTCAGGTCGTTGTGGCTTGACGAGGCTGACAGGAGGGACAGACAGCAAAAAACCAGAGATGCTGATGGGGCGGCTGGGACCCGATGTAGAACTCCGTCTGCACGTACACGTACATGCCACGCAGCCTGGGACAGCCCAGGCAAGGAGCAGGAGTATAAACTTGATCACCCTGTAGAAAATAAAAAATGCCTAATCAAGGAATAAAGGCATTTATTTGTGCAAAGATGTTTTCTCTTTCCACGTTCTCTGCATCTAGGCTGCTCGCGGTGTTCCGAAAGGCGTTCGCCTGTCTCCCTGCCAGCAGCACCCGAAGGAAAGGTGGGGGAGTGAAGAGAGAATGACTGAGCAGCAGGAGGAAGAAGGGGGAGGGAGCAGGAGAAAAAGGCAGCTTGAAGGAAGAAAAAAAAAAAAAAAAAAACCAAAAAAAAAACCCGTGTGCTGCACTCGTGCGCCTGCCCCCGCATCCCTGCGGCGAGAGAATCCCCTCAGCCTCTGTGCTCCTCACAACACCTACACAGCGCCAGCCATGCCGAGCCTAAAAATAGAAACCCACCATGCTGTGCCTGCTCAGCCACGAATGCAGCCATCTATTCCTTTTTAAATAGCAATTGTACCGTGTACTAGAGTCTGGGGGAGGAAAAAAAGATGAATAAACATCTTTCCTGAGCAGGAGAAAAGCCTGCAATGCCCTCTTCTATTTGCATCATCCTGCGTGGTACGAGATTCCTCATCTCGCTGTCAGCAGGGAAGACTCACGGGCACACAGCAAAGGCAACGCCTGTTGATGCTTTCCAGCAATGAGAGTAGGATGCTGTTGTGCCCTCGACAGGGGAGAAGAGCCCACGAGTTAACTGGCCTTCTCCTCCCACACCCCTCAGCTGAGCTTTTTGGAAGCTGCAACATCCCTACCACCCGCCCTGGGATGCTCTTGGATGAGAGGTGCCCGCACAAAGGCTATTTATAACTATTAGCATCTCTACCTGTGTTCAAGAGCTCCTTTCCCAGACTCAGTTTAGTGGCAGAGAGTGGATGGTGCTTTCTCGCCTTTATTCCCTTCCTTGCTGCAAGCCCAAGGGTCTTCCTGACCTGCTTGAGCTGGTTTATCTTTTTCATACCCTGCTGAGCATACTTCTCCCCATCAGCATTTAAGTAATGCCCCAGATCTAAGTGAGAGCACCCGCCTCACCCCTCCTGGGCGCTGGTAGCAAGGGATGGGAGCTCCCGGCTCCATGGCAGTGGGAGGACCCAGGAGGGACAACGCAGGACGGAGGAGCAGGGAGAAGACAGGACTGCTTCTCCTTGTGCTCTCGGAGACTGGCGATGAAAGGTTTGCCACCCCGGCCAGGCAGGGGGTAGCACACAACTCTGCTCCAGGGGTCGGGGGAGAGACACAGAGGGCACAACAGTGAAGGTCGCTGTAGCTGATGCATCGGCATCACGGTAATCAGACGCATTCCCAAAGAGGGTCAGAAGCACTGGGCTCTCTTCCCAGCCCTGCCACTGAGTCATTGCACAACTCTGGGCAAGTACAAATGCACAGAGTGACAAGGGTGACATTATCTTTCCTTGCGACAATTCCCATGGCCAAGAGGTAGAGACCAGCCATTGCTCACTCCCCTGCCCACCCACACCCGCCCGCTGCCACCAGCCAGGGCTGGTGTGCCATCACACAGCTCCGAGGAGCTCGGCTGGAACACCACCGGTGCCCTCCTCGCCCACGCCGCTCTGCAGCACCCTGAGCTACACCACCACCGTGTCACTCGGTCTCCGACGTGACCCAGCAGGGAGCAGGGCCAGAGGGGGACACCGTCCCAAGCCACCGCACTGCCACTGGGCTCCCAAGAGCATCCCCACGGGACAGCCCACAGCTGACCTGGCCCACAGGCAGCCTGAACCAGCTCTGCATGATGGTTTTTCGCTACAGCCACAGCAATCCCTTCCCTGAAAAGCAGCTCACCCACCCACCAGCCACCTTGGGAAAAGGTCCCCCCTCTGCAGTGCAGGGAGCGCTGGCATGGGTCTGGCTAAAGGCTTGCGGTGGGTATGGCCCCTTCAGTCCCACTTCCCAGTGTTCCCTCTGCTCTGCAGCAACTTCCTCCCATCAGAGCTCTTTTGCTTTAACGGGTCAGTATATAATCAGTGGGGAAAAAAGGGAAAGGACATCCCACTGCTGCTTATGCTGCTCCCTGTGCCTGAACTCTCAGCCTCACTGGCAGCACTAAATATTCCTTATTTCCTTGTAAAACTTCATTCCCAGGAAACGAAGGTCTATGAGCGGTGCAAAGATATAATTAACGGGGAACAGCGCCTGGACCACAAGAGACAGTGAAGCAGTGTCCAGAGCTCCAGCGGGGGGAAGTAAATACAAGCCCACTTTTGTGGAGGATGCAGCAGCGTGAATGCACATGTTACGCATCAGCTATAACGGATGCGGTGGCTGACTTGTAATAACTCTTAGGTTATGACAAAAAAAAAGAAGGCGTTTGTTTGGCTCCTATGCGACAGAGCGTGGCCATGCATAACAGCTCTGTTAATTAATGCAAATGATCCCTGCCCAAAGGGAGGTCTGTTCTCTTTGCACAAAAAAACCATATTTTGCCGAGAGTGAAAAGAAGCGTGCTGAGCAATAAACAGGGAACAGAGTATCCTCCAGGGAAAAGTTCAGAGCCTGCCCTTTCCCCAGGAAGGCCCTGGAGAATGGCTTTTTGTTGACAGCCTGGATGGTGTCCGCCAGGCTAGCGAGGAGACCGCAAAGACACATCCTGTACAGCTGGTCAGACGCTGGGGACATCCCCTACTCTAAGGCACGACATGCCCTACGGCCGGACATACAGTCACACTTAAATCCATCGCTTCCACGTGTGCCCTTACCCTGTTCTGATATCCCAGTACCCCTTTTCTGGTAAATCAGCTACAAAGCCCTGTTTTGTGCGCAGCACTGCATCTCCCACACAAGCGCTGCCATTAGACCTTCAGGATAAGACATGAAGTCCTCGCTGGCACTCACCTCTACCCCAGTGTCACGGCACTAGCAGAGCAGAGGACAAGCGAGGTCAATAAGGTGGCACCACGTTGCCCTTTCAGGGCAGTGGTTTCCCCCCATTCCTTGGTGTTGGGGATCCATCTCCCAGGCACAAAGTCCTTTTTTTGCCTGCAGACCTCCCCTGGTGCTGTCCCCCGGCAGGAGGGGGCTGCTGGCAGCGCTGCTCTGTTGTGCCCAGCAGCTTCAGATCCCCATTCCGAGCGATGGAGCCAAAGGAGAACCCTCTGCAACAGCACAGCAAAACTCATCCTAGGGCTGAGCAACAGCATGGAAACCCCTGGAACAGAAGGAGCTTGACGACGGAGTCACGGGCAGGAATCGCTGCTTCCCAGCACATCTCCCCTAGACCAGAAATCAGAATTCTTATTTTTAACCCCTCTGAGAGGAGTCACAGCCCATTTGCCAGCAGGCAGCCTCCTGCAATTCAGCACTCCCCAAGAACTGAAACGCTCAGTACACGTTAAAGCTCAGGGCAGGACTACACCAGGCAGCCGCAGGGGCACCGGCGAGCCCAGCTCTGCGGGTGCGCACACAGGCACACGCCGTTCCTTTCCTCCTGGAAGCAGGGCTGGGAAGAAGATGTGCTCCTGTGTTCCTGCAGACGCTTCCCTCCCCTCAACAGTCAAGGGACACAAACGGCTGAGCCAGCGGTAACAATAGCGGCTGTAAATCCGCGCAAACAGCTCGTACCAGCACCCAGAGATGCAGCTCAGCACGCTGCAGGCCTGCATATTTTCACCTTCCTTAATGCCTCGTGGAAGCCCCGTTAATTCGGCTGAGCTAACCCTTTTGCTGACCCCCGTCCACGGCTCTGAAGCCCACGTCTAAAGAGAAGCTTTTAACTACCAGGTGGTAATTTTGCACCAGTAATCCTCCGGCAGTAGGCATGTCGAAGACACCAGGGCTGTTTTCACAAGCTACAGCAGATACGCACTGCCTGCCCTTGCTCCTCAAACTTGGATATCCCAAATTCTTGCTTCTTTCAGAGGGCCTGGCACTGCCCTTTACAAAATATATTGCATTCCTACCTTTCCTGCTCCCTTCCCCACAACAAACACCACCAAAGAAGGATGACAATCATCCGGCTCTATACGCCCAGGACTCGGATGCGAAGCAGGCACTAAATCTAGGCAATTGCCCCCAGCAGGACCTGTCCCATTAGTGTCACTGATATGCACAGGAAACTCTACCCCCCTCAATACAACACTTTGGGGTTCAGTCCCTTCTCAGCCTCTGTAACACGTTACCTGCATCCAGGGAATTTGGACACTGACAGCATGCAGCAGCTCACATTCAGTCCTTTTAATATAAGGTCAATTGTGCGTCCAACCTAGGAGAGCCAGCAATTGGGAGGAAGCAGAAGGACCTAAGAGTTCAGGACCAGCAAGTGAACCAGCAGCTCCGAACTGCAGGTCCAGACATCCCCACTGTGACGGTGGATTTACAGCTGCACCTATGCAGAGGTCAGGGCTGCAAACATTGATGGAAATGTGATTGAACGTGGCAAGGGGAGCTGTCATTCCTGGCACCGGCTCTGCCTTCAGAGGTGGCAGGAGGGACAGCAGAATGAGGAAACTGGCAGTTTCAGACAGCCAGATTGAGGACTCGGACACCTTGCACCCCTCTGCCAGCTCCCGACAGACACAGCGGAGGACATGAGCACGCCAAGAGCACACACACACACAGCTGGGGTGAGCTGCAAGGAGAGGGTAGGAGCACGCACCTCAGCCCCAGACACTTCTCTCCATCTCCTCTCTCTCCTGCTCCCGCTGCCGGCGCTGCCCTGCCCAGACGTCTGCCTTCTATTCCCCAAGCCCCCCTGCTACAGATGGGAGGGCGAAGCGCCCACCGCTCCTGCCGATCGGTGGAATTAATCTGCTCGGAGCTCGCCTCAAGGCAGCACGGGGCACCGCAGACAGCGCTGAGTCTGCAGGACTGAGAATCCCCAGCTCTCTGTAGGGTTTGGGTTTGTTTTTTTTTTTTTTTTAAATGAATTAGGCATAACTGACACGCACTGAATCCTCCTGTCTAGACATCTGCAGAGAAGTGACAAGCTGCCAGAGAGGATGTGGAGCCTCGGCAAGGGGGTGGGGAGGACGGGGGAAAACAGCACACAGTTGCCAGCTCTACAGCACAGAGACAGCAGCGCTGGCTTCAGGCAAGAAGGGCATTCAGCACATTGACCTAGTCAGTGTCTTTCAGCAGCTCAGTGGGTTCTAATCAATCGGCTCTGGTGCACACAGAAGGCTGGAGAAAGCCTCTCTCCCCATTACTCCTGGGGAGTTTTGTTTGGAAACTGAGCTCGAAGTTGCTCTCAGTCACCCCAGCTCACGCTCAGAAGTGCTTTAGCGGAGAGAGGAGGGAGCGCAAGGCAGAGCCTCGCTGCCTGCACCAAGACATTCCCAGCCCTGCAAGAGATAAAGGGTATCCAGCCTGCTTAGTGCCCATCTGGGAACACAGTCTGCTCCCTCTGCCATGCACACTGCGCGCAGGCAGCAGCTCCTCCTGCAGACATCTTCAAATTCACCTTTCACCTTCAGTATTTTGCACATGGGAGATCGCAGAAGCTCCAAACAGGACTCCACGGCTGAGGGACTTAGAGGCATCTGTGCTAACATTTGGGTCACTTTAAGTAATTGGATGTAAGGGTCAGGACCCGAATAAGTTTGGGACTGCTGAATTCCCAGGTTAGGGAGAAATAAGAAATGGAAATTAATTCATGCCTCGAGATGCTCAGCAAAATGTGCAGGTCTCCAGCTGCACTGGGATTAGACAGCAGTTCCTACAGTCCAGCACAAAGCACACCAAGATCTAAGCGAAAGGAGCCCTTTGCCTCTGCCAAGGACTGGAAATGTGGGTCATGTCCTAATTCCCCCTTCCCAGTGTCCCCCAGCGGACACAGGAGAGGAGCTACTGGCACATCCAGTGCTATTTTATGGCACAGGTAGCGCCAAACCTCTCCACATAGGGATGAAGCAAGTCTCCTCTCCAGGCAGCAGAGCGATAGTTAACAGCTTCAGCTGCACTATCCACCAATCTCCCTCTAGCCTCCCCTGTGACAGCCATCTCTGTCCCCAACTCATTTTTCAGACAGGTAAACAGATGAGACGAGAGCACTCAGGTCATCGGAGGCAGCCCGTATCAGAGGATCTCAATGTTCCTGGCTCCTAGACTTGCCCAGGAGCTCCCTCTCTGCAACATCCTTGGCCAGCAGCTATTCAAAGAGGGATTGTGCCCTTTACCCGTCTGCTGGGCAAGGTGATGTGTCTCGAGTAGGTGGCAGTGGGCCAGTTCGGAACGGGTTGTTACCGCTCAGCAATGCCCCGACGTCAGGCGAGAGCGATGAAGCTGGTGAGACTCAGCATGAGCTACCACTGGGCTTCTAGAGGGAAAGTTGTCTCTATGAAACAAGGCAGCGTGACCTACTGGCTCCAGCAGTGGGCTAGGAAAGAAGGAAAATGCACTCACATCTGCTGGCTGCGAATGGGCGAGCGGACCTTTTACAGATGGATAAGCCAGGGAACAATGCTGCTGCCGATGCCCAGTGGAGCACTGCTCATGAGTGACTCTCCAACGAGGAGGTCACCAGCAGCACCCTCATCCCTTTCACAGAGACTGCATGGCTCGTGCCACGTTTACAGACAGCTAACAAAGCTTCCTACCGGCCTCAGTCACAGTGGGGGTTGGCAACGTAGACATACCGGACCACGTAAGCGTCTCCTTTCCTGAACAAGCTCAGTGCTTCGCACTACGGAGCAATAGGAACCTGTTTTCAAGCCAGAAGACAATTAAGAGAATTCCCTCACATCTTCTTGCAGGCAGCAGCACAAGCCACATACACAGAAGCTGAGCTACGAGGAGCAGGTGACACAATGGCCATGAGTTTGCTGGTACGCTGGGAGCCTGCCAAGGGCAGCGGGTCCTAGACCCTGGGAATTTCAGCTTGAAGCAGCTCAAATTCCTGTCCCTGAAGAGTCACATCCTCTAGAGGAGGCAGCGTGGTTTGCAGCCAGTTCTAGCAGGCCAGGCAGAAAGGGTGAAGCATCTCTTGCTACCGAGTCCAGCCTGCCTAAAGGTTTGGAGCGAGGCTGCAGCACCTGAGAAAATACAGAAGCCAGCACTGGGATTTCAGCATGGCTGTTTTGATTTTTCAGCTGCTGGGCCTGAAATGCAGCAAAGCAAGACCAGAGCCCACAACAGTCTCCCCAGCAGACCTCCACTCTTCAGAGCAATGCCTCCCTTGATCTCCACCTGCTGCCCCATTGACAGAGCCCCAGACTGACGCTGATGAGAGCAAGGGCAGATGGCCACCAGACAGGCTGGCAGAGCAAAGAGGTTCCATTGCCACCCTCGCCAAGCTGACCTTGGCTGTCAAATAGCGTAACGGACCATCGTAGCTACCCAGGATACTAAGAAGCAACTCTACTTGGATCCTGGACTGTCAAGCCAAGACAGCAGGTGACTACTACGCCTACCAGCTCCTGGTCTGCTCCGAATTAGATGCTATTTGCTGGGATTCATGAATCAGTCTGTTCTTAGGAAGGAAACTCAGAGCTTCACACCCAAGACGCCTAAGACTCTTGCTCACTGACATGCTCAATGAAGTATTTCCGGCAGATGCTCGTGGGTTAGGAGAGAAACTTGGGGTGCAGAGGGGAGAGATTCCACAGAGGCGGTTGCTTGGCTGCCGTAATCGCAACCAAAAGGCTGTTGTACCTTGAAGTACTAACCTTGAAACTAACCAGCCAGCGACACAGCAGTGGACCTGTAACAAACCAGCACCTCCTGGTATGAAACGCTAGCACACGGACATCCCAAATCTCTTGCAGAGGCCCCATCCCTCCTCCCATCCTTAAACGCAGCTCGTGCCTATGGACCGTCCATACTGGAGAGGGGCAGGAGCTCTCTGAGGCTCATTTCAGCGCCGCCCCGTCCCAGGGGCGACAGATTAACCTGCGTCAGCCTGGCGCACCTGGAGACCGCCGGGATCGAAAGCACCCGAATATCCACGTGTTGCTGAATCACTCCAGAACTAACCTCCCTCCTCGGCGGTGTCCAGAAACAGCGAGCGCCCCACGACAGCGCTCATCGCACAGCGGCCATTGAAGTCAAAGGCGAGCAGGCTTCCTTTTACAAAGAGACCCCGTAAAAGCCAGGCCACCGTTTCTGCGGTTTATCTAGCTTGGCACAAAAGCCTGGTCAGTCGGTGGCCGCGTACTGACGCGCAGAGAGCAAGGGGCAGCCACCTGGCTGCTGCGTTTCTTCCTTGCCGTAGAGAAGCCGAGGTCCCGGGGCCGGCATTCCTCGGAGAGGGAGGTATTTGCTCAGGCAGCAGAACCAAACCAGCCGCCGGCCCTGGCCTGCTGCTCCCGGGGACCGTCTCCGCCAAGAGGGATGCTGTAGCTGGAGGAGAGCCCTCTGCCCTAACGCCCGCTGCAGAGGCCGGGAAAAAACCTGCCTCCCGCTTCCCCCACCAAATTACCAGAAAACCTGAGGCAACGTTTCTCCCTGTGCCCTTCAGCTCCCTCACAGCCAAGGATCCCAAAAATCGCCCGTCTGCTTCCACGGAGGGCAAGCAAACCCGCCGCTGTCAGAGCCTCCCTGCAGCCCCGGCATCTCGCAGGGCTCCATCTAAAGCTGTCGCTTTTTCCCTTTACCGAAGGGATGGGCTCCGCCACTTGGCAGAGGACGGGGAAGGAGACCACGCTGAGCGCAGAACGGCCGCCGGCCTCGGCTCCGGAGGGACACGGAGGTACGGAGAGCCAGCGGCGGCCGCTCACCCTTCCCAAACGGCACCGGTTCTTCCTCCAGACGTGCTGCCTTGTACCCCGACCGGCAAACTTCCTCCGCCAGGAGGGACACGCCACCGGCAGCGCAGGAGCAGCGGCGGGGAGTGATGGAGGGCTGGCCGGGGGGGTCCACCTACCGCCCCCCCCCCGCATCCCGGTAACCCCTCCCGCTCTCCCCTCGCCGGGCCCGGGAAAGGGGCGGCGGCAGGGCCGTGCCCCGGCGGTACTCACGGCTCCGGCGCAGCGACGGCCCGGTCCGGCCCGGCCGGAGGGATGCTGCGGGTCGCCGCTCTGCCCGGTACCGGTACCGGTACCGCCGGCCCCGCGGCGGGGAGACGGGGCGGGCCGGGGGCGGGCGGGTGCGGGGCTCCTCCTCGGGCCGCGGCGGGACGGGGCTGCGGCTTCCTCCCTCCCTCCCGCCTTCACCCGGAATAACCCCACGGCACGGCACGGCACGGCACGGCACGGCACGGCACGGCTGCCGCTGCGGTGTCCCCGTGTGTCCCCCCCCCCCCCGTTA
>VZSF01000690.1:351527-414186 GCA_013398295.1 Chionis minor
CAGCCCGGCGGTGCCGGCACCGAGGCCGCCGGGAGCGCGCAGGCCCCGCGCCGCCGGCCCGGCTCCCCGCTGGACTCCCCCCCTCACCTCTCCTCACCGCCCCCAGGAGCCTGGCGGAGCTGAGCCTGGACGAGGTCCTCGCCGCCGGGTCGGAGTCGGAGGCTGACGGCGGCTGGGAGGAGGAGGAGGAAGAGGCCGCCAGGCCCGCCAAGGGCCCGGCGCAGCGGCGGCCCAGCGGGAAGGCGCAGCGGGCTGGGAAGACGAGTCAGCCGGTGCAGGCCGCACTGGCTGGGAGGTAAGGGCGAGCCGGTGGTCGTAGAATGAGCCAGCTGTGGGGAGACTGGGGTGATGGGTGCATGAAAGGGCGGTGTTTGAAACTGTAGTGTGGTTACAGGCTACAGGACAATCAGGTTTCTGGTCATACCAACGTCAGTTCAGGAACTGCAGTTCAAAAAAGCTTGTGTATGCTTTTAATCTCTTACAGGGTACATTGGAGTCGGGCAAAGCTTACTTTGTTTTTCCTCGGTTTGTGTGTATTTGCTCTTACTGAAAGACATTAGAGTACTTGCAGATAGAAAATGGTGAAGTAGTTCTGAGGCACTGGTAATCGCTACTAAGAGCCAAAACAATTCTTTAGTACCACATACGATTTTGCTGAACTTTCATTGTCATATTTCTCTGGCAGTGTTGCTTTCAGTGTTCTTTATAAAAAGTTTGGAAGATTAATTCTGAGAAACCGAGGAACAGAATTTTGGAGGGGTTGCAAGATGTTTTCATGACCTTGGTTCAGTGTACCAATAAAATTTGGTAGTTTGCTATCAAGATTTCTTAGTGATTAATGAAAATAACCTTTTGTGAGTCCTCTAGAGCAGGTGCTAAATGGGATACAGAACCAGGGCCACAGCCCCGATTAATCCATCAGCATTCAAATTAGCCTCAGGTGTGCTTTAGTGCCCAGAAGTTGCTTACTTTTCTTATGGCATCAGCAGAAGTTTGAGCAATGAGTAAATGCATGTTAACTCTTATCTACCAGGAAGAAGGGAAAAGCATCTGAACATAAAGATCAGCTCTCCCGGCTGAAAGACAAAGATCCTGAATTTTATAAGTTTTTGGAGGAAAATGATCGCACACTGCTGGATTTTGATGCTTCAGACAGTTCTGACGAGGAGGAGGGGTTACATATACCACCTGATACACTGGAGGTACTAGGTCTTATTTTGGAGTGCTGAAATCAATGATTAGTTGAAATTGTGTTAAGTATTTGAATTTCAGTGCAAGGCTTAAGTATATTTGGGCTTATAGTGGCAAAGATGGCTGGGGAGGAACTTCCCCAAAGATGATCTGCAGGTGTGCAGGCTTGTAATCAGAAATCAGCTGTGGATCTGAACTGAGCATGAGGAGCTTGTTAAAGGCTGTGAAAGCAGAGCCTTAGAGAGCATTTTCTTTGTGGCTTTGGTTTTGTGTCTCCTTTCCCAATGAGAGTTTGTTTTGCCTCGAGCAATAATGCTTTCTCCTTGATGTTTTATGTTATTGCACATTGTATTTATGTAGCAAAGCTGCAGGGCTTAAGTAGCTTTGTTGGAATTTGTAATACCTATAATTTTGTTACTGCTTTACACAAAGTGCTGATAACAGCATTAATAAAATTCACTGCTGCCTGCCTTTCCTCTTCAGTAGCTACTTGACAAAAGGGGGAGACAGAGAAGCATATAAGCCTTTTCTCAGTCTTGGTACTGACTTCTCTAGGAAGCAAGTGATGAAGATGATGAAGACGAACATGAAACAGTCAAACGGAAGAGAGTTTCTTTCATCCCTGTGAGCTTGAAAATGGTTGAAGAATGGAAAAAAGCTGCAGAGGTGAGCAGGGAGATGAAATACAAGGCACTTGAGCATTCTCCTTTAAACATTCTGCATGTGTTGCTGCCTCTAAAAGACCAACTTTCAATCTGTTTGACTTTTACAAAAATCTGCAGAGAAGATGTATGTCCTGCATACAAGCTCCTTGAGCTCTTGTTACTTGTCTTTGCAATTTTCGCTTGGGCTGGAAGATTAGAGTGGTTGCACTCCATCTGAGGGAGAAGCTAGAGAGACTTGGGTGGCTCAGAAGGGGTCAGAATGGTTAACTTCTGATTTTTTTTGTCCTCTTACTAAGCATTTGTACCTTTGGCAGCTCCAAGAACTTTTTTAATCACATTTTGAGTAGTGATGAAATGGCTTGCTGCTTCTGATGAAGAGGGGGAGAGAAAGGTCAAATTGGGTAGTTGCTTGCACTCATTGCTTTTTCAACCCCCAACCAATTAAAAGCCCTGGAAGCCTGTTTTAGAGCAAGTGAAGGTCACTAGCATTTGTTAATACTGTCTTGATGTTTTTCCTTTGTGTTAGAGGATGGAGCTGTTTTTGCAATCAAACTTAAAATGATTTCCAGTAGTCCTGTCTCAGTAAAGTGCTTCAGAGTTTCAGACTATTCTTTGCTTTTTCTACTCAGCAATCCTTTTTGTTCTTCCCCAGAGAAGGCTAACACCAAAACTTTTCCATGAAATCACTCAAGCATTTAAAGCAGCTGTAGCAACCACCAAAGGAGATAATGGTGGGGCTGATCCCAGCAAGTTTCAAGTCACTGATGCTGCGGGTGAGTTGGTCACCACACTACTTGTGTTGGGAGAAGGGAAGTCACTTGGCAGGGAATGTTTAGCTATTGGAAGAGAGTGGGGATAAGTACTGGCAGGAGTTAACTTACCCTTTCCTAAGCTTCATTTCACTTAAGTAGCTTATCTTCTTCCTTCCTGGTGGTGAGTCAGTGCAGTGGTGTCTCTCCTGGTGTCCCAGTGTGTAAGCAGTGTGTGTGCCTGGAGCGGCTGGGCTTTTGGACCGCTAAGGAAAGTACCATGCTTCATTCACCAGACCATGGAGAGTGAAGTTGAAGCTAGGTAATGTTTAAATGCTTGTAGTGCATTTTTGGGTTTTTTTGGACAACTTTGTGGCTTCTTGCTGATCCCTCTGAGAACTAATCCTACAAGGCTGTTTTAACTCTTTACCAAATAGTGTTCTGTAACCTCACACCAGATCAGAGTTCAGTTACACTATCCAGTTCACATTCCCCTAGCAAGGACCTCTCAAAATCCTGCATGCCTGCATCTCCTCCTCTGCAGGATTATCATGCCTGTAGAATGAATGAGATGCAACCTCTCTCTCCAGCCTAGCCCCCTTTTGCACAAGCTCCAGATTTTGCAGACAGACCTGTTTCAGACTTGCAGCAACATGGCTGGGCAGGGAACATCTTTGTTAGTGTCTCAGAGGATGCCACCTGCAGCCTGCTTACTTTTACCACTAAATTAGCAGGTAGTTTCTCGCTGTGTTTTATCAGCTTGTTATTGTGAGCCATCTGGGACTGGTGCTGTGGGGTGGGACTACTTAAACCCACCTGTTCTTAATCCTTTCTTGCCTGGCATAGTTTTTTTTTCTCTCTTTCATAGCTTTTGGTAAATCTCACTTTTTAATGTGAGACATCATATAGACTTCACATACCTGTTTCTGTGACTTTTTTTTCTTAATTGAAAAGTGCTTTTAATTCCCATTATGGTTTGGGGGAGGTCAATGGTAGTATAGACTCCTAGTTGTGGGTCAGTACTTGGTGCTGTTTACTCAGAGAGCAAAGAGGTGGGCCCTGTGCCAGAGAGCTGTCAGTTGTAATCTTGCTGTTTAGATAAAAAAATTCTAGGGTAAGACAAACTGATGTTTTCTGGAACCTTGTGGAAAGTCAGAAGTTCTGCTGTGGGAATTACTGCCTTCAGTTCTTTGGGAAGCTCCTTCCACGTTAGCTGAGAAACCAGGAAAATGATTTACAAATGTTTTACTGACTTTTTTTAACCAGTGTTCAACGCCCTTGTGTCCTTCTGTGTCCGGGACCTCTTCCACTGCCTGCAGAAGCTGCTTCTTCTGAAAACCCCAAAGAACAAACAAAAGTAAGTTTGAGGAGACTTGAGAAATGCAGGTGAGGGAATGCTGGTTGGGGTCTTCCAGGAATTCAGCCTAGCTGTGAAGTGAGAAAAAGATGGCAACTTTTCCCGAACGCTGGCAAAGTTGTCTGATTATATTCACAGTTGTCTTAGCCAGGTTCTTACTTTCTTCCCCAGAAGTGCATCCTCTCTAATACTAGACTCCAGCCATTTGCAGAGGATGTGTGACTTGAACAGAAGGAGGTCTGGAATTGCATATGCTTGCACTCAGGAGCACTGTTAAGGCCTTGTGAGCTCGTTTTCAGAGAAAGAGACCAAGCCTTCTGCCTGTTTGTAGGCAGAGTATTGCAAGTGTGTGACTTGAGTTAATCCAGTGCTTTAGCAGCTGTATTGTGCCCTGGAGTCTGGTGGTCTGAGGGCTGGATCATCTGAGCTTGAGCAGTTCGCTGTTAGTGCATAGGTGAAATGGAAACAAGCCTGCAACTGGGCAAAGAATGGTACAATTCATTTTGTTTCCAGAGTGACAGCACTGGTTCAGTACCTCTGTATCGCATTTGCTGATGCAATTTGATTTGACTAGAGAGGAGGAGTGACAATTACAAAATCTCAGCTGCTACCTGGGAGGCAGGAATTCTCTGGCTACTGTGTGGGTTGGTGCTCAAAAGAGTTTCATAGCAACTGGAGAAGGTGCTGGAAACTCAGTAAGTACCAGCCTGAACTCTTGCTGGATGAACCAATAGCTGGGGACTATGAGCCTGGTTTCATAAAACAAACTGAAGTTCCCAGTATGTTTTGCAAGCTGGAGCAGCCCTATTTAGCCCCTGTGCCTGTTTCTTACTAGGTATTCACGGGAACTTTTTATCTCAGTCCTCTCTGGAGTTTCAGCTGGATGTAGTTTTATTACTTGCTGTGTAGTCTGAGCTCTTCTGTTTTTCCTGTTGTCGGGTGGAGTGAGAATTGAATGCCTTTCAGAAGTGCTTTCAGTGGCAGTTACCTTTAATTTCCCTGTCCCAGATGAATGGAGGGGTGAGCTAAACTCTAGGCTCCTTGTTGACAGCGGTACCTAGTCTGAGAATTAAATTCCATTTCTTTGTGTAAATGCCAGCCTCTTTCCTTTCCAGGCCTGACTTGTACGAGACCGTATCTGAATTCTGGGATGGCCTGGGGGCACTGCTTTGAGTGCAGCGTCAAAAGTTTAGAAGAGACTGAGCAAATGTCTCACAAGTAGTTTGATCCCAAAACAGAATTCCTTGCTACAAGCCAGCCTGTTCTGTTCTCAGGCAGTGGCTGCAGAATGCCTGACTAGCTGATGATGTCAGTGTGAGGGATTCAGGTCTCCACTAGGCTTCTTGGCTGTCACAACTCCCTGTATCACACTTCCAGAGATCTGGGTACTTTGCTGGGAAGCTCTTTGAATTGATTTTTCTAATACTGTTCTTCAGGCAGTCTTTACACAGTGAAAGTATTTTTTTTCACCCATGACAAAATTGTTACTTCTTATATTTGTTGCTTTGCTAGCAGCTGTCTTTATTCACTGGCAATATTGAGGAAGTGAACAGGCTGTTCTTTGTGCTGCTGAAATCAAACTTGTGTTGTGTTTTTTTTAAAGCTAAACACAACTCTTGCTTATTTCCAGAATGGTCCTCCCTTCCACCAGCCCACTTTGGAGCAAGCTGCGACTGGACATAAAAGTGTATCTCAGCTGTACTATACAAGTAAGAAATTTCAGCATGTTTGTGTTGCTGGAGTCAGTCTGTGCACTGCTGGGCTCTTGTTCAGGGTAGTTGGGAGTGAGGCAGATGGGTTTTTGTGTCTGTAAACCAACACTGCTAAAAGGAGAGCCAAACAATCAAGAAGATACTTTATCTTTAAACTTTAACCAGAGTTTATTATCAAAAAGATAATAATGAAGCAGGTAGCAGTGTAGCCTCAGGTGGTTTTCCTTTTGAAAAGACAGTTGCTCCAGTTTGAGGGTGACTTTCTGGTCATCACAATACTGGGAACCTTGGATATTGGTTTCTATGTCATCTTCTGTAGTAGAGAATAAATAAGACTTACTGGCAGAGACTGCAGTGAGCAGAAGCAGTCTCACTGAGTCTCAAAGCCTTGGGCATCAGATTTGTGTGTCCACCCGGTTTCCTGTCTTGTTTTGAAAGTACTTGGTCCAGCTGACAACTTGGAGGTCTGTAAGATGGTTGGGTCAAAATAGATCACCTGTAAGGAAAGGCTGGGTTAACACTCTGTCAGTTTTTTCTGTCTTAATTTGTTTGACAAATGAATATTTAGTGGGCTTTAAAGTAGCTTGCAGTGCTGTGCTCCGGCATTCTGCATCTTTAATTCAGTTTTTGGCACTATGATCTTGCCACTTCTTGTAGTAAATACTAGGATGTTATGTCGACAACCTCTGCTCCTCAGATATGGTGTCTCCAAGAATGATTATGCTCCATCCCAGTAGGATATCCCATCTGTCCAAAATTGCTGATGTCTGGTATTTCGGGGACAACTCATGGATTATTTCTGAGGGAAGTTCCTGTCCCCAGTTAATTATATTTGAGATGGTTTCATCATGTATCCCCAAATTTGGAATATTAAACACAAAATAACAACGCTGAAATGCTCGTTGTTCAGAAGCTGAGGGAAGGGGATGTAAGGAAAGAAAAGGAAACTGCTGATGCCTTAGCTCTAAGCTGGCAGAATGACTTAGCAGAAAGAGCGTTTTGATCAGTAGAGCTTTTTTTTTTTTTCCCCAAGTCGTGATGCCTCTTGCCAGCAGCAGAACTAAAGATTGCAGTAGAAAAGGGAAAGCTGGCAATGCAGTCCCATTGAAGTAATCCCCGGTCCTGTGCCTACTTCTGAGTGCCCTCGGTCCCAGGCTACAGCTTTTCTAGCGTAATAGTTTCTGAACAATACCTTCTTTCCTTTTGGTGTGTCAGGGACTTTGCAAAGGAGACTCTCTCAGTCCAGAATCTTTGCAGTGCAAGGAGGAGAATGAGGAGAAAAGTTAAAAGTAGGAAAAAATGCTTCTGCTTCCAGCAACTGGGATTGAAGGCGAGAGGGGGCACTGCGTCAGGCAAAGCCTCTCTAAAATTGAAGTGACCTTGAGGCTATTATTCTCTTCAAATTAGAAACTGCAGATGTCCCTGGGTTTAGCTCCAGGTGAACTGAACTGAACAACCTGGAAATACCAAGGTGTTGTTTCTTAAATAGTTTGTCTAACCTTTTCCTTGAGCTGGAGTTAACCTCTTGATACCCAGTAGTATTCCAGCTTCCCATTAAAGAAATCAGAGTGAAATCCAGTCAGTCATCAGGTGGCTCAGATGGTCTTTTTCCAAGCCTTGTGTAGACTGAAGGTGTCTTCATTGTGCTTTGACCATTTGTAGTGAGATGACAGAGGCATTAGTGTCATGCCATCTGTAAGATGTCTTAAACTGTACGTAGGCTTGGCTTTTGCAGTACACACAAAGGAGGTTTTATGTGATGAGCTCAGGTGCCTTTAGCTACCCAAGCCCAGTAGCCTGAGCTCGCATTCGCCAGGGTGATGTGCTTTCAGGGGAGTTATTTAACCCACCATGTGTCTGCTCCTTTTCTGATACAGCTTTTGGAGTTTTGTTTGAGCTTCTTCCTAGGTGAGGCTGCTCTTCCAGCCCTTTGTTAACACAGAAATACTGGGAAACAGTAAAATGCAGATGTTTAATGGTAAAGGAGGAGGTGACGAGGGCTACACACTAAATGGGATCGTGTTTTGTTTTCCCTCTGTAGCTCCTGTCTTGTTTAACAGAAGCTTCAGTCGGTGTAGCAGTCCTCCAGCACGTCAGTTCCACAGTGCCTTATTATTTGTCCTTTCCAAAGCAGTGCCGTACACTTCTCAAGGTAAGATGATGTGCTATGATACGTCATTTGTATCTGAGGTACTTTCTTTAGCCCTTCAGATGTGGTATTTGGGCTGGATTCTGTGACAGTTCAGTCTTCCCTTGCTTTTCTTTTGGTCCTGGAAAGGACTCCTGCTTCACTTACGTGCCTTCTAGGTGCCATGAAATGCTCTTGCGCTGAGGTGAGTGGGCATGTGGCTCTGCGTGTAGCTACTGCTAATCCCCATGCAAAGTGACATGGAACACGGAGGTGTTCTGGGGAAGCTGTCTGCTTCCTCATCACAGATGGAGTAATTGCTGCCTGGGTGCTGAGTCTGTGTGTATGTCTGTGATAGTAGTTCACTCGCAAGAGCTGGGGGTGGAATATTTTTGCAGAAACTTAGTCACAACTGCTGAGCACTTAAGAACAACAAAGGAGGCGTCGTAGAGCAGAAGAGGGCAACAGGGTGATGTTTAAATGAAAAGCTGCAACGCAACATTTAAGGTGATAAAGATGACTGGTATACAGTGATGTGAGGCTGTTAACACCTCATGGCTGAAGGTGTAGCAGGCTGCTCACAGCTATAGTAGAGATTGAGTAGGCTTTTTCAGCCTCATAACTGGAATATTTCTGACTTCCTCTATTCAGTAGTGGAGATAAGGTAACTAGTTTTTGGAGGCATCAGCCATTGTTGTAGTCCCATTGTATCAGATGCTTCCTGACAGGACCAGCCATGGCCAAGTGAATCCAGACTCTGAACAGGTGAATGCACACAGACCTGGGAAGAGCAAATCTAGTTCTTTGCCTCTCAAGAGCTTGAGAGAAGAAACCAATATATGATTACTTTATGCCATGCAGAGATGGGTAGAACTCAGACTATCGAGCTTACAGGTGTGCTGCCTGTTAGCCCAGATCTCTGCACAGACTAGCTTACCCCTCTCCAGCTGGTGTAGGTATTTTTATGATGGCTTGTGTTCTCATCATCGCATCTGTACCAGAGTGACTAAGGATATGTCTCAGTAGATGTGCTGCCTTATGCAGGTCCTGTCTCTGGCTCCAAACCCTGCTGCTGCTCTATCCTTTGAATTAATACAGTGAATGTCGGGGGAACTGGAATTAAGCCAGAACTACTGGCAGAAGATGTATCTCGGGAATTGCAGCCTATTTGCCCAGAGGGGAAAAACTTTGATAAATTCTGAAATCAAACCCTAACGTGCCCTCTCTAGAGACAAGTGCATCTTTAATAGCATTCTTTGATTTACTGGAATTTGGTGTTTGTGGTGAGAACTGGGGTGTAACTGCAGTGTAGTTGTAGGCTGCAGAATTCAGTCTAAGACGTAAAAATTACCTTTTTGTTGGGCTGGAAGATGTATTGGCCAAATGTGTCATCTAGTGTGCTGTTGCTGTCTAGGGTATGGTGAGGAAACTTTGCAAAGCCTGGGAGATTGAGTTGCATGCACAGGCTGGTGCGTATGCTCAGAAGCTCAAATGTGTATTTAGGCACATGAATAAAAGTGCACATATTTTTTAGAGATGCTAGTTTTGGACAGTTTTCTGTATTGATCATGGAAACATCAATCTTGCCTCTTGTGTGGTCTCGCAGCTAGAGAATGAGGACAGAGCGGCTGCCAGTGCTGTTGTGACTGATTCTGTGACGATACAGCTGGCCATCTTTGTGTCATTTTCCTCCTCGCTTGCTTTTTTGGTGTGAAGGAGGGAAGCTCAGGCCTATTTGTAAACAGGAATGGGCTCTTTGTCCTTTCACTTACCCATATCTTTTTATTTTCCACTCTAGCAAGCAATTAATTTGTGGAGCACAGGTGAGGAAACAGTGAGAGTACTGGCCTTCCTTGTGCTGAACAAGATCTGCCGCTACAAGAAAGAGGTGTACCTCAGTCCCTTGCTCAAGGTAAGGCTGGTACTTGTTGCACTCCAGCTTTTCTTTCTCACGTTGTATGTGAAGACCGTAGAATGTGAGCTGCAGCCTGTTAGTCAGGGCAGATGATGCTGTCTATGCTACCTCCAGAAAATTGAATGGGGAAGAAATTCGGTGTTGTTAGTGATACCCTGCTTCCTACTACTGCCCTTCCTGCTGGAGGCACACAGGGTCTTAGTGAGGAAGGCCTCTGGTACTCATCTGCCTACTGGATTAATATCTTCCAAATTCTTGTGGGCTTTCCTCAAGTGCTACTGAGCTGCTCTGATCTCTCAGCTAATAGCTGAGGTTCCCAGGTGTAGTTTGCTTAGGTACCACTCTTACAGAAAAAGAACTGTGACCAACCATGAGCATGTATGGCTCAAAGCCATCCCAGAGCTCCTCTCTTCCTGCAGAGAAGCACCTCCAAGCACTGTACACATAATGTGGGGGTGCAAAAAGATTCAAACTCTTTTCCCCATCTCTCCTGAAGGAGCAGCAGGCTGGATTATTATTTTTGCATATACCTTTGAAGTGACTTGTCTTATTGAAGGACCACCTCACCCCTGGTTTGGACATACCTGGGTGGAGAATATTAATGAAAGAATATTTTTGTACTGTTTTATGGGATTGTATCTTGTCCTCTTTCCTGCACAGCAAATGTACATCGCGTTTGTGAAGAATTCCAGATTCACCTCTCCCAATGTCCTGCCCATGATCAACTTCATGCAGCGCACATTGACGGAGATGTATGCCCTGGACACACACACCTCTTACCAGCACGCTTTCATCTATATCCGTCAGCTTGCCATTCACTTGCGCAGTGCGATGACGATAAAGAAGAAGGTAGGTACCTGTCAGTGTGGGAGGAGTGTGCCTTCCCATGGGGAACGTGTGGAGAGGAGGGAGTTACAGCAGCCGCTTCAGGATTTTGGTGATCTCTTTGAAGTCTCAGTACCTGTGTCCGACCCTTTTCATGATGTGCTGAGGAAACTTTTGCCACGGGCTGGGAGCTTCAGAGATCACCTTGTAGTTGCCTGTGTTAGTTTAGAATTTCAGCAAGGAAGGGGAGGACAGGCGACTACAGGGTTGGAGTCACTTTTCTCTCCCCAGCTTGCAAGAGTTTGTGATGTCCTTTCCATCTTCTGCCTTGGCACCCTTTTTCCACTCTGTGAAGCTGCTGTTTGCAGCCTCTGTCACAAAACCTCAAGGTAAAGAAGATTAGGAACCACCCTGGCGGGTGCATCTTCCCAGGGAAGTCCATACTGTTTAAAGGACTTAATTGAATAAAGCAGCTCAGACCTTTTGGGAGCAGCCCTGATTTCAGCCACCTCCCGTCTGACCTCGGAAATCTGAGTTGGATTGCTAATCCTGGCTTTATTCGTGTTTAGCAAAACAGACCCCTATAGATTACTTGTTCAGCTGCTCCCAAACATTGCGGGATTGGTGACCGGTTAAATCTCCTGGCTGTTCAGACATGGGGATAAATGAGCAGAGATAAATGAAGTCTGGGCTGCATATGCCCTAATTGGATTGCATTGGCTTCTTACACCCTCAGTCCTGGCCCAGACAAGAATTAAATCCACTTGATTTTGCAGCTGGGGAGGGTTGTAGGACCTTTAAATGACAACAGCACAACCAAAATGTATAAATCCAAGCAATAAGCCAATTAATTTATATTGAGCAGTGGGTGGTTGTGGAAGGTGATTACAGGAGCAGATTGCTTATTTGTGCAAGAGAAGCTGAGGACAGAGCTTCTTGGTACATCCAGCTGACCTGGTGAGATCTGGGAGAGCTCTACCACTTCCAGCTGGAGCTTAAGTCCCTGCTGCAGGGTTTGGTCCAGTGGCTGCAACTGAGAGCTGCTGTCCTTGTTTCAGGACTTGAGCATCTTGCGTCATCCATGCAAAAGAGGAGGTGACCTGGGCTTTGAAACTCTGTCTGAAACAAGCTGGAGCTGAGGCACCTTGTTGAGTGCAATCTCCTGAATTCTTGATGCAATTCCAGGGAATATGTGGGCCTGCAGAACTCTGGAAAGGGTGTTCTTGAGGGAATCCTGGGCTTTTACTTAATCTGGCACTATGGGTTGCTTAAGCATGTGGCAAGGAGAGAGTGGGGACTTGCCAAAACATTCTTGAAAACAACATCTCTTGGATTGGTGCGAGACCTGACCCACACCTCCCTGTGCTGAGCCGGCCTGCAGTGTTGGTCAGTGTGTCACTGCACACTGCTGGCCTGTTGCGTTGGTTTTGTGGGTAACTGTAGAGACTGACTGAGAAACAGAGCTGAAAGTTTGTTCTCAGCTCTGCTGTCTGTCATTTTCACTCTGCAATTGAAAAAAAAAAACCAACCCAAAACTGTCCTGAGTCGTGTCTTTTCCAAAAGCAGGGGGGAGTGCTAAGTTGATCGTTTGGTTCTTGCTTTAACAGCAAATGTTCATAGGAACATCTTTAAAATAAGCCCTGATATTACCTTTCGGAGTTAGTGGGTCAGTGGTTAGGGGGTTTTGATTAATACAGCTGAGGGAAGGGAAGCCTCAAATGGGAAGGACAAGCTGCTACATCACCAAAGGAGTTTGGGTGCAGAGAGGGGAAATCCAGATGAATTTCTTGCTAGCTTGAATCTGTAGTGTAGCTTTACACATTCTTTTCCCCTCCTTTCTGGTCTGCAGAGGCCAGAAGACAATTTACAAGGGTGTTGGAGAGGGATACTACTTTCCAGCCTTCCTACCTACGGGAGACAAGGGACTGTGGGTAAACGGAACAGTTAAAGGTTTCCTAACACTTGGCCACATCCCACCATCTGCTGTGAGCTGGATCGTTGAATCATCCTTCTCAATTGAACCATACTCGTGAACAAAAGCAGTCTGTGCTGCTCATTATTTCCTTTAAGGCACTAACTAGTACCGAATCATAATGTTGCCAGTTTAGGATCTGAACTTGCTGAATGGTGGGTCAGCCCCTAGTGTCAAAGCGACAGCTAGAATTTTAGTTGTTCCTCTCCGAACAGTACACAAAGTCCTCTTGGAGAATGCTGGATAAAATAAGTCCTGTAGAGAAACCGGAGTGAACTGCTCTCAGATGCCACATTTTCAAGTTTGTGCCTGTGTTTTTCCCTTTTCTGCAGGAGAATTTCCAGTCTGTTTATAACTGGCAGTATATCCACTGCCTGTATTTCTGGTGTCGGGTTCTCAGCACAATCTATCCCAGTGAGGTCATGGAGCCGCTGATCTATCCTTTGACCCAGGTCATCATTGGCTGTATAAAGTAAGTAGGATTTTTCTTCTTTTGGCTATACTTCTTGTGCTTGATGTGGCAGAGCAGTTACTTATGAGGTGTTACTGTTATGAGATTTGGATTTAATCTTGCATTTTAAGGAATTGTCTGAGAGCTGCTTTTGATTGAAGTATTCCAGCTGGAGATGTGTGGTGAGCACCTGTATGTTTAGGTGGTGAGAAAGCTTAGGAGAGAATAACCTACACCTCAATTAAATTCTTTATATAAAGAGTTTCAGTTCTGCTGGATCTGGTATCCAGTGTAAGTCCTTGCACAAGCTCCTATGTCAAAGGAGGACCAATGAGTCTGTGACCTGGTGTCAAACTGCAGCCATTTCTGGGCTAATCTGAAAAGTAGCTAAATAGTGCCCAGCAGTGAGAACAGAAAATATTGTGAAATTCCTCTTCCTTTATGCCCCAAAGTATCAGCAGGGTTTGTGTGGTCTGAGCACGTTTCTGAATCATGCTAACGCATTTTGCTATGATCTAGTGGGGAGCTGGGGAGACCCAAAGTGATGCAGTTAACTTTGGTGCTAAAAAGCACCTTGATTGTTGGAGAACTGTATCTTCAAGAAGACATTCTAGATAGTGTCCTCTTTTTTTTTTTTTCTGAAGGAAAACTTTAAATAATTGACTAGTCCCCAAGCATTCATATGAAGATGTAGCCCAAGTGGGGAAGCTTAGCCTTTTAACATCAATTGGAATGCTTTGTCATGTGTAGAGCAGTTGCAGCACTAGGTAGTATTTCTCTGTTGTTGAGTGTTCTTTCCAAGGAGAACTGTCCAAGAGCAAGCATGCCAGTTTCTGACTGTTTCAGAGCTGAGCTATTTGGGGGGAGAGAGGGAGGAGATGGGGACTTGGTTTTGGAATCTAAGTGTGCTTAGAATTTCTTTTAATTGTTTTTTCTTAAAATAAACACAGCAGTAGGGAAAGCCTGCTCAGGTGTCTTTGGCAGTATGAAAGCTATTCTCATTTGTGGTTTGTTGGGGCTTTTGTTTATTTTAGGGATTTGTGCTTTCTTTTTTTTTGCCTCACTTCCAGAGTATTGGCCAGGTATAGTGGTCTGCGTTTAAGCCTGTTGAACTCCACTAGTTCCGTTAGTGGTGTTGAACCATGGTGGAATTTCTCCCAGTGGTTATTATGGAATCCCAGTGTCGTTAGTCTGTGTGCAATCGGAGACCAAGGGGAGATGAACTCTTGGTACCGGCCAGCAGCTGTACGTTGTGCGGTGGTCGTAAGGCTGTATTTTGAGGGGGTGCAGGGTAGATGATGGTGCTCTGCTCCACGGAAGTGCAACCTGAATAGCCTGCATGGATTATCCTCCCAGTTGTACGAAGTGGCAAGGAAAAATGTACTGACTGGCCTCAGGACCTGACAGTCCTGAATCAAGTCAGCATCTCTAGCTCTGTAAATACAGTTAGAAGATACATTTTTTTTTTGTTGGGGGTGCATATTTCTTAAATTTTAAAAACCAGGGTGTATTTATTGTTTTTAGTATATCTCTGAGAATTCCCTATTTTCCCATCAGTTTATGTATGTGATTTTTGTGCTTTGAAATGGCTGTTAATAATGAGCATTGAGGGAATTTCTGAATCTCTGGTGATCTCTGAAATCCTGTTAGCTCTGTTAACCAGATTCTCAGCTTTAACACGCCACCCACCTGGTCTTGAAAAACTCCCTAGTGGTGATGAAGATAAGCAGATTTAAACGATTGTTAGAGTATGCATACATCCCTCTTCCCATCCCCCATGTGCACAGGCTGCTTCCCGCTGTGGTTGTAGAGCTTCAATTGTCCTGTGGACTTATCTAGGCAGTTTTCTACCTGTCCAGGCAGATAAATCAGCTGTCTGGGGCCAAGGAAAGGTGAATCCGGGTGAGTCTCGGCAGGAGTGGCAAATAGCATTTCCTTGCATCTGTGATGGACAGGGCTGCTTGGCATGGAGTACAGCTACTGTCTGACAAGGCTTCAAAGATTTGGGAACCTGACAGATGGATTCTAGGGTGGGGAAAATAAAAACGGATCCCACCCTGGCTTCCTTACTGAGACAAGGCAATGTCCAGGGCATAAAAAGGGGGGAGGTAGGTTAGCAGATGTGGGAATGATGTGGCTCCATGGGCGTCAGTCTAGATCCAGGATCCCTGGGGCTCCTTCCTGAGCGTAGGCAGCCTCTTCTCAGTTTTGGTGGCTGTGCTGTCCAAACTGGGATTACTGAGAGTCGGTCTCCATGCCACATCCCCTGGTGTAGATACAGGGCTGTAGCAACTCAGTGTTACAGAGGAACTCGGGGTGTTTCTGTTTGATGTGCGAGAATAAAATAATCTAGCCTGCAGGTGAAGGATTTTTTGCTTCATGTACCACTTTGTGCATTTCTGGAAGGCCCGTGGAGAGGTATGTGTCTGCTTGGGGACTGCATAGCATCTCACTGCTGCCAGCAGACTTTCTGGCAGAGGTGGCGTGGATGAGCTGGACCCCTCTCTGTTTGTTTCTCTGGGCTGCTCAGCTTTGAGGGGTGTGTGTGCCTGTGAGCGGGTGGTGGGGCAGGATGCTGTGTAACCTCTGGAATGCCCTCTTGCACTTCTGCTCCTCAAGTGGTGGCGCGGTCCGGGGCACATGCAGAGGGTGGTAGTGCTGGGAGGAGACATCCCCCCTTCCTTCCCCAGTGCCTTTTGTACCGGGAGGTGGCGCCTGGCTCCAGCGAAAGGGCGGTGAGCGGTTGTCTGTCTGTCTGCAGGACCCAGTCGGCTTCTCGTGTCACCCTGGTCTCTTAACTGGGGGAAATGGGGAGAAACCACCATCAAGCACAGGCTTTTTGCTCTGAGCAAGGAGCAGCGCAGAATTTGAAAAGTGATTAAATAAGATAACTAACAGAAGAGGGTTGCCTGCTAAAGTCAAAATTAGCTCTCTCATTTTCATGCTCTCTCTTCTTGCTTTCCAACATATAAAACGCATTGAAGCTATTTTTAATAATACATACTATAGAAATTGACTCCATGTGTATCTGGAAGTTACCTGCTTTCAAGATATGGTCCAGGGAATGTGGACTAGTGAATGGACAAGTGCTGAAATTGATGGTTTCTGCCCTTTATGATGCTGGGAAGAGCCTCACTGCTGAGTTTGTGCATGGAATTGCCATGTATTAATGGATGATGCTATTCCCACAAACAGGTGAAAGGTTGCAGTTGGTTTGACCAGTGGGGCAGTGCTGTAGGTATTGTGGAGATAGTAGAATGTGGAGGAGATGATTTCCCCCTTCCTCTCTCTTTGTGCTTTTTCTCTGCCTCCATAGTCCATAAGTTCCTCCTTTTGATCTGTGTCTCGATGTGCTTGCATTTGTCTGAGCTCATGGTAGGGGTGGGTTGCAGCAGAGTTGTTGTGGAAGCTCCTGTTCTGTTATCCCTTTTTTCCCCTCATTCCGTAAGTGGTTTTTCTGACCGCATCTGCTTGGATTTCTACCTTGCTCCCAGTCTAAGCTATAAAAATGAAGTTTCTCCCTGGCTTATAGTTAAATGAGGATTTTTGGTGCACATCAAGTTTTGGTTTCCAGCCTCTCAGCACGTTCAGGGGAGAAAGCAGGTACAGCCTCCTCCTCGGAGAAACAAGTACAGACTTGGTGTCCCTGAGCCACTGCCTTTGGTGACCTGTCCTGGTGGGGTGGAGGCCAATGTTGAAAGAAGGTTTCTTTGACCTCTGTAGCCAGAGGAAGATTGTGGTCACCCAGGAGTATAACAGCAGGAGCTGTAGTGAGTAAAAATAAGCCTCGAGAAGCCTTTAGGCTGTTCTCTACACCACAGCCCCTGCCCTGGCTGCATGGGAGAAGTATAGAGGGCATTCCAAGAGATAGTGATGGTAAGACATTAGAGACCACCCTCTGCTGAGATGAAACATGAGTCAGTTTGAACCCCTGCAGCTTTGCCCTGGGGTGACTGGGCAGCTGGACCTTCTTTGGCAGAGCTGGGACCCAGCTGTGTTTTGTATTCCCTGTGCATCCAGCCATTGCGAAGTTGAGCAGGTTGTTGCATCGCCACGCACTCTAAAATTAATGGTCTTGGTTTACAGTAAATCTATACACTTAACAGGTTTATTCCTCGATCAATTAATTCCTGAGAATAGCTTTCGTCATCTCCAGTGGTGCCAGATCAGGGGTGCAAAGTAGATTTATTTCTATAATGGATCCAATGATAATTATTTCACTATTTGGAGGGGGGGAGATGCAAGTGATTTATGGTGCCTGGTCAAGCGTGGTTTTTTTTTCCCTCTTTTCTGGATTGCTCAGCAAGCTCTTTGGGAAGGGGAGGGGTTCATTTATCAGTCTTGAGCCTCTTGTCTGGGAACTGTGGGTTGGCTTGTTGGTGATTTTTTTTTTTTTAAAAATCCGTGTTAACGTTGGAGGCATCTGTGTCTTCAAGTACAGGTCATTCAGAGAGGTTTCTGGACTAGTACAGTAATGAGGTCTGTGTCTTTTAGGGGATAACTCTGCATTCTCCCGTCTGTGGGCTTACGTGGTGCTGGGGGAACTGGCCCTTCTCAGTCCAAACCTTACTGAGGGAGTTGACTTTGCTTCTTTCTTAATACCTGAGTGCATAATGGTTTGAAGTGTGGGTCAAAGGAAGTCTGGCCTCTTCCCTTCCATGCTGATTACTGGCTGTTCAAATGTACATGTTGCCCCTCCGAAGGAGACAGGAATAGCTCAGGTGCTCCTCTGGACTGGAGAGAGCTGAACAGATTGGGCTGCGAGAGGTCACTGTCATTCCTGCTCTGTCCTTTCTGATATGCTGGTCACTGCCAGTGCAGCTCCTTCTGCCTCGGCGACATTCCACACTCAGGATTGCTGTTAGTGACAGCATGAGCTCTGTGAGTACACGGAGGATGTGTAGCCTGAAATGGGAAACATCTTCCTCCTTGTAGTCCCTTTGGTATGCTGGGGGAGCCCTTTTCTTGGTCAAACTTTCTGCTTTAGATGGGCATTTTACTGCTGGTAACTGCTGGTTTCTGGCAAACCGCTTTTTCTTGCGTGCCTACCTGCGCTGGGAGCGTGAGAGCCGAAGGTGTTGAACATGACTTGATTGCATCACTGATAACCTTCATGTGCAAAGCTTTTGTCTTATAGCACTTTCTCCTCATAGAAACTGGAAACCTAGTGTTTTGGTTGCAGAAACTTGTGTGTTGGTGTTATAGCTTTAATGTGTGTGAATTTTATTTCCAACTATGGAATAGCTTCAGCAGCTCAGTTTGCTGTGCAGCACTAAAGCTGTCTGTCTTTTGTAGAGCAGGAAGGGCTCTTGAGTGTCACAGAAGGCTGCAGGTGCAGTTAGTGTATAAACTTGGCCTAATATCCCTTCTTTTTTTCATCTCTAGGCTGGTACCAACGGCTCGTTTCTACCCTCTGCGCATGCACTGCATCCGCGCACTTACGCTGTTGTCTGAGAACACCAGGACCTTCATCCCAGTGTTGCCGTTTATCCTGGAGGTTAGTTGGTTCCTGCTGACCCAGCAATGGCTCATGCCTGCTACCTAATAAGCACGCTCACTCACTATACCCACCAATGGCTCCCAAGATTGCTTAATTTGCTTACTTCTGAAAATCCCCAGTGAACAGCATCAGACAGAATGTATTGTTTGGTTAGCAAATAGGATTAAACTTTTATTGGCCTGTGAGTGTAGAGTATCTGAGATCAGCTGGGTGCAAAAATACATTCCTAGGTGGTTTAACTAACACAGCTGGAGAAGGCAAAGGGTTTGCCAGTGAAGAGATTCAGAGGCTCAGCTGGTTGCAGTAACTCCCCAAGCTGTTGTTGCTTGATCCTGATGATGAGTTTATATTGTAGCAAAAGGAAGAGTTTCTCCTAACTGCAGACAAAGGGAAATGAAAGGAAAAAGCCCTTCAAGAATTCAGAATCTGTTTAGGAAAAAGATCTTGGTGAATGCAAGCATGCAGTATGTTTGGTGAAATACTGGTGCTAAGAGACCATCTGGCTTTCCCAGCTATCAGACGCGTGACGTTTCTCCTCGTAGGTCTGTCTAGCCCTGCTGCTGTAAGAAGGTAATACAGCAGTGGTGCAGCCAAATTTCGATGAAGAAGCGTGAGCAAGGCAGGGTGAGGAATGCAGAAGCTCCAGTAGGTTGGCATGAGGCTGGACAGTGAAGAGGAGGAGAGGGGGAGACTTCTGTAATAAATGACCCAAGTCAGCCGGGCTCATTCCTAATCAAGTTCTGTTGAAGGAAAGGCTTTTGTGGGTTTGTGTTGTAAATGTCCTTTGCAAACCACATCCTCTGAGGCTGTGGAAGGCAGTGATGTTTATAAACCTCCTCCTGCTCTCCCGCCCCCTCCGCTGCTCCCTGGCCTGTGTGGCTTTGCCATTTGCCTCCTTCCTTCCTCTTGTTCATGCATATTTGAAATTCTGCCAACCAGATCTGATGATAGAGGCATCTCCACGCTGGGGTGGTGGAGCTTTGAGTGAGGATGGTTTCTCTGCTTTGTAATTTTTATTTTTTTTTTTTTTAGTGCTCAGAGAGATAAAACCTCTTTCCCCTCAGAGCCTCCCCCCCACCCTTTGCATTCTGGCCCCAGCGCCTTGGCTGTAATCTGTGTGTCGGGCCCCAGCCAGACGTTACCACAGTGCCCGCCGAGCTTCCTCCCAGCTTCCACAAGCCCCTGACCACATCCGATCCTGCTGTGTTTGTTTGTGAGGCACTACTCAGCTTGTCCAGGTGTTGGTGACAAGGAAAAGATGGGGGTAGGGTAAATGTGTGCATGTGTGGTGCTTGCATACTCTTTCACATTACTTAACAATTATTTTGCTTTAAATTCTGTAACCCAAGGCGACTGGCAGGATGTTTAACTCCCACATTTCCCTGCAGCTGTCAACCTTTCCCTTCTTCCTGCCGATCTCCTGCAAGAGATCCCTCACATATTCTGTGGCGTTCCCAAGAGCATTCAGAGCTATTCCCTTGATACTTCCATCTTGTCCCAACTTCCTCTTCCTCTCTGTTACAGAAGTACCTCAACACAGCTCTTAGTGTGTCTCCACAAGCTGTCTTCAGGCAGGAGATGTGTTCTAGCTGTGCAGTTGAAATGGTAGGAAGCTTTAGCACACAGCAGGGAAATGACCTGCCCCAAGTCCGAAGGTGGCTGTGGTGGTGCTGGGAGGAGAATCTGTGTTCTGATGCCCAGCCTCATGCTTTAACTGTGAGCCCGTTCCTACCAGCTCACAAATTCAGCAGTGACTTCGTCAATAGGCATTAGCCACATGCCACACCATATCATGAAACAAAATCCGTTTGAAGCCCATTATCCAAACTATCATGAGATGGAGGGATCTGATCAGTGTGTTGGTATTAAGCAGGAGTAGACTTGAGGGGCATGACTAGGGCCGGGGAAGTGTAATGCAGCCAGCGTAAGGTATCCTCCGTTTGATAGGAAGGAGGAAGAGCTCTTTGCAACTGAATCCAAGTGCAGTAAAAGAACAGCTGTGGAGTTTGTGACTGTTTTGTGCACTTCTTGGAGAGGGCTTTGCATGGCCTTAGAGTGTAAATTCTTTGAAGCTTTCTGCTCAAAAAATGACTGTGTAACTGTTTCCCTTCCCCCTCTGCATGAAGGAAACCCAGCCCTCGCTACCTCTCAGCCCTGTCGCTGCTGCGCTTTCAAGAGATGGCAGATTGAATGTTTGTGCAGTTCCCGGAGGCACAGGAATTCCCCAAGTCCCTGCCAATAGAAATGAGAGCTGGCTACTTGATGCATCTTGACAAGGGCTGCTGCTCCCCAGCGTGGGCATCCAGTGCTGTCTCCTCTGTGACTCCGCTTTCCAGGATGGAGCAAAGAAGCACTTGCCAAAATTACATCTTGGGTAGGAGGAGGTGGCTTGTGAGAGTGTAAAGCAGGCAGGCTTTTATTTTTGTATTGTTACTCCCCTTGAAGGGCCTGTGAGATCCCAGGCTTTTTTTTTTTTTAATCATCACTTCAGTTATTGTGTGACAGGCACTAGTTTCTGCAGCAGGAAAATTGGTGGCTCATCTGCTGGAAGGAAAGTGTGGATAAACAAGGTGGAAATCTCCCCACAGGCAGTCTTTGCATGCCAATTTAAAATTGGCTTTGCCTACGGAGGGATGGGAGAGGAGGTTAACCCTGACATGCTTAGGAAGGCACAAGTTTTTTTCACTTTGACACTTAAATGGCTTGAGTCTTGTTTCAGATGTGCAGCTTGCTTCGGAGAAAGTCCCCACGGGCTTGGAGTGTAATATATATGGGAGTGGGCAGTAGATTGTGTCAGAGGAAATCAGCTGATGCAGAGATTGTAGTTGAGAATTGATAATGCTGGACACTGTCATACATTTAAGCACAGATCTGAAATTAGTCTTCTATGTGGGCTCTTTGTCTCCTTTACAGAGAGAGGAAAAACTGGAAATTTAGACAGACTAAGCTGAACCACTGCACCAACTGAAGATGCATCTTTCCTCTCCCTCATTCTCCTCCCTTCACCACTATATTGTAGCTCTTAAATTCTGGATCACAGCCCTGCAGGTACCAGGGGTTGTTTGAGTGAAATCATGCCTGACCAATCTAATAGACTTCTACAGTGAGATGACTGGCTTAGTGGATGACAGGAGAGCAGTGGATGTTGTTTATCTTCTCTTTATCAAGGTTTTGGATACCATCTCCCATAACTTCCTGGCAGACAAGCTGCGGAATTGCAGACTAGATAAGCAGACTGTGAGGTGTATTGACAGCTGGCTGAACTTCCAGGCTCATGCTGGGATCAGTGGCATGAAATCTAACTAGAGGCTAGCCACTGGTCGTGTACCCTGGGGACTGATGCTGGGGCTGATATTGGTTATTGTATACACTAATGGTCTGAATGGTGGGGCAGAGTAGTACCATTGGCAAGCTTGCAGAAGATACGAACTTGGGAGGAGTTGCTGATGTACCAGATAATGTCCTGCAGTTCAGAGGGACCGTGACAAGCTGGAGGAATGGGCAGGCAGAAATCTCATGTAGCTCAACAGAGAGAAATGCAGTGTCCTGCACCTGAGGCAGAATAATGCCCTAATAACAACATCCTGGGGGCTGACTGACTGGAAAGCAGCTTTGCAGAAAAGGACACGGACAACCAGTTGACCCAGAGCCCTTGCAGTGAAGAAGGTGGCCAACAGCATGATGGGCTGTGTTAGGCAGAGCTTTGCCAGCAGTTTGACTGTGGTCTTTCCCCTCTGCTGAGCACTAATGAGACCACAGCTGGAGTGCTGTGGCTAGTTCAGGGCTCTCCAGGGCAGGAGAGCGACATGGACATACTGGAGTGAGTCTGGTGAAGAGCCACAGAAGTGGAGGGATTGGAGCATCTGTTATGTGAGGAGAATGTGAGGAGAAGCTGTGAGAGCTGGGGCTGTTTAACCTCAAGAAGAGAAGGCTCAGGGACAGCCTTATTAATGTGTATAAAATACCTGAAAGGAGGTTGCAAAGAAGACAGAGCAACACTTTTTTAAGTGGTGTTTTGTGACAGGACAGGATGCAGCAGCCACAGACTGAAACACAGCAGCATCTGTCTGAACATCAGGAAACACTTTATTTTTTTCCTTTTTTACTGTGAGGATCACTGAGTGCTGGCACAGGTTGCCCAGGAAGGTTGTGGAGTCTCCATCCTTGCAGATACTCAAGTAACGCTCTGCAGAGGTCCCTTCCAACCCCTAACATTCTATAATTCTAATCTGGATATGATCCTGGGCAGCTGGTTCTAGTTGGTCCTGCCTGAGCAGGGCAGGTTGGACAAGATGACCTCTAGAACTCTCTTGAAACCTCGACCATTCTGTGAATAAAGAGACTGAAGTCAGATTTTTCTCAGTGGTGCTTAGTGACAAGATGAGAGGTGATGTGCAGACAAGGAAATACAGGATGTCCTACTTAAGCATTGGAAAATAAAATAAAGAAAAAAGCCCCAACAATTTTTAGAGTGAGGCTAGAACAGGTTGCCTAGATAAATAGTGAAGTGTCTGTACAGACTCAAACTCTGACTGGACATGGCCCTGAGCAACCTGTTCTAGTTGAACCTGCAAGATGACTTTCTTAACTGTTTTGTGTCCAAGTGCTTCAACCCAGCTTCTGTGGAAAGGTGGGCAGCTTGTCTGAACTTGGCATTGAACAGACTCTGCTGAAGCAGCTTCACTAGGCTCTCTTGGCCCTTTCCTCCCTTGGTGAAGTGGGAGGGTGACCGGCAGACCCGAGGGTACACTGCAGGCAGACCCAGCAAAGCCGTGTATGCCTGCCCTGAGCTGGCAGCCAGCTTCGGGGTGACCAAAGCAGATGCCAGGAGGCTTTTGCAAGAGCATGAGAGGAAGAAATGGGGGGCAGATGGGGCGCTCCAGGGCCTGTGCTGTGGGTGCAGAGTTGGCTCTCTGGTTTGCACTCTGGCAGTGCAGACTATACATCTGAGCACTCTTCCGCCTGTCCATGTGGAAATTGTCTGTGAGCTTGAGATTGCCAAAAATCCTTCTCCTTCCTGCCTGTGTGTTGTCCTTTCCTCTGTCTGCTAGTGGTTATCACTTCAGCCAAATTGTTGGCTTTTGACATTTTCTGGCCCTCTAGTCCCTCATCATCGCCTTTCCATCCTGCCACAGGATTCCTAGACACCAGTCATCCTCTCCTTCAGTCTGGCCACTAGCTGATCCATCCTGCACAGTCTTGAGATGGGAACTATATTTTCGCCCCTTCCCACGCATCCTGACCAGCTCCCTAACACCTCCTGGGAGAGTCTCAAAACCTCTGGTCACATTTCCCCACTTGCCTAGCGGCATGTTAGGATCCCACAGAGCCTGACGCCTTTTGCTTTAATGTGTCTGACCTCAGGGATCAATATTACTGTTTTGGCCAAAGAAATAACCGTGCATAACGAGGTTTATAGCATCGATTCACTAGGCTAGGGCTCTTTGTTTTCACAAGCCACCAAGCTCGTCCCTCCCTTCCAAATAACCTGGATTGACAAATAAAATGTAAAAAATCAATAGTCGTCTCCATGCTTTTCTGGCCTGGGGCCATCCATGTGACCTGAACACCCTCCCTTTCTTCCTCACCTCTAGCAATCAGTGTGCTGCATCCCCAGGTTGCTGGGCTGGTTGGGGTCTGATGATGAATGTGTTGCTGCTGCATAGAGGGACTAGAAATTATTTCCTGCTCAGGAGCGTGATTTAAAAGCTTTGGGGACAGAGGGAGGATCTGTAGGCTGCTTTTGAGGTGCTCAAAAGTATGGGTGGGCAGGATAATTCTCCTCATCAGCCCCCCTCAATGGCTGTCATCAGATATGCAAATGACTACCAATTATTGGCTGATTTTTTTTTTTTATTTGAAATGAGATCATCTCCCTTGATTGCCACTTGTTATCCCCTGATGGGGGTCTCTGGGAATCTGCCCTGGATCAAGTGGTTTTTGCAGTTCTCATCATCTTTCTCTTGAGGTCAGCTGCTCCCAGGCTGGGAAAGGGCATATTTGTATTGCTGCTCATTTTAGAAACCTCTTGCTCCTTCCTGTATCCTGGCTTCGGAGCAGCGCAACGCACAGGCTGCTGCTGTTGGGGTAGTGTACCCTGTTACCTGGTGTCTGCCCGTGGCACTAGGGACCAAGTTGGAGTCTGGCCGTATCTGATTTCAGCTGAAGATAGCTTTCTCCTGTGCCTCGTGTAGCCTGTCAGGGAAGTGAGGAATGGAAATTCACATTGATTCATGTTACCCTTCTGCCACAGAAGCTGGGAAACTCCTTCCAGAAAGGAGGGAGTGGGGAAAAGGCTTTCATAGTTCTTGGTCTTAATTACAGTTTGTTAAGTTTTAAGGCAATAATGGCTCTTCTTAATGAAAATCAAACTTGAGATGCCACCGTGGAGAGCCAGTCGTGCACACATACGTAAATCTCTCTTTTTTCTTTTTTCTACTACGTAAGCTTTATACCTTCTGTTTCAGAAATACTCCTCTCCCCAACCATTATCATTAAATAAGCTCTGGAAAAACCCAAAAGCAAAGGTGTGGGTCTGCCTTCTGATGTTACATATTGGCCATGTGGCTGTACCCTAGACCGTGTGTGAGCTCATCATTTTGGTGAAGAGGGTGCATGGTCTCCTCTCAGACACTGGGAAGGGGCCAGTTTTTCTCCATGTCCCTTGCTACAAAATGAAATTTCTCCATGGAGAATAATACGTACTTATTCAAAGCCCATTCGGTTATAACTGGTACAAGGGATGCCAATGGGAAATGTGTTAGAACAGAAACCTTGCCTGGTAAGGGACGTTTGTGAAAAGGACTTACTGGTCTCTCTGCTTCCTGGGACAGTAAAAGGGTAATGGATTTGGTGTAAGAAACATTTAGTCTTGCTGTTGAAAAGCTTCTCACCTTGAGGAACAACTCCAAAATACACTCAAGCTTTGTAGTGTGGTCCTTCTGACCGTGGGTCTGAAGCACAAACCTCTAGTTTCTTGCTGTTGCTTGTGTTGGTTTCTTTTTACTTCACACTTGTGTGGCATTTTTCACACTCAGGTCTCTAAAGCTTCAAGTGTGGTTGGTGTTTGTTCTCTGTCTGTCCCTTGCTAGGGTATTTAAGAAAGCTGTGGGGCAGTGATCAGAACAGGCAAGCAGGAATCAGGATTTCTGGATTATCTTCTCAGCTCTGTCACCAACTGCATGATCTTAGTTCAGTCGTTTGGTATCTGTTTTGCGCTGCGATCATCTTTACACTCAGTTTTTTCTGTTGTAGGTTTTCCAACAAGTGGATTTCAACAAGAAGCCAGGACGTATGAGTGCTAAGCCTATAAACTTTGCGGTGATCTTGAAGCTTTCCAATGTCAACCTGCAGGAGAAGGCCTTCCGAGTAAGTGGAACCCCAGTGGCCAGCAGTGCACAGCTTCTCTGTAAACAACAGAGTTGCCCTGGCAGTATTCTTTGTGTTCCCGTCCCGTAAGGCTGGAGGCTTGTTTCCCAGTCTGGCCACTGTAGGATTTAGTTCCTATCTGATATCTGCATTTCTGCTTCCCCTTCCCAGGATGGACTCATTGAACAGCTCTATGACCTGATGCTTGAGTATCTCCATTGCCAAGCCCACAGCATTGGATTCCCAGAGTTGGTTCTCCCCACTGTCATTCAGGTAAGGTGTAAGGTGCTTCTCGGTCATGCCATGGATGTGCAGAGATAAAGTCATTTAAGCTAACAGTGAACTCAAGATGGTCCTCACAATGTGAGGAGAGAGCCATTTACCTTTTCTTAATTATAGTTTTATTTCGTGTTTTGGGGGATTCTTGGGGAGGACCAGAGGCATCGCATCTAATTAGGAGGCTGAAGGTAGGTGAAAGTGGCTGTGGAGTTAGCCACTCTTCTGGATCCAAAGTGGAACAGAGGGCTGCATAACTGCTGTAGAGATGTGGTTTTGACTAGTGAATGCAGATGAGTTCTTGGCAGTTTAGGGTTTCCCGAATTGCTGTATTGTCTCGGAGCAGTACCCGTGCTCCGTGAGCCCGTACTTTTCTTCACCTTACGGCCTCGCTCACGTGCTCTCCACAAGATGGCAATCTTCCCTCCTTTCACAGCGTCTCCATCGACTGGGGCACTTTCTCCCCAAGTCCCTCCATACAAAACCGTGCAATTCCTGTCTCCATCCCTCCTCCTTCCTGCAGCGACCAGCAGTGCTGCGAGGTAGTCTCCTTTACCTCTCCCCTGGCATTCCGTGGCGCAGGGTGTTCTTCGCAGCCACTTTGTGTGCGCGTACTTCGTTGTCCACAATAAAACTGCCTAATAGTGCTGTGCATCTGGGCGCATTGTGCATAATCCTTCCCTAATACCTTGCTAGCTGGGTGGCTTCAGTTTTGAACGAGCGGTGACCTCTGCTTTGCACAGGATTGCTCAGTGCAAACGTGTTGGAACTTGTTCCCTCCCTCCCTATTTTTAACTCGTGAGTGGCAGGTGTCATGAAACCAGCAGAGCGCTGCTGTCGGATCCTCCACGGGGACACGGGCCTCTGCTTTGCTTTGGCGTCTGCCGTGAGACCCTGTGTCTGCACGCCTTGTTGCTACGGTGCCTCTGGTTGACGTGGGAGCAATGTCTCGGTTGGGACCCGCGGGCTGCTTGGGAGGCAAATCTCCTTGTTTCTGCCGTATGTAATAGGCTGGCATCTGTCAGGCGCATGGCTCTTGGCTGGGTCCCTGCAGCCTGGCACAGGCCACTGCCTAGCTGGCACTCGGCTGCTTTGGCTAATGTGAGCTGACAGGCGCTCTCTGTGCTAGGAAGGCAGCTCCTGTGCTTGCTCTCGCTTTGCGTGCTTCTCACTTATCGGCAGCGAACAAAGCCCTTTCCTCTCAGCCAGCAGCTGTTGAGAGCATCGGAGCTGTCGGAGCCGATGTTCTAGCTGGAATGAAAAACGGCTGACGGCCCTCTGGCACCGAGCGCCCTGTGGCTTCCAAACACACCCTGGGACCAGCCTGTATTTCTGCAGAGAATTAATGCTATCGGATTCCTATTTGGCTGCCACTAACCGCAGCCTCGTGGCGTCTGCTGGGCTGGGGTGCTGAGGTTAGCTTCCCAAAATCTCCGAGTCTTCGGGAAAGCATCGGGGGGGGGAGGCTTTTCTCCTGGAACAGTTCCAGTTAACTGTAAAAATCCATCTGTCCTGATTCTTCCTCCCCGATGAGCTCACGCTTCTCTCAGTGCCGTGTCGTAGGGGCTGCGTTCCAGCTGGCGAGGGTTGCATTCCTCATCTTCTGGTCAGCGGCTTTGGGAGAAGCTAGGCTGAACTGCCTTCAAACTGAACTTTAAAACCTCCTTGCCTGGAAGGCAGGAAGCACCCGGGCAGATCAAAGGAAAAGAGAGCCAGAAGGAACAGGAGACAGTTCAAAGGCTTCTGTTCTGCCCAGCCGCTGGGACGACCCCATGGTGGTCACTGCCTCCATAGGCTGGTAAGGAGCTCAGCATGCAGAGTTGGTGTGTCTGGATGCTAGGAGGAGACTGCCTCTTCCCTCCTCGCAAGCCCAGACAGACATTGCGGAACAGGGTTGGGAGATTAAAGGGAAAAAACGGGCAGATGTCAATAAGGGGTAGGTACTTCTGGGTGGAGGCAGGAGGTGTCATGATCTAGGCATGACTTGGAGCTAGATGGAAGGGCAGGAAGCGCTGGTTTGCCTTGCCAGCAGCCACTCCTGCTCCTTGCTCTCTGTCCCCTCTGCTTTTTGTGGGTGGGCGATTGGGCTTGATTTGGGTTCCCTGGAACACACACCCCCCCAGCTGCTTCAGATCATTTATAGTTCCCTGCGTCGTTTACAGTAAGAGGAGCTGGGGTTTTGCTGTGGTCTCTGCTGGTATAAACCATTGGTGTTTAAGGCTGGCAGTTCGACAGAATCAATCCCACTAATCACAGAGCTGCTTAGCTGGGAACCGCCGTGAGATGTTAATGACATATGTGCACACACACGTACACGCATGTTCTAATTGTTTTATTCTGGAAAGATATGGTTGTTGTATTTGGCACAGTGAAAAAACACATACACAGAGTCCGTTTCTCTCTCTCTCTCTCTCTCCATCCTCTATCTTCTTTTACCTTCTTGGTTGTTCCCTGCCTCTTAACACAGGACCGAGATCTCATTACGTTTCATTAATATCTGTGGCAGATAGTGGTGGGACTGCAAGGGATTGCAGGAGTAGGAGAGAGGAGGGGGAAACAAGAAATGAAGCATATGGCTGTGAGAACGAACACAGAACACCAAACTGCACAGATAGAGCCTGAGATTTTGCAGGATTTCTGGTGACACTTCTGCAACGAAAGAAAAATGATAATGTATGTGGCAGCGGATGAAATGGATCTGGGGCTGCAGCTGTGGGGATCAAGTGAGATAAATCGAATGACAAATGCATCTCTCAGTGGAGATAAATATGCAGCACCTATAAAAAATAAATATTTTAGAAAGGGGGGGTAAGAGTAGGACAGGCTTCACCAGCAGAAGAATAGTTTTGCTGATGGTTCCTCTGTACTTGTTTGATGGGCTCTTTGCTTTGTGGAAAGTGGAAAAGGTTCATTTTAACTCCCATATGTCAGAGTTGGATGTATGATGGCAGGTGGGTGTGTGCTGGGGATAAAGGCACAAGAGAAGCCCCTGCTGTTAGGTAATGGGGGACGTTCTCCACGTGTGTAGCAGAGAGCAGATCCTGCAGCAGTACACCCATTGGGAGAGCAGTGTCCTGGCAGAGAGAGGCTAGCTGTGACTGTCACCTCTTGCTTAATATTTAATACCTACCTACTTGGCATGTGGGATCAAGTCAACATGTAGGCTTAAAAGGAGGGAGACATCTTGCTCCTTGCCCCAGCTCTGTCTTGTGAGGCAGAACATTACAAGCCGTAAGCAGAGAAGGCGGTGCTGTATTTGCTGACTAGAAACCCTTTATCTCTATCATGATAACATCTGCAGGTCCCAGCTGAGATGAAGGTTCAATTGTGGTTAACCATTTTCTTTTGCCTCGTTGGATCTCTTTCTCTAAATCAAGTGTCTGTGTAGTGTGTGTGTGTATATATGGCTGTAGCAAAGAGCTTGGCCAGCAGAATTTGGACAGCAGACCAGAGGCTTGGTTGGTGAATGTTCTTAGCAGATGGTGTAGTAGATTGGAATTCAAGCCATGAGTCAATCTGGACACCCCCGTTTCTGTCATCAAAGACATCCACTGCTGCCTTAGTTTTTAGTTTGGAGGTGTCAGAACAGTGCAGTGGCGTTGGAGGCTGGTTTGTATTGGAAGGGGAAATCTTTGGTGGGGAGAAAAGAGGTTTGCTTGAGGACGAGGCTACTGAGATAGAAAACACCACAAAAACATACTGTTTATAATGAAGTCTCTCATTGTTTGAGAATAGTGAAGTGTGTTTTGGGCCCAGAGAGAGGGCAGGAGCAGATTCTTTGTGAGTAGGATGGTCCTTGCCGTTTCAGGCAGCAGTAGGGTTTGTGGTTTCCTGGCAGACTCGCTCTTGTCCTGAGTGTTGCACATAAGGCTTTGGGTCTAAAAGAATTATCTAGGCACATGGTGCACAGATTGTTCACAGGAGGGTTATTTTGTAAGTTTTTGTGTGGTGGGTGTGTGGGTTTGCGCCCTTGAAAACTCAGCGGTGCCAGTTGGAGTTGGGTTGGTATGGTCAGACATTAAGCAAACCACCCTGTGTGACTCTGTAGATGGCCATTTGTCCTCTGCCTCCAATCCCACCCATCAGTCTCATCCACAGCCTCTTGTATTTGGTATTCCCATTCCAATATTGACTGGTGTTCTGCAGTCTTAACCCACAGACACCTTTCCCCATTCTAATCCTGGCTTCCCTGTGCTTTTGACCATGGAGCATCCACAGGTATCCTCTATTATTCCTGATTTCCATCGATATGGTCCACAGTCCCTCTTACTCTTTGGCTGAGCAGGAGACAGTGATATTGTACCTATGATGGTAGCTAGGAGCTGAGGCCTCAGCGTAGACTTTTCTCCTGCTGGCTGCTTGAACTCCCTTGATACTTTTTTTTCAGAAAGAAGTAGTGTTAAAGGGTGCAAAGAGCTGTTTTTGAGCAAGGTCCCTGCACCAGATTGCGTACAAACATCTGGCCTGTCACTGCAACTCCTTGCACCCTCCCAGCCTGGGGTGGCAGGACCCTCAGGGTTGAAGATGGGTGATACTTTGGAGTATGGTATGAATTGAAGGGAAGAGACACCCCATGCTGTCTGTCACTGGGGGTGGGAAATGTGTTTTTGCTGATGGGATCTCTTTATGGAAACTATTACATTGCTTTCATTCTTCCTCTCCTTTTCCTGCTCCCAGCTAAAATCTTTCCTGAAGGAATGCAAGATTGCCAACTACTGCAAGCCTATCCGGCAGCTCCTGGAGAAACTGCAGGAAAATTCTGCCTACATCGCCAGCAGGCGTCAGAAAGCTACCTTTGGTGTGGCCAGCAGGGAGTCTGTGGTGAGTCTGCTACGTCGATTTGGGCTTCCTGGAAAGACAGTCAGACTCCGGCTGCTGGGGTTGAGCGGGTGGCAGAGGGAGGAGGGACGGCGAGATGATGGAAATGGGAGTGTGTGGGGTGGGGCAGATGTTCACAAACAACTGAACTCGGCAGGGCTCTGATGCTATAGCTGGCAAGACTCTGCAGCCAAGAGCCTCATGGAAAACACAATCCATAAATTATACCCTTCTATTATTTATAACACACACGCATGGAAGTGCCTGGCTTTGCTGGGGCATCTCCTTTACTGAAAAGTTTCTTTATTTTCGTCATCCCATTCCTGATACGTGGGTGCCAGGTTGTGCCTGAAGTGATAGGGAGGATTCTGCTGGCTCTGTAAGTGGATTGTTTCCTCCTGGTCTGTAGAGACCAGTCTCCAGCAGTGTAGAACCAAGGCGTCGACAGACTGGTATGTGGCAGTTTAGGATCTTGAAGCAAACCTTTTCCCATTTTCCTGGGCCTTATGGAGACGGAGCTATAGAATAAGGAAAGTTATGAGCAGTAAGAACCGTGATCACGCACCACCGTGGCCACTGCAGTTGCATCTCAAGAGAGAGGCTGGTATATTCTTCTGTCTGCAGCCTGAGCATCCAGCCTGCTGAGAAAACGGGGAGCACGTTGGACACAGAGAAAGATGCAGTGGCTCTGGGTGGCTCATGGCAGCTGTGGAGCAGTTGAGTTAAACGTCAGGATTCTCCCTTAGTGATGAGATGAAAGAGGAGTGACTAAGGTGATGATGGAGACCACCCTCTTATCTTAGGAAATGAACTGTAGCACAGCTACAAGACAGTGTGTTAGACGGTGTGTTAACTAATAGTTGGCCATCTGGCTAACAGGCTGAGAGATGCTGCCTTTCTCCTTGTTCCTTTGCTCCAGGAGTCTGCCTGCTCTGAGCCAGGTCCTCTTAGGGATGGTGCAGCATATTGTCAGGATATTCCTTTTGGTGTCCTTGCTTGAAGTTTTTTTTTTCTTTTGCTGTGCTCCATCCTTTGAAATCCAGGCCCTGTGTAAATGAAGCCAAAGGGAAGGAAGCCTTGTTAATGAAGCTTTGTTTGCGTGTCCTTTGGGTTGGACATTTTATCTTTGCTTTTTATCCAGCCCAGCAGCCTTTGCAAGCCAGATAGCAGGTGAATTCTGTGTGTGCATACGTCTCTGTGTGAGAGGAAGAGCGAGTCTGACTCTTCCTTGTCTGGCAGGAGAGAGGTAAAAATATTTCTGTCTGCAAGCTAATTGATGGGTCAGAGTGGTCTCTCTATGGCCACGTGGTATCATTGGGAAGTCTGGAGTTCTGCATCATTGAAATCTCCGCCTGTTGGCATGGAGCTAGGCAGGGAGCAGAGGTTGCAGTGCAGACTAATTTGTCTTCAGACACTCAGGGGTGGGGACTGCAGGAAAATTAGCCTTTGAAATCCTGACATATCAATGCTAGGACTCAGCAGTGCTATTCTGGGATTAAGGGGTTGATAGAACCGGGTTTGAAGTGACTGAGTAGTGTTTGGTTCTGTAAATGCCATTCTGGGTTGGACTGTTTTGCTGAAGGAATTATGCTTCCCGTCTGGAGTGAAGTGGTTAGGGTTTTGTTGTTCTGTATTTTTTGCGGGCAATGCTGTGACCACCCACCCACTCTGCAGAGGTAGAGATTTCAGCCTCTGGGGCTCTCCGTGAAACAGATGGGCTGGGGAAGGTCGCTGGCTACATAAAACAGGGTTTCCAACAACTCTGCCACTGTCTGCTTTTCCCAGCAACTCTGGCTGCAATCCCTTGTGGAAAAGCTAAATGATTATTTTAACATCTTGCTGCCTGTATGTCTCCTAGTTGACATTGGTGCACCTGCTTTCCCAGGGACATCTGGGTGGGTGAGCAGCATGAAGCAGGCAGGGTTGGCTCTGGAGGAGCAGCAACAGGCAGCCTGCCTCGAGTGAGGGACGTTGGTTCAGAGAAAGAGGCTCCAGTTTGCCAAGCCTGTTCGGAGACGGCTGTTCTGCCATTTAAGGGGATGGAGCAACAGTGTACAGGGCTGTTCAGGGAGGATGCCTGTGCAGTCTTGTATTTTTGCGCTGTATTGTCCGATGGGAGAAGGGAGCCTTTCTCTTCCTGCGGTTAATGGCATATTGGTGCTCCTGGGAGCCGAGGAAACAGCTCGCTCAATACTTTTGTGGGGTGGAAGAGCCATAGCGGCTTATCTTTTGTGGGCAGGTTTGTGCCCAGGTGGCCCTGTGTTTTCCCCCTACTCCTTTGCAAGCAGATGGTGTAGATTCCCAAGAAGGGCCAACGCTCCCACAGAGACTGGGCTTCCCAGAATGATTCGGAGTGTCCCTGGAAGTCTGGGTTGAGTTTGCCAGGCTGTCTCCAAGATACATGGGGCATTGGCACTTCTGTGTGCAAACACTGCCAGAAAAGGGAAGGGAAGGAGGGGGGTGAGCGGAGGGGAGGTATTTGTAGATCCCCCTTGCCAGCAAGAGCAATTGAAAGCAAATGCTCTCTGGTATTCCCATCCATGCATTTGTGCCTGCTCCACTGTAGAGAGCAGAGCCCAAATTCTGAGCAAATTCTTCCATGCAACATGCTGAAATGCAGCTTTCGTGGGGGGAATTACAGAGAAATAGGTTTAAATGAGGGGAATAAAGGTTGTGAATGTGCTCGGATGTGCAGTCCTGAGTAGTGGGAGTGCTTTAGGAAGCTGGATTTTGCCTAAGGGTCTATATTGTATAATTTTAAAATAGAAATGTCCTGGGGATTGAACTTAGGGCTGCGGAAGGAGCATGGGGGTGCAATGTTGAATGTAATGTGGAGGGACTACGGAGAGATCCCTCCTTGCATCCCAGAAACTCTGGTATGGAGGGATAGGCACACCAGGTATGTTCAGTCTGGCTTCTTCCACGTTATTTTAAGATTCAGAGCTTTACTCTTTTTTTTTTTTTTTCTTTTTTTAAGAGGCAGATTAATATTTGAGAGTCAGTGCTTTTTTTGAGAGTACAATGCTAAGGGGAGCCAAAAAAAGCAGAGCCCGCAGCTGAAGTTGAATCCAGATGCATAATGTGCAGCTCTCGTTTCAGGTCCATCTGCACTAGCGTGGGCCCTGGCGTGGCAGGGGAGGACAAGGGTGCCCCAGGACCCGCAGCGTGTGCCCGGCTGCGTTCCGGCTCCGTGGCTCCCAGGCAGACCTTTGCCCTGAGCTGAGAACCTTCGTTTAAGAACAGTGCAGCCCAGCAGGCTGTTACGCTTAATGAAATGTGAAGTGAGGGAATGAGCTGATGGAAAGCATTGCCTCATTTCCATGGGGTTTCCAGATCTTCGGCTTTTATCCTCATCTCGCTTTTCAGATGGTTTTTCTGGAGGGTGGGTGATGGTCTGTGTTACATTGGTACAGGTACAAAGCACCCGTGTGATTCATGCTGGGTGTTGCCCAACAACACAGTGATGCAAAAGCAGGAAGAGAAGGAGAATTGCAAATGGTTAAAGTGGGTGTGGTGGCATCCACTCTCTCAAAATTCCCGTTGAGGTGTTCTGACTAGAAGGATGGGAATGTTTTAATGGTCTTTTTTTATCTCTGGATTCCAGCACACTTTAAAACCAGAAGAGCTGTATCAGACAGGACAAATAGACTTTTGCCCTCTGTAAGAATAGTCTTTCTAAGAAGCTGTCCGTACCGAGCAGCATCAACAAATTGCCTGATTACAGCTGGCAGCCTGATACGAGCCTGATCTATAAATGGGGTGACTTTGTACTCCTTGGGAATTACTCCTCTTGCCGTCGTGGTGGGTCAGACCGACAGTAAAGCTGTGCTGTCTGCTGGCTGGCGTCTCCACTAGCGAGTGCTGCCGGAGTCGGCGGCACATCAGCTGTGCTTTCAGGCAGCCTGCCGGGGAGGAGACCGGAGAGCAGACGCAGGCTCCAGCCGTGCAGACCTGGAGCCATGTTACAAACAGTCCCGTGGGGGTTGTGAGTCTGGGACCCGTGATTACCAGAAAGGGCCTGCTTGGCTTGATGCAGTATTGATAGCGCCTCTTGAAGGATGCATAAATAGATTCTGCGCCATTAGAGTGCAGGTGACACAAGCTGGTGGCCATTTAATTGCCAAAGTTCAGCTGCTGGTGCCAGCTGCAGAGACCACAGATCATCTCCACTTCCCTCCCAGTGATGGGCCACATCAAGAGCTGGTGCAGACTGATGTATTTCACTTCACAGTATGCGCTGAGTACTCGCTTATTTGTGTAAGCTGGGCGCTCTGCTCTGCCATCCGTTGCAGGGACCTGCTCTTTCTGTGTTGTTCATACACTGCTCTTTAAACAAACTTTTTCCTGCACCTTGGCTCACAGGCTGCAGCCAACACACTGTAAGTCCCTAGTTTTGGGGCTCAGCTCCCCAGAAGCAATTCATTTGGCGTCTGCTGGAGAACATTTGAGCTGTTGCTGCATTTTCTGCTGTGATGACGGTCTGGCCTTTTGTTCCCACCCTCAAACAGGAGCATTGTGTACCCACAGCTGCACGTACAGAGCTCTGGGTTTGTTCTCAGCCCTGGACTCAGGATACTCTTTTTGGATCTGTGTTGACTTTTGAGTATATCTACTCTAACCTTTGTTCCTGTTGCTTGTTCCCTTCCTCCTTTGCCTCTTTTAATTCCTACTTGTACGTCATGTCTTTCTGCTTACATTAGATTGACTTTTTACTGCGGGGTAATGCAAAGCCTTTGGGCACTGTGGTAATCCACTTAACAGGTACAGTTCTGTGTGGGTTTTAAGTTAAAGAGATGTTGCCAGGTTAAAAAGAATGTATTTTAATAGGACATACCGCCACCCCTCTTTCAGCACTAACATGCCAAATGATTGAAGCGTGAATGAATTTTTAACCATTTAATTTGCTCCCCACCATTTACCATGTCTTCACCTCCTTATTCTCCCTGCTTGGACAGGATCAACACTTCTTGCTCTGCTCTCTCAAGGCTGGGATGAGCCCGAGACCTTGCAGGGGAATGTTTGTTTCAAAAATAAACACTTGTCTGTAGAACGGGGGGAACAGGCAATCAGACACCTTTGGTACTTAGGTCTTGTAAATGCTTGTGTGAGGTGTTTCTGAATTAAAAAGCAAGAACTGAGCAGGTGATCAAATGCCTCCGTTGAAGGAGCAGGGGACAAATTTTGTCCTGATAGATCCTCTCATCTGTCCCTTTGATTCCTACCTTCAGGTTTCAGTTGAAGTAATTTCTTTTTCATTACAGTAGGCTGCATCATCTGACTTGACTTCTGTGTCAGTGTCTTCTCCCTAGAGCTAGAGTAGAAGTGAGTGTTTAAGGCCAAGATGGTAGTAGTAAATCCCAGAAGACATCAAGCTGATTTTAGGAGAGCCTATTGTGAGTTCTGAGCAATTCTGAGAATCAAGCCTCTTCTAGCAGTGAGAAATGGGAATCTGGGAGCCCTCATTTCAGGCCACCATGCTGAGAAAATTCGGTGACCTTCCATAAGCTAAAGCATTTTAGCCACCACCACATAGATGCTCCTTTTTGAGGACTTTATGGTGTTCTTCAGTGCCATTGGTATCCTGTGTTTTGGTTTTGCATAAGTAGGCTTTTGCATTGGCCAGCCTGTCCGTTCCATCTTTTGGCTTTCTTTGATTTCCCTGCAGTGCCCAGGTGTTACTTTACCTGAGGCGAGTTGTCAGTCACGCCACTCCTGACTCAGTAGTTGCTTAAGTGACTGTGCCTGAATTCACACTTAGTCCAGCTTGCGTTCCTGGTCATGGTTGCCAATTTCCTACCCAGAAGCTGGGAAAAGGTGGTTTGGGAAAGGGTCCTAACCTCTGGTCTTGACTCCCTGCGTTTGGCAAAGTTGTATTGGAAAAGCGCTTTGAGAACCTTTCTTAAATTTGTACCCCTTCTCTCCACAGGAACAATGGGAGAAGCAGGTCAAGGAGGAGGGGACACCTCTGACCAAGTATTATACTCAGTGGAAGAAGCTAAGAGAGAAGGAGATACAACTGGAAATCAGCGGCAAAGAAAGAGTAAGAATGAAATGTCTAATTTACTGGATGTCTTCTGTGCCGTGGGAAGACGAGAGCGCCGTGTTGTGGTAGCAGGGTGGTGCCTGGTCAAAACCAGCTCCGCTGATGTGAGCTGAAATGGGCTGGAGTCGTACAAGTGCGTAGGCTGGGCGTTCTTGGAAGGAGCGTGTGGCTGGATGGCAGCCTTGCTGGTGTCTTCAGCTCCCTGCGGATTTGTCTTGCTGGGATCTCTAGGAGCAACATCTGTGCCCCCTGGCTGGAGGCTGTTGATTTGCCCAGGTTAACAGAGGACAGGTGAGATAGGGTGAAGTAGCACTGGGGTAAGTTTCCCTCTGTCCCTGTTTAGGCTCATGCTGTTCAAGATCCATTGGTGCAGCAGCAGCAGCCATTGTAGTTCAAGGGCAGGAGCTGAAGACAGTAGAGACAGAGCAATTGTGTGTGCTGGCAGGGGCAGGTTGGGTGACAGATTCGATGTGTCTGAGCAACTGGGGCAGAAGCCCGATTGTGGATGTTACTTTTGGAACACGCATGTGATGTAGTTTTGAAGTTTAGACTGTACATATGGTTCCTGCTCGGTGTATTTATCCTCACATTCATGGGACTTCTCACATTGCTTTGGGCAGTTTGCATCATTTCTTCCAAATGGCATCGCCTTCCTGATAGTAAATCAGAGTGGGTCGAGCTCGTGTAGGCCTTTAGCTCTTTTTCCAGCTCTGCGGAATGTGACCGGATTGCCATGCTAAAACCTAACTTTGCAAGAAAATTGTGGGGGGGAAAAGCTGCTTGTCACCCTAGCAAAGGGAATAGCGAAGATGAGTTCTGTTCTGCACTTTCTCATTTCACCCGTGTGGGGATGGCTGGTTGTGAGGTGGGACTTGCTGTCTGGACAGAAGTGCTCAGACTGCCGTTTCCCACATCTCCTGCCCAAGGGAAGCTCCTTGGCCCGTCCTCATGGCACTGCGCTCCAGGATGCAGAAGGTGGGGGTGGGAGCTTGCTTACATTAGGAGTCGAAAGGAAAGCTGTCTCGATGCTAATGCAATGAAAGTGGCTGAGCTAGGCTCCTGGCCAGGGAGCAGGAAATAGATATAATTGGTGTCTCCAGCGTATGGTGGGGAACAATTAAAATAATCAATGGGACATGAGGATGATTGGCTCTGAGCCAAGTCCCAGAGTGCGGTAGAAGACCTGGGAGATCCTAGAAATGCTCAGTATCGTATACCAGCCTGAGATAAGGACAGGAGGCTGAAATTCCCTGGGGCAGCCATGCAGAGGGAACAAAAAAAGCATGCTTGTTTTCTGTGCGAACCCAGCAGGAGAATGTGGCCTTTGCGGAAAGGAAATTAAGGAGGGGGAGCTAAGAAACGGCAAGAAGCAGTGGCTGTGAGCGGCACTAAAATCTTGCCCAAAGCTGGCCCTTCTGGTGTGAGCTGACACTTTCCTGGTACTGAAGCAGCTATGGCAGGGGGACAGGAGACCAGTCCCCGGGGCAGACAAGCCCCCTGACTCATATTAAAGGGAGGAGGGGAGCTGGAGCTCCGTGGGGTGGCCAGGACCCGTGAGGTGCAGAGCTCTCCTTGAGGAGGATTGCTTTCTTACGGCAAGGCTCAAGAAGGTGACTTCAGAAACCAGGGGAAGTCTGAAGGGCAGTGACAGGGACTTGTTTTCTCTTGGAGAAAGTGGGCTGAACAGATAAGCCGTAGAGAGAGACAGACTTTGGAGTTAGCTTTCCGAAAGGCCTGTGGCTGCCTGACATCTTTGCTTGGTGAATGGGGCTGTTGTCTCTCTCGGTGGGGACTGCTAGCTTAATGATGCAGCATTGTGAAGCCCCAGCAGGAGAGTGAACACCATGAGGCCCATTAGGGCTGGGAAAATCCATGTCCCATTAGCAGCCATTGGGGGGAAGAAATAATAACGGAAAAAATCAGCCTGGCTCTCAGCTGGTATGAGCTGCAGCTTGCCTTATATAACAAGGCTGACCCCGTCTGCCCATTCCATTTGCTTTTCCCAATGTTGTTTAATGGGATGTAGAGTAATCGGCTTCGTGAGACTCAGTAGATAGTAACCCTCTAGCTGGGGATTAAAAGACTGGCCCCCAAATTACCTAATTACTGCTACTGTGTGATGAACACAGGCTGTATCTGTGAGTCATAGCTCAGCGCAAGTCTCATGCCTTTGCTTTGTGATCACTCTGCACCTAGTCGGGTTTTCTGGTGCCTTTATTTTGAGGTGCCCATCTTGAAGGCACTCCTGTGGAGCCTCAGAAAGTTGGAGGCAGCACAACTCAGCATGATTCGACACCACGTCCTTTTTAATGTGCTGAGGTTGAGTGCAGCCAGTACCGATGTCACCCAAAACTGTAGGCTGCCTGTGGAAATGGGGACTTTTCCTAGGCAGTATGAAAATACAAAGAAGTCCTAGCTAACAGCCTCTGCTCCCTGTTGTACATGCCCTGCACAGGATACTGGAGAATTTTTTCACAATGTTGAGATAAGTCTCTTTTGCTCCCTTGAATTGGAGAACTGTTCTGCATTGTGTACATGAGACATTTTACTCATACACAGCTCCATTTCTACTTTAAACTTACTAAGTGATGAGCCCCATGGAAACTTTCCATGTGTGAGGAGGGAGAATAAGATCTTGGATGATTTTTGCGTTTTATTTACTGCTGCTGAGCAGCAACAGTGACCGAGGTCATGGAGAACATGCCAACAGGGACTGGGGCAGTTGTTGCAGCAGTTGTTTGTTGTCAAAACTGGGTTTCTGCTTCTGTTTTTGAGACTTTGAACCTCAGGTGTTTCCTAGTTAGGCAGTGCTGGACTCCTGCTGCTAAAGAGTGATAGCTACCGATGCTGCCAGACGGGAACTCTGCAGGTAGCATGGCTCTTGGCACAGAAGAGGGCCCAAAGATGCTGCCTGTGACTGGGAGACTGCCAGAGTGAGCTCAGCATGTCATGGTGATGACATGCCACAGTACCTGTTGGAGTGATCATCTCTGGGACGTGAGAGGCCTTGAGCCAAATTGAGCTACCGAGAGAGGACATGGTAGTCCAGGTCTTGGGCTGCAGGAAGCGTCGGTGCTTCTCCCCGAGGCTGGGATGGTGGCAGCATGACCTGGCTGAGGCACTTGCAGAGGCAAGGGATGTATAAACTGCAAGGGATCAGATATGGGGACTGTGTCTGTGATCACAGGCTAATGCTGTCATATATAGCTGCTGATATATTTCAGTTTCTGAGACCTTCGTGTTTTATTTCTGGAGCCTCTTACTGAGTCAGTATTTCTGGAGCATCTCCCTCTGCCCTCCCACCCTCCGTAAAGTTACGTGCCAGAAGAGATGAGGGGAGTGAAGCGTGAGCCTGTCTTGTCCGCCAGGATTGGTAGGGGCTTAGGAAAACATTTTTACCCTGGCAGCTCCCCTGCTCCATGACGGAGCTTGCAGGAGCAAAACCACCCTAGGAAAGAGGATGGTTACGGTATGTCTTTAGGGCAGCCGTTGGGCAGTGACTCTGGATTGCTGCTCCTGCTGCGTTTTGCTTCCCAAATCTCTTCTCTGGCATGCAACAACCAGTCATGTACTGCTTTCTTCACGCATCTTCCCAGCACAGAGACAGCCCAGCAGATCTCTGCGGGGCCGGTGGAAGGAGAGGCATCTCATAGTGGAAAAGAACCCGTGGGAAGATGATTTAAAATTAGGACCCTGCAAATGGTGGTTGGTGATTTGCTCCCCTCTCCCCTTCTCTGGCCAGCTTCTGACTTTTTCCATCCTGGTGCTGCAGGTTATTGCTTGTAAGTGCTCAGCTCCCAGAATCAATATTGCCCAGCTGGGGACCATAACCGTGAAACAGGCTGGGAGAAATTGCTGGAATTGGCTGCAGGAGCAAATGCGCGTCTCCGTGTCTCTCATTGTCTCCCCTCGTCCCCATCCTCTCACCCTTTCTCTCTCTTTCTGCTGAGAGCTGCTCTCCTCTATGGACTGTGCTTCGCTGCTGTTCCCGCTGGGGAGGCCCACGGGAGGGTTGGAGTGGATGCGGTCGGAGAGGAGTGTGTTGAGGGGTGGTCTGACGGGTGGGAGAGAGCAAATGAGTTATTACTGGCAGGGCGAATGTTTCCAAGCAAGCTAATGTGTGCTAATGCATGAGTGCTTCCCAGGAGGTGTGCAGCCAGGCACGGGCAGCGGGCAGCTGATGTTCAGAGAGCACTTGGGGTTTAATTTGCATTCTGATTATCTTTGCCCTGCTGGCCTGAGCCCTTGCAAGTAAATCCTCCCCCTAATCCCCCTCTGGAGAGGTGTAAAGAGCAGTGAGGTGGTGTCAATTGCAAGTACTTAATGGCATTGATATTGGCTGTCTGCAGCAGCAAGGCTCTTGGCCCATTGATCTCCATAAGGGCTAGCGACTGGGGAAGCCGTGGTGTAGACAGACCTTAAGCATCTTCAGCACCTTGCCATTTAACTGTGCTGAAATCGGCAGCCAAAAAGACAGTGCCTTTGCTATAGGTGTCACAACTCTCGGCGCTGGTGGAGAACTGCTTTTTCGGAGATGACCAGCAGAGTCTGGCTTGATCGTGCTTGGCTGCCCAAGCTCACAGGGCCTGCATGGCTTTCGGTCCAGAGATCCAGGACAGCCAGCTTGTCGGGAATGTCTTGCATTTTTATCCATGCTAAGGTACCAGCAGTAGGTGGCCCATTAGCAAAAGTAGTTTATTATGTAAAGATCAATAGAGCGCTGGTGCTTTGCATGTATCGTTCACCTTTGTAACTGACTCACAAATCTATCTGTTGCTCCCCTAGTTGGCAGCAAGCAGACCCAACTGTTCTTGGCAGTGTGGTTTGCACATACTGGGCAAAGCCAAGTTCCTGTGTTTAAGCTCAGCATTTTATGTTTAGAAGTACAAATTAAGGTTGTTCTTACTGTTGGTTTTGGTTTTTTCCAGCTTGAAGACTTGAACTTCCCAGAAATAAAGCGTAAGAAGCAAAATGAAAGCAAAGAGGAAGATAAGAAGGAATTTAAGGACCTCTTTGACCTGGACAGTGACTCTGATGATGGGAATGCTGGATTCCCTATAAAAGGTATGGGGCTGGGGCTGGGCATACATTCTCCTTGTCCAGAATTTTGTATGACGTGTGTCAGTACAGCCCTGCCCTAAGGGGGATGCACACTGGCCATGTTCGGTTCCAAAGATGTACCGTTAGGGAGAGGGAGCACAGGATGATGATGCCTTTTGGAGACTTTTGAAAGTGACAGGCAGAAGGTAATTGGGAGGGTTTTGTCTTTCTCCTCCTCTCCTACTTTGGCACCAGCTCATTTTAAAATCTTAGTCCTTTGTAAGTCTTTTTCTGTACGTGACTCGTATTCTGTCCTCCCCTTAGCACCTTCCTTTTGTCACAGGCACTGACCTCAATACAATAGCACAAGAGCAAGGGGATGTTTGACTGAATGCAGACCCTGCTTTCAAAGGCTTCGAGTAGCAGACATGGCTCATACTGTAATTGCCACGGAGTCAGTTATTCTTATGCTTATAACCTGGAATCATAGAACTGTCTAGGTTGGAGGGGACCTTTAAAGATCATCAAGTCCAACCATCAACCTAACACTGCCAAACCCACCATTAAACCATGTTCTTAAACCTGTGCGGGTTCTGGGCTGAGATCTCACCTCGGAGAACATAAAATTGTTTGCTGTCTTTTTGCACCGTGACTGGAGGTGCAGAAATCCACGTTTTGTTTCCACACCTATAAAAGAGGACTGTTTCTCTGCCTGACAGCATGCTGGGTCTTTGCTGTATACCTCATTGCAAACAGGAGCTGTCATGGGGGCTGGCTACCAGAATAAGCATCTTTGATGGAAGAATGGTTATCCTCTCTTTGTGTGCACTTGTGATTTATTTATTTTATAGTGAGTGACGTTGCAAGTATTTTTGACAAGCCAAGAAAGTCTAGAGCCTCTAGAGAAAATGGAGTGATGTCACTCTCTGGCTGTGACCACGAGGGGGCCACAGTAAATTGTGGAACCTGCCTGAGAAGATCACCGCAGAGCTTGAGGAAGAACTTGGATGTTCTTTTGGTAATTTAGAATGTTTGGGACATCACAGGTTTTCTAAATGCATTGTCATTCATATAGTAGGGTGACTTGCAGGAAATACAGAGTTTTCTTGTTTGGAGATTTAATCTCCAGATAAAGTCCTAGTTTGTTGTGCACATTGTAAGGCATGAGGATAAATCTTGAGACTTGCCACAGAACCAATGACCGTTGTCTCCCCCACAGGCATCTGTGACACAGGAGGAAGAAAAGGTTGAAAAACTCTTGTTTGATAGCTTGAAGTCAGTGGATTTTTGTAGATGACCCAGCTAAAAATGGGAGGAGAGCATGGTGAGCGCATGACTCACCAAGGTATTGAGAGATCAGTGTAATATCAAAAGGATTTGCTGAGGTGCGTCCTTGAGATGTGGGGTTGTCCTGTCTGCTGTACGAGTCAGTGCCTTTGAATGCCAGTGGCTTCTAGAAAGGCAGAGATAACTGGGGTCCGGAAGGCAGGTTGCTGGGAGCCAGGGAGACCCAAGGTCTCTTCCAGTGCCTCCCGGGAACAGACTTTATGTGTGCTTGGGAGGTTTGTTGGATTGATGGACTTCTGAATGTACATTGGGATCCTAACGAGGATGAACGTTATTGATGACACAATACAAGGTCTGTGCGCCGCTTCTGCCTTGTTTCTGGCGCGTGCCTGCTCACTGTAGAAATCTGTGAATAGACAGGTTTGCAATCTACATGTAAGGCAGGGCTTTTACCGCCACCCCCCCCCCCCAGCCTGTGCATGGGCTTGTGACATCTGTCCACGAGGTTCTTTGGTGGCTTTGAGGGGCTGACATAGATTGTGAAGAGAGTGCAAATGAGGACTAAGGGTTGTCCCTGCTCTGTTTGTATGAGTCCCACAGCTGCTGTATGGAGTCTTTGGGTATCTAGTGGCGTGCATCAGCACTGCAGTGTCACTCATGGGTCTTGCCTTTCAACATTCCTGGGTCAGCTGCCTCTCTGCAGCCTTTGTTCTTCGTAGGGTGCTTTCTGGAGGGAGGGAACCGGCCCTGAAGGCAACTTCCATCTCAAGGAGCAACTGTGCTCAGCTCCACCGTGGATCCGGGGGCGCTGGGTGGAGACAGCGGAGCTCTGGGTGTCTGTAGTGTAGCGTAGGGTGAAGTCCCCTCCAGGCAACAATGGTGTGACTCCGCAGTGGGAAAGGGACAGGGAACAGGGAGGCTGGGAAAAGCGCCTGTGTCTTGGGAGACGCATACAATGAGCTCTTGTTCTTACTCTGTGTGGGGTGTGAGATGTTCCCAGCCGTGCTCTGCATTCAGTAACTGTCAGGGCTGGCTGCAGATGGAAGTCAGAGAAGGCAGTGTGACAGTTCCCAGTCTTTGTGGCCATTGTTCTACTGGGTGGCCATATGCAAGGGAATTTGGGAGGCCCTGCAGCTGCTGTGGCCTGTGTATTCGCTTCTTTACCTATGAGGTTTGAAGGCGTAGCAATATCCTCTCTTCAAATAAGGCAAAAGGAGATTCTGGGACAACAGAAGGACTTTGGTTCATCTTGAATCAGCCTCAGCCTACTTCCAAGAGAGACGTGTTGAGCAGCTGGTAGCAGAAATCTAGGCAGGAAGGTAAGACTTCCCTGGATGGACCTTCTGGGAGAAGAAAACAAGAAATATAGCTGGAAAACATTAAATATAGCTGAGAATGCTCAGTGATGCTGACCTCCTTGAAAAGCGACAGGGAGAGACCTGATCCAAGACGGGTCGATGCTATGAAAGTAACTGTGACGCAGGGGTGTTGTGGGGATCTGGGAAGCTCGTCAGAGCCGGTCAGCCCTTCTGACACAACACTACTTCCAGATGTGGGCAGACAGAGACTGGGTTGGTGGGCTATGCCCTCTCTGCTCTGGGAATGGGGGCAGGGGCATGGTCTGGGAATGCCAAGGCTGATGTGGGAAAAGATGCTGGAAAGATCAACCATACCCAGAGATGTCCACGCTCTCCTCATTAGCAAGGCTTGGCAGCGGCACCCAAAACTGTTCATAGTTCTTACTGGAAGGAGTCAGTTCCAGAGTCCTGGGCATACGTAGGTCACTGCAAAGCATGGGAAAGGAGGGGGAGATTTCTGGAAAAAATGAATTCCCTGCCAGAAAAGTCCTAGTTAGACAGTTGCAGTGATGCATTGCTGTAGGTCGTCCTCTTAGGCAACGCCACGGGTTAAATCTGTGAGGATGGTTGCTCTGGTCTGGAAAACTCTCTTCCCCCTGATGATTACTGCATAAAAGTCTGCCGCGGAACCTGCGGCGGGTGCAGCATCATTGTGGCTTTCTGGTGTGATGTTGGGGATGGAGGCGTAGTGAAACCGGCTCCCATCTCTCACTCATCACAGCATTTGGCTTGGCAGAATCTTTCCTGTGTTGACAGGACGTTCTTCCGATTAGTAGTTGTTTTCGCCTGTCAGGTCCCAGACCAAATTCACAAGAGTGGAAAATTGCCTGCTAAAAACCAGGAAATTATCAGTTTTCTGTTATTTAGCTGCAGTTCAAAGCCCCCCTCACCTTTTCTTTTGATTTAAATTAAGTATTGTATTAGTGAAATGTTGATTTCAATTCATACTGTCCCTAATCTCTCTGGAAGAGAGTAAGCCTGGAAAACGGCCAGAGTTCTTGGGTTAAGGATTGCTAGCCAAAGCATCTTGCTCATTAACTGACTTCTACCTCAAAGACGTTTGTATTTCTCAGAGCAGAGCAGGCTTCCAAAGGAGTCTTTCCAACCCCAAGCATGTTTTTCCCAAACTGAGGGGGCTGGGGAGCTCCCTGTTCTCACAGTTTGGCATTACTCATTCCTGGGAGGGCCAAGGGTAGATGATGGAGACTGTCCCCGCACGTGGGAGGGGGGTAACCTGCAGGTCCTGCTGTCCTCCAGCAGCACTGGTGCAGTTGTGCATTACCCTCCCTTCTGTTCTGAGTGTCCCCCTCTTGTCCAACCACATTTTTTTTTTTTCTTTAAGCCTACTGCCCACCGAACTCGCTGCTCAGCCTCTTGGGCTAGCTAGAGCCATCAGCCTGCTTTGATGGACTGTGTAGGATCCAGGCGTAAACCTCTCTCTCAGGTCTGTCTTCTTCTGAATGCCACCCCCAGTTTTGCGTTAGGCCAGAGGAGCAAGGCTGATAGCAGCCATCCGCTCCCCTCGGCCCAGGCCCCCTTCCTAGTCCTTCAGGTCCTGCAGGACGCAGCAGTAGCTAAGCTCTCTGATCCTTCCTTACCTTAACCTTAGCCTTAGCCGCCTCACAGCAGCCAAAACCATGATAAGCCATTTATCTTTAACAGCAGCAGCCTTTTTCCTAGCTCCCTAAGCTTTGCGGGTCTTCAATCTCTTCTTTCCTGAGTCCCAGCCCTGACTTCAGCCTTTGCAGTAGTCCACGGGTTGCTGGTAGAAAAACCCTCCCACCCATCTGAATCTTCCTTCTCCCTTCTCAGGCCTTGCCAAATCCAGCAATGAAGGAAGGAATCTGCCGAGTCCTCGTGAGACTAGCAATAACAAACATTTGTGTGTCTGGTGTCACGTTTATAGAAGTCTCGTTGGGTTTCTTCGTGGTCTGAGCCCCCTGCTCTGTCATTTCAGGCACTTCTGTTTATTTTAGGGGCTCCTGAAAGAACGGAGGAGATGGTGGACAGTTCTTTGGAGTTAGTAAGGTTCAGTACAAAGTTCTTCGGTCAGTAAGTTCATAAGCGCAAATCCCTATCTGCTCCTGGAGGTTGGGAGCGGTGGTTAGCTCCCTGTCGGTGCGTCTTGTGTTGCTCTGGGAGACCTCAGCTGAGATCAGGTTTTGGGGGGATGCTGCTGCCTTGTGCAGGTGGAGCTGAGAGCTGCCCACTCATTTCAGCGGGATCGCACGCCCCCGGCATCCTCCCCAAGGGGGCAGGAAAGGTGGTGAACGCCAACAGTTCCATCACATCAAGACGAGCTGCCCCTGGAATGGAGAGAGCGTTTGGCAGGCGGGAGAGACTCCCTTGCTTGGGTCTCTGCAAGGTCTGAAGAAGGGAGAGAAACAAGTTTGGACATTTCAGGAACCCCCGAGCAGGCAAGGGAGGGAAGAGCTGGGAGACAGGGAGGAAAGAGCGTGGGTTTGATCAATCTGTGTGTCACTGGTGGGGGTGGGGAAGTTCATGCATTTCTCTCATTTACCAGCTGACACGTCTCGGGGAGGAAAGGCGGCTGCTCCTGGAAATTATTAATGGCTTAGAAAGAGGTGCTGGACTGCCTCGTCATGAGGCAATTAAAGGCGAGAAGGGAGCGTGGCTGCAGCGTCTCTCCGGGCCTGGCTGTAATGAGTGATCTGTCCACATTAGGTGTTGGTGTGTCTCTAATGAACTTGAACAGGTTTCTTCATTTATCCCTCACGTAATCATATTACATCAATTTAATGCCAGACTGGTGGGGGCCAGGGGTGTGGAAGGAGAGGTCAGACATTTTCATTTCCTAGCAGAATAATCACAGCCCTTCTCAGTGGCAAAATTCCTACTGTGGGCTGTCAGCTTGAGGATCTAGAGGCAGAGTGAGGAGGAAGAGGGGAGCGGCACTGGTTAACTGGAGCACCCTGAGCATTGTCCTCCGGAGTCTCGCTGATACACTTCTGCCTCAGGAGACGGAAGCTTGAGTTCCACGGGAAGGCTGTATCAGGACCTGTGTGCATGTACATCGGCAGAAAGGGCTGAGCTTAGGGGAAGGGAGCAGGAGGCTGGAAAAGGTCAGTAAATTCCTCGTAGTGGCCTGCTGCCTGCATCGTAGCACGTCGGAATGACCCAATACCCAATTCCTACCCACAGCTGGTTTCTCTGCGTACTCTGAGATGAGCTGATGGCTGGATCTGTCGGTGCTTTTGCTCGTGCGGGTTGATGGATGAGAGCGTGCCCCTCTTGGTGGTTGCCTGAGCTGCTCAGGTGCCCATCAATATGATGTGGTGCGGTGAACAGCGCTGCAATCCATCTCCTGGGGAGCGGGGGCTCTCCGCATGGCTGCGGGCGCCCGAGAGAGCTCCGTCCATGAGATGTAGCTTCCGATCCCTCGGGGGGCAATTGCAGAGAGGCTGCGTGCTGGCAGAGCTGACAGATGGGTGAAAGCAGAGCGAGCAGGGTGATGACGGGGAGCTGGGAACGCTCGCAGCCAGCTTATTAATGGCTCTGTATCCAGTTCAGTGAGTAACATAGGTCAGCTGCTGAGGAGGGAGCGTGGGGCAAAAAATAGGTGCCACGGTGGGGCCCAAGAATCACAACGCGATAAAGATGTACAGCCAGTTTCCAAGCAGAGAGTCTGAAGTGTGAATAAATAGCTTCTTCAGCAGTTTTGTAAGCAAGGGCAGGCTAATCTGCAGCGCCGAGCTGGGCTTAGCTCAGGGGTGGTGGCTGGAAGGGGGCAAGAAGCAGCTGGTTCTTCTGCTCCCTCTGTACAGAATTTGTATTCTGTCATTTAAATGCCTGGTGGCTCACGCTGGCTGGAGGAGGGAGAGAGGGGAGAAGCACTCCTCTGCTGGAGCGAACTCAACCTGAGTGAAAGAAGTCTGGTTCCAGAGGCTCGCTCAGAGGCCAAGCACTCAGAGGCTCTTCCCAGGCTTCCTTGGACCTGGCCAGCCATCTGCAGAGGGAATTCGCAGCAACGTCTGTTTCTACACCTTTTTCTTGTGACTGACAGAGGGGATAAAGCTAAGAGGTGTTTACAAGGATGCCCTGAACCAGTCTGCCCCTGTTTTCAGTTACATTTAACCACGGAGGGGTGGAGGTGGGTATACGCAGGCACTACTTCTCAGTGGAACCAGCCCTTCTCCGGTCTCAGCTTCGTGATGTATTCCTCCTTCTTTCTCATGTCTGTCTGGTAGGCCCAGTTCTTCTCACTGTGCTCTTCTGTCTGTCTCCCTCTCCTGGCTTTCATGTCTCTCTGAGCAGGGCAGACAGGTTCGTGTCAGACGTTTGGGTGCTGTGCCTGTCGTGCTCCATAAATACCAGGTAGCAGCAAATCCTGGGCTTTAGCGGCCAAACCCTGCTATGGGCTTTTGAAGCGATTTCTCTGGTGCTGTGTCCTGGCCTTCCTGTCCTCTAGCAGGTGCCTCTGTAATGAAAAGCCTCCTTCTCTGAGCCTCTAGTGCAAGGGGACATGGCTTTTGGAGAAATATGATAAACTTCCCCTTGGGTGTGTGTACGGCTGTGCTCCTGAGGACGAGTGTTGGATGGCGGTACGTTGCCCTTTGTATATACTGCCTGCTTGTACGCTTGTGTGCTGCTCTTTATGTTTCCATTTACATAGTAAAAATACTTGCAGGTAAAACCAAAGCCAAGCAGGCATCAGACAACAGTTCAGAAGCAAGCAGCGAGGACTACGGCGAGGATGATGATGAAGAAGAAGGAAAGTATGAAATCGAGGAGGATGAGGACGAGTTGGAAGACGACAACAGTGATTCGGATGGTAAGTAGTGCAGTTGTGCAAAGGGGAAGGGAATTACTGACAGCACTGGTACCTGAAGGCTCCTTTGCATTCTGGGGGCTCCCCGCAAAGGAACCGTCTCCTCTTTTCTTGCAGGGTGTCAGGAGGGACTTTTACACACAGGTACACACACGCCCTGGACAGGGAGACCTGGCAGGTCTGAGTTTATACCGCGAAGAGAGCGAAAGGGTTAAGGTCTTTGCAGACCTTGCTCTAACAAGCCACCAGTCCCTTTCATCTCTTTTCAGGGGCCTCCTGCAGAGAGGCTCAAACAAACTCTTGAAGTACAGCCCCCTCCCCAGCTGGGTACAGAAACCTGACTTCAAGGCTCTCCACATGCACGGGGTGCGGAGGGGTGCGGAGGACACACTGACGGGGTGCTGCACAGGCGTAACCCTTCAGTTGCTGCTTCTCAGCAGCTCCTCCCGGGGTGGGACTGGCAGGAGACCTGGTCCAAGTCCCGCGTCCGTCTGGCGTTCCAAAGCGGCGGTGTTTGCCAGTTACGGGTACAGACCCTGCTAGAACCACAGGCTTTGTGCTGTGCTTGGTCCCGGGTGCTGCTGCCGGTTCGTAGCTGCTGCCGGGGGACAGAATCGGTACGAGAGGTGGGTGTCAGCGTGAGCGGCCACCAGTCCAGCCTGCTCCTGGCAGGCCAGAACCGCTGTCTAAATGGCTACTCGAGAGAGCCACCAGTGCTGTGCTAGACGCCAAGCCAGGCTGTGTTGCAGCCGAGGAGGGAGCATCTTCCCCTTCCGTCCCTCGCACAGAGCCGTGGCCAGCTCGAGAGCCTGCTCAGCACCCCGACAGCGCGGCTAACCGCGGTCGGCTCTGTCTCGGCTCCGTCTGCCAAGTCGCTCTGCAAACATAGCAGACGGAAGCTGGGCCTGCCAGGGGCTCTGGCTGCTTGCGGGGTTCCTGTGCTGGTTTTTGTGTGCCACTTGCTTGGGCCTTTGTATTAGACAGCCAAGTCTCTGCTCCTCGGCGTGCCATGGGGTGTGATGTGTGGTTGTGGGGAACAGCCACAAAAGCTCCTGTGTGCAGGCTTTCTTTACTAGTTGTGGGAGCAGGGAGAGCAGGAAGGGGGAAAGAGTCCAAGTGAGAGCAAAATCCGACTGATTTAGCATGGCAGATGGCTGTGGCTTGGCATGCACACCCAAACCTCGGCGCCGAGAATAGATGGGTATTTGATGCATGTTCTGACAATGCTGTAAAGGATAAAGAGGGAGTGTTTTCCCTCTCTGCCTACAGGAGCACTCAGACAAGCTGAAGGAAAAACACACCCTTCCTTGGTGTCTGGGGGAGCCTGATCCTTCCTTCACCCCTCATGGCAGCTTCCTTTGCTTGGGGCTGTAGGAGCACGGCCTGGAGCCAGCAGAGGCTCTCAGTGCCTGGATAGACTCTGGTGTAGTGGGAGTGACGTTGGGGGCCGGATGCTCCTGGCCTATGGCACTTTTTCAGCCGTCAGACAGGCAGATCCACCCCGCCCAAGTCTTAAGCTCTGTGTGGTGAGTGTTTTTTACCAAAACACACACGCGTGCAGCCTGGGCAGGCAATGGAACGGCGGGGAGCTTGTGTCCGTGACAGCTTCCCCGCCTCCAGCAGGCCAGAGCCTTCAGGAAGAACTCGGCACGTGCCCTCAGTGTCCGGCAGAGGCACTTCTGTGGTCCTGATGCTCTGGTGGCGCCAGCGCTGTTTCGAAAGACGTGTGAGCGTCCAGCCCCCCATCTGGACAGCCAGAGGTAGATTTTTGTCCTTTTTGGTGAGCGGGCTGAACTGGCAGAGCCCGACAGCTGATCCAGGGAGCGCTCAGGAGGGGCAGCAGGAGAGGCAGCCACGTTCCAGAGCTGCCACTGCCACCCCGGCATGTGCGAGGCTGCGGGCGTAAGACCGGGGGTAGGAATTGGGGCCAAGCAGGTGCTTCGCTGGTAGAGCCTGAGACAGATGGTCTGCAGGGTCCCCCTTTGGAAGCAAGGTGTAGGAAGCTCAAGCCATGCTTCTGGAATAGAGTGAAGGGCACTGGCAATGAGGACATGTACAGTCCTGCACGGCCCCTAGAAATCAGTTCTCACTTGTGCTCCCCACTATTAAAATACCATTTCAAAAGGCGGGCGCTTGGGGCTAGTTTTGCATTTGAAAGTCTTGCAGTTACCTGTGACAAGCTCCTTTGTGACAGCTCTTGATGCCCAGTCTGCCCTGCCGCCCCCAGAGAGGACGCCTGACCTGCGCTGGTGGGGCTGAGGGTCTGGGGTTTGGAGGTGCTGCCTGCCCTGTGCCCCCCCAGTTCTTATTCTGCGTTTCTGCCTCAGGCACAACAGTTAGTTCCCTCCTCTCCTATCGCCCGGAGTACTTCAGAGCCAGAGCTGTGCCGAGCACCCCGCAGCACTCGCCTCCCGCTATCTGAGAGCTGCAGTGGCGCCAATAAATTAATGAGTGTCTGGGATTAATTAGCAACGAGTTGCCTCGACTCGCCTCGCTCTCACTCCCAGTAAAGCAGGATTTACACCTCTCGCTGTTTCCACCCACAGAGGAAGGCAAGGAAGCTGCTCACGTTCGCCGGGGGTCACAGAAGCAGAGGAGCTGCACGCGTGGGATGTCACGAGCTGACCTGGAACAGCTGGCCCAAGGAGAAGAGGACGTTGTGGAGGACTTGGCTTTCTCTGATGACGACTGAGCACCCTCATGACCACCACTCCCCCCCTCAAGCTTATCCCTTATGGACTGTGTACTGGATCCCTCAGCCTCCAGCACCTGTAGCTGGTTCTCAAAGAGGTGGCAAGAGCTGGGGGGCATGGGGGGTGGGAGGCCAGCCCCAGGTGCCACCAAGGACTTTCTCAGTGACACAGCAGAGACGCCACTTGGACTTTCAAGCTTTTTTCTACCAGTTCTGTTTTGGTAACAGTAAAATTGTGGTCATGGCAAAGCCAGTAAAACTGCTCAGCACAGGTAATAAAAAGCCCTCATTAAAATCTGCTTCTTTAAATAGTCTAGGGTTCCGTTTCAGCTCCTGCTGGAGCCCAAGTGAGCTGACCACGGGGAAGGACAAGTTCTCTTGTCGAAGAGTCCGACTCTGTTCAACCAACAACCCCTGTGGCCCCTTATTCTCCTCTGGGGCCCTCACCAAACCCCTCCCTTTTGCCAAGAAGTTGCTAAGGATTGTACAGAATGTTTCAGAGCTTTGTATCGTCACTGCAAATGGCAGCCTTTATCAGTAACATCAGAGCAGCGCCATCAGTTCAATCAAGCTGGCTGTAAGTATGCTGCAGTTCACTTTAAGGAAAGTGCCTTAGGATATGGGGGGGAGGACAGGGCAGGGGGAGGTTGTGCAGGCAGGAAGGAGTAAGAGGAGGCAAAACTAATGAAACATACTTTCATGTTGTGCTGGCTGTTGCCTTGGCGGGGGATACATTTGCTTAGCAAAAACAAGGGACAAGCCTGAGCCCGTGCCCGTGCTGAGCTGCGTAACAGACCTGCTGTCACCCATAGTGACATAAAATTGCCTCTTTCCAGGCCCAGTCCTGGCTGGTGGCGAGCACCGCTGAGTTCTGAGCGCCCTGAGAACAGCAGTGACCATGGGCAGGCTGCCTTGCGCCCCCGGCCTTCCTTTAATACCTCCACGCCAACCGCTGCATCTTCTTGCCGCAGCTTGTTATGTGTTGTCTGTGGGAGGGGTGCTGGTGGGGGGACAGGGTGTAGCTCAAGGTGGGTAAGGGCAGCTTGTGATCTCCTGGGAAAATAAACAGCTCGTCTCTTGCGACCACTGTTTGCAGGCCTGGCAGCTAGGAAACGGGTTTCTTTGGAAAATAAACTGGAAATAGATGGTATTTGCTGAGCGAGGTAGGAGAAGTGAAGTATTCTTAGGGACTATCTAAAAGAATCGCTCCTGAAAATTAACTCTGCCTGGGAAGAGCATTGTTATTTGTTAATGCAGATTTTTGGACAGAAGATAGAGGGCCAGGACTAAATGCGATCTTTAGTCTTATGTGCCGCCCTTCAGCGAGGTCAGTAGTTGTCGGTCAGCGCTAGGGGTGGCCAAGCCATCTGCACAGACACAGTCACCTCTGCCTTCTGCACTACCTCCGCGTTCCTCTCCAGACATCCCCACTCCTGCAAGAGTGTAAGTGTGCAAGAGTACAAGAGGACAACATGCTTTTTAAACCAAAATAATCTTAAAAGCACAGATTTCATGGAGCACTGTTTTCATGGAGTCAGAAGAACCACAGCTCAGAAACATTGCTGTATTGTAGATAAACACCCAAGTGTACTGCAGCCTGGCTAGTGGTCTCCCTCTCACCCGCACGTGTGAGTGGTAACAACTCAGTGTACGTAAAGAGGTAATTATGCCCTTCCTGTCCCACACAGAGTACTGCTCCTTTCCTGCTTCCAGACACCGTTACCGCACAGGTAATTACTGCTGCAGTACAGCCTTGTGGGGTGTGTGCTCCAGTCAAGAGTTTGGTATGTCTTTTTGGAGCTTTGTGGCAGGAATTGGGGCTAGAGAGGGTTTCTTTTTCTCCACTGCACTTAGAGTAATTACTAGACCTGCTCTTCCTAGACGTGCACCCAGATACCCTTCGTCCCTTAAGGAACAAGGAGGAAGTAACCTCACAAATTAGTAATTTGGATTTTATTATTAACATCATCACTACTGTAATTATTGTTACCATCTATAGCCCGCTCTGAGGGGGCAGAGCACCTGCTGCTGCATTGGAGGTTCCTGATGGCTGGGGAAGTCTCTGCCTTCAGGTAATGGCAGGTGGGAGCCCAGGACTGCAGCGCTGAGAACTGTAAAGCCCCAACTGTAAGAAAAGGGGTTTAACTTACCTTTTCTTGCAAAAGAGAAAGGAGTTCCTTTTTCTCCTTTCTCTGACTTAGCTGGCAAGGTGCTGTCTGCCTTTTGGCAGTGGGAACCAACCTGCAGTTTGACTTTGAAGCCGGACATGTAGCAGTGGCAATGTCCCAAACACCAGCGTCCCCAACGCCAGCGGTAAGGCAGATGGCCCAAGCGTATACACAATGAAAGAAAGGAGACTGCTGGGTAAAACAACCACTTGCAAGGAGCTCAGGAAGCTAGGTACCGTTTGTAAATTAAGTGTTTTTCTTTTTTATTTAAATTGATTGCTGGAAAGCATTTTTATCGTGATGTGATGGATAATGACTTTTTTTTTTTTCCTTTTACAATATAAAGAAGCTAATGTACCACCAAGCTATTTTGTAAGAAAAAACGGTAGCACGTGCAACGTTTAAACAAAAAAAAGGGGGGGGGAGGGGGGAGAGAGAGAAAAGTACCACATGTGATTGTTGTTCACAACTGTACAAAGTCACAGGAGGTCACCCCCAGGAGTTACCATCTCGTTCACAGTAGTAAAAACCTCTACCCATTGTTTTTAGCCTGAATCCCCCAGCATCCCTCCCCCTCCTCTGGGAACGCACAGGTATCTGTCTCATGGTCCACAGCAGGCCAGAATGTGCAACTACATCCACCTCCGTAACAAGGCTTTAAAAAGAACCAAAAAAATCCAACCCTATGAACAAAAAAACCCACCCTGAATGTATAAATGAGTCTGTTGTACACGTGAAGGAGGGAGGGGGCCGCACTGGAGTGAGGCCTGTGACCCTGCATCCCACCAAAGCACACACTCTCTTCTTCTCTTTAAAACAAAAACAGTTAATGAAAAAAACCCCAAACCAGCTCTGTAGGGCTGGAGCACAGGCAGAGTCCGTCCTCTGTGTGTGTGCCGAAAGGGACAGCGTGCCAGGGAAGAGGGCAGCCCCCAGCCCGTGGGACAGCACCGAGCTGCCTGTGCCGTACCATCCACACTGAAGTAAACATGGACCGGAACTTGCCTTTTTTTTTTTTTTTTCCCTATTATTTTTTTTTTCCTTTTTGTCTGTCTTTGGTATTGTTTTAAAAGTTGCTAGAGATGCATAGACACCTGAATGAAGAACTGAGTACAGTTTCCAGGGAGGAGGAGATACTTGGGAAGGTGGTTGGTTTCATTTTCGATGGGTTTTTCTGCTCAGGGGGGCCGAGTACCATTGGGAGGAGCAGTGCCCGTTCCCCTGCCCCACGTGGCGTCGCACCCGGGGGTTCCTGCGAGACGTGTTTTGTTGAAGGCGAAGAAGAGCGTTCGTTCCCTGTCCATGGCTCTCCCTCTCAGACTGCGGAGCGAGAAGGGGTGTGAACGGGAATGCTGCCGAGATCCTCCAGAATCATTTTCTTTCTCTTCACTTGCGTTGTCTCAGGACATCTTTGGATAGTTTTCTTTCCTTCCCTTTTTGACAGTCTTTAAAACTTCTGTGTGGCGTTTGTTGTTTTGATATTATTATTTTTTTTTAAACAAAAAGCAAATGCATCCAGAAAAAAAAATTAAAAAAACCTCCCTTCCTCACTCCTGTGTCTCACACCGCTGAGGGAGGCTCTCCTGGTCTCTCGAAACGCATTACCTTCAGTTTGCTCAACCCAACCTCAGTTCCAGACGCAGTCGCGAGCTGTCCTGCAGTTAAGATGGAGGTTTCGTGGTGTCGTTGATCCCAGCAATGATGGAGGGGTTTCCGTTCTCCTGCTTTGGTGAGACGCGGCTGGCGGAGGGCAGCCCGCTGCTGAAGGGGGAGGCCACGCTGCCGGTGGAGGACGGCCGGAGATCCGCTGGCGGCAGGTCCCGCTCTGGTGGCCGTAAACCAGGAGGTTGCAGCGGGAAAGCCATGGGGAAGCCTGCCATGTACAGAACTCTGCCCACTCTCTTGGCGACCTATTTTTAAAAAAAATAAAAGGGAAATAAATACAGGCAGGCGAAAAGGGGTAAGAATGTGCACAAACCATCTTCAGAAACCCAGAGAAGCTGCATTTTCACGTAGCCGGCCCAAGTTCTGTGCTCCGAAGCGAACTGCAGATGGAAGACCCAGGTTACATCACTTGAATGAAGAGTTGCCATTCCCAGTCCACCAAAAAAACACCCCACCTTGGTGACTTAGCAGAGAAAACCAGGGAAGGGTCCCTTCTCTCCCTTTCTCCTAACAGGCTCTGGCCTGTGGTGGTGCTCCCACCAAAGGACAGCTGGGGCTGCAAGGTCTACCCTGGGCACGTCTTGCGCCAGCGATGGGAGCGCAGGCCCTTCTCCCTGTTTTGGGTCGGTCCGTGTTCTCCAGCCTCAGCAAGACTGAAGGCCTTGCTGAGGCGCGGGCTGAAAGGAAACGTGCAACCCAAAGCTCAGCCAAGTCCAGCTCCTGATCCGAAATAACCAGGTCTCATCTCGTCGAGGTGACGAGCAGCCTGTTCCCCTGCCTCGCTAAGGCTGCATGGACAACTGTGCTTCCGTGCTCGTCACCTGCCACGGGCCCCAGCTTCTGCCCTTGGCAAGTGGAACACCGGTGGCACGCAGCGTTCCTGGGTCATCTCTGCTACGCGGGGGGCTGGGATGATGGGGTGAGGGAGGGGGAAAAATAAAAATAATAAAAAAAAATCTAACTACAGGGTGGCTGCTGTTAACTGCGCGGGAAACTGTAAGGCTGCAGCCTCTCCCTTCTCCTGCAGCACCGAAGGAAACGCTCCTGCCGCGGTTCTCGCCTCCCAGCGAGGGCCAAAGGCCCCACAGCTTTCCAGCACCTACACAGCTGGTTCACATTTAAGCTTAAACAAAAACACAGGCTTGTGTTCAAACCAGACAACTGCGGCATTATTCAGTTAGCAACATCAGGACTTTGCTCCCCACTTACTCCCCCCCACCCCAACCATGTCTTATTATAGAACTTTAAACACTATTGATTAAATCGAAGCAGGGTTTTTCTCGTTGCAGCCCATATCTCATATCCCCCCCGCCCCTCGAATCCGATCTAAGAATGTCTGTGAGCTATTTGGCGTTCTCTGTTTTTTAAGAAACGTTAAGAGTTTTATTTCCTACCGAATTGACCCACAGGGAACAATTGCCCACAGAACCTTTTTATTAGACCCCTCATAAACAGTGAGGGCTGTAGGGAAAGTAGTAAAGTTGGTCTTATTGTTTTAACATAATGTAACAACCGTACAGCTTGTGGGTTAAGGGAAACGCTGCCCCAAGAGTGGCTCTGTGCGAGCCCTGTGTGTGCACACGCACGTCGCTGTCACAACTCTACGCGTGACATAATCCCCTAGGGATTGGAATGGCACAGCCCGCTCTTGACATGTGTCAGAAGCTATTTTCTGACCATTAAATGGAAAAAAAAGATAAGCTAGCAGAGATGTTCTAGATTCAAGTCCAGCCAAGGGGAAGTGGAGGCAACTGACATGGGTATCGGTGTGAGCGTGACCGCCAGCTTGGGAAGGCAGGAGCAAAGCAGCGTTAGGAAAGGAGACTTCTACAGGGAGCGACTTGGGAGCCAAGTCATAGAGGGGGGGGAAAAACAAAGGTTTTTTTTTTTTCAAAGAACTGCCAAGAGCCAGCTAGTTACAAGGAAAATGAGCAGCAAAAGGATTTAACATCCATTCTAGGCAAAGAAAGAGACAACTGGTTCCTCAGACGGCTTTACCCAGTTCTTTAGGCACTTCGGGATGACTGTTTTCAGTTTCAGCTGAGTTGAAACCATCTACCTTGGCTCAGCTGGTTACAGCTTTTCTTTCCTTGCCGGTATTTGTGGGAACAGCAAGAGCCGGGCCATTTTAGGAACTTCCCACTGCATCCCTGGCACTCCCTCCCACCACTTGTCCTGAACAGGGCCCTCAATTAGTGTCCGTGTTTTCTTCCTGAAAGTTATGCGACTGGCTGCACATGAGGATATGGAACATTTCTTGAAACCAGAATTAAAAATAAATACATAACCAATTATTGCTTGAGAAGTTACATTCAATAAACCAGGGCTCTTGGCAGCTGTATTCCAGCTCAGGACAATTTTGAAACATGCCACTTGCTGCTACGTAGGAACTTTTCCTACCTGTGACCTGATCTTCAGCGCAGGTCCGAGTTTCAGCCCCATGTTGTTCAGTAAGTGCTCTTCCGTCAGGAGGGGCAGGGTCTCGCCATCAATAGCCTGCTCTCGGAATACCTGGAACAAACCAGAACACGGGGCCAGGCTTAGAAATGCCAGTGATATTTCCAACGTGCTGCTCTTGCCGTCGCAGAAGGGCGCTGCGCAAAAGGCGGCCTCTGAGAGCCACGGTGACGAAGTCGGCCCACAGGAGCCGGCACATGACAGGAGACACGTGGGAATGTGAATTAGGGCTGGCCGGGCCAGTTTATGTAAAACAAACAAAAGTATTGTTTTTATGTTGGGATGGGGCATGAAGGTTTTTTTTCCTCTGTGGCACATCCCCAGGTGTAGCAACCACAAGAGCTGACCTAGTGCACCATCACAAGCAAGCCCAGCTGACAGTGGATGACAGCAGATTTGAGAAAGCAAGAGTACCATGCCCAGGGGCCCTATCCCAACTCCAAAAAGGGCAGAAGCCATAGGAGAAAAGATAAGAATCTAAAATTTGGCAAATCCTATAGGTCACTCACACTTGTGTGGATATTTGGAAAAAGTTGGCCCAGTAGACTTCAAAAGTATTGGCAGTCTTCAGTGAGGCATATGCAACTGAAAAGGAGGAACTCGCTTGTTCATGCATTTCCTTCTCAAAGCTCCTAATTTCCAAAACAGTCTCCAGGCAAAATACATAAACAGATCTGTGGAGCACATTCTGCAGGTTAGAGGGATTCACGTGCAACACTCAGTTTTGCACTTTTTTTTTTTCCCCCTCCTCCTTTGCCTGCCTTCTATTACAGCCATGCCTAGGACACGCCAGCAGCCTGGAGAAGGCAGCCCGGCAGCGACTCCCGCTGCCCAGAACACCAACTGGGATCCGGGAGGACGAGCCCTCCTCACTGGTCTGTGTTAGCACCAGGCCCTTTCTTTTTCCCCAACGCTTCCAGCAACGCGGAGTAATAAATATTGCAGTGCCGCTGTATTGACGGAGGTGCCAAGTGGCACCACTAAAGATGGCACCATCCTCCAGAGTCACCCGCACCGGCCTTTCGGCTTAACACCACAGCGAGTCTGTAACCTCTCCCGGTGACCCGAGGGCAGCAGAACCTGGTGCTGTGCAATACAGGTCATTATCACAGAAACGACAGCGGGGCGAGTAGAGTTTTATGAAATGGCAGTTTCATATGAACGCATTCTAATACACCCAGCCATGCAAAGCTACACCATTCTAACACATCCTTAAGGACAGAGAAAATATAAATACTTTGTTTTGCCCCTATCTATTTCAAATGACAGGGTCATGCAAGAGTTTTCCACCTAATACATACTGTGTTATAAAGGCTGGAGTCTGGATACGTGGTTTTATTGCTCCATCCTTCACATACAGAGCAGGGCCATACGTACACCAGTCTCCCCGGGCGTCCGTTCTGGACGTATGGGCTCAATACGTCAAGAGTAAACTGCCAGCACTTGGTAATGCAGCCAGCAGGTTCCCCTTGGTTCTGGGAGGGCTCGGCCAGACACCTGGTTTTTCACACCCCAGATCACGCTGGAGCTCACCCAAACGAGCTGCGTGCGGGGCCCGATCCCGCTGCCTCTCCGCACGGTGGCGAATGCAGGGCATTATTGCTACTGAACACCGTGGCAAGGGAAGGGGGTTCAATTTACTCTGACGGCTTCTTTTTCAGCAGCAGACCGTAGCCCAGAGCCATCCCTCTGGAGAGCGGCAGTGGCTGTTTGAGCCAAGGCAGCTGAGCTGTTGCAAGTGTTTTTTATTGCTGGACTCCACCAGGAAAGCTGCTCATGACTGCAGCATGTGTTTCTGCTCTTTGACCTAGCAAAACTTACTATACCGATTTCTTTTCCTTCCTCTGAAGCCAATGTGGCTCGGAGCCAAAAGCCTCCCTTTGCCCAGCACTAAAACCCTCCACAAAAAAGCCTGAACTCGAGAACAGCGTCCCCCTTGGGTGTCCCACAGGTCTTGATCCACTGCAGGGACAAAGCCGAGTATTGTGAAGGGCTGCAATCAGGCACGGCAACTTTTGTTTTTGCTGAAGTTTTCTTGTTTGTCTGCAACATGTTTCTAAATGCACAGCGTACCACCAAACCCTTGCTGGGTTTTCCTGGCAGGAGAAGCCGGCAGACCAGTGCCAGACCTCCCCAGCAGCTGTGGTTTTGGCGACAAGAACACAGACAGCTCTGCAGTTTACAGCCACGGAGCTGGGTCACCCTCGAACACTGGCATTTTCACATAGTAAAAAAACCTGTTAAGCATGTAACCATAGCCCATAAAAACGCATTTCCCCCCCCATAACCCAACATAGCAAGGCCGCGACAGGAGGCTGTTTGCAGCGGCTCCCATTATCGTAAAACATTTTGCTGGCGATGCAGCGAGAAGATCGCTGAACCTTTATCTCCGCAAGCTACTGATTTCCTCCCCACTGGTGTACCAGGAGCTGGCACGGAAGGTGTAAATGGACGATCCTTCGGCAAGGTGGTTGTGTTGAAGATTTCTGCACGTCTCCTGCTGGCCTAATTCAGAAGCTTCCAGGCGACTCTGCTCTTCATTCCCCAACGCGGGAATGCAAATGGCAACGCCACCAGTGCAAGAGCACACCGTTTGGGGTGGGGGTAGCTGTATATTTGGGGTTTCTAAACCTTTTGCTTGAGCTCTCTCCGACACAGCCACACACGTACGTGCACTCCTGAACCCATCACCCAGCCCCTGAGCCCCCTCTACACACGCAGACCTGCTGCTTCTCCCTCCCGTCAACGCCCACCCATCCACCATCGCTTTTTTAACCAGTGCCCTTTCCCTCCCTCTCTCCATAGTCGGAAAGCGACCCTTCTCTCTCCCACCCATCGCTCACCCTGATCCACTTCCAAGCACAACCCAAATCTCTTGGGGAATGTTTCACGTGGCCCATCTCCCTCCCGAGCATTCACCTTCCCGAAGGCGGCCTCTCCCCACGCACGCCCAGCTGTTTGCTCCAAAGCAGCACTGGTTTTCTAGGTGGTTTTAATAAAGCATTTTGTTGGGGGGCAAAGAAGGACAGATGTTGGATTGAAAGCACATTATCCCATCATCTGAGCAAGAAGGGGGAAGCGTGGGGCAATCCCAGGTTTCCGCTTCCCCGGCCCCTCTGGGAGGATGCAGAAGCAGCACCTTTCCCCGGGGCAGCAGCATAACCTGCAGGGATCACGTCTTTCCTAACAAGCGGTCCCAGCAGGAGCGGGGCTGCGGAGCTTCACCGTTGGGTGCCTGGCTGGGGGGGCCGTAGGCTCTGGGAGAGGACACTTGCCTTACACAACTAACAGAGGGAGAGGCAGCAGGGGCCAAAGAGGAGGCAGATTTTTCGGATTTCAGCCAGCCCAGACGTCGAAACACAGCTTTGCGCTCCTTAGCTGTCAGTCAGGGAAGCTCCTCTCTTGAAGCAGCGTGTGCGGAAGCTCAACTCCTGCTCTCCTTCCTCCCTTTCGAGACCTGTTCTCAGCCTAGGATGTGTCTCCACTGAAAGGCTGGATTATCCTGAACTTTGGCCCTTTGCCTCTCTATCTCTGCTGCTTGGAGTCCCTCCCTTCTAAGCAGGCTCTATCCTCCCCGCACGGCGGTCCCAGGCAGCTCAGGAATCCGCGCCTTCGCAGTTGGCGCGTTTTCTCAATGGGGCATTTATAACGGACTCTAGCAGATGCAGAAGCCAAGAACACAGGGTTGGTTTTTGTATTGCACCTCACAACCTCACACTGAGCAGGCTTTATGAAGCCCCCAGTCCTGAGGGATGCTTCCACTCTGCTATAATGAGCTTAAAAATCACAGTCGCCATCACTCCCCAGCGTAACCACGGAGCTTACTGCCAGGTTTGCGCGGGCCGGGCTTCCCACAGCCCCACTCTGCCCCTAAAATCCTCTGGGTGCAGCAAGAGGACGCAGCACCTTCTGCCAGGTACCAGGAGCTGCCCAGGGACCACCTGCCAGCCTGTCCCTCGGCACAGCTGCTCCGCACAAAGCCACCGCTGCGCTGAGCTCCACGACAGAGCAGAGGGCGGCTCCGAAAAGCCCGAGCCGGCCAGTGAGAGAAGTGACACCAAGAGCCACTAACCATGATCATCCCCGTAACTCAGATGCTCGTTCCTAACCTTGGCCCTACTCCCACCCTCTCCTGCCAGACTCCTCATTGCCATCCATCCCCAAGGCCCATCACCCATCTCGGGGTGTTGGCTGGCAGCAAGTAGCTATTTAGCAACTCACCAGCGACAAAAA
>VZSF01000690.1:414207-432407 GCA_013398295.1 Chionis minor
AGGAAGGAGGGGAGGAGAAAGAAACATAAATCATTAAAATCCCACACGGACAACAACTAGCCTGCAATCTGAATATTTTTCTCTAGCCACACATTCATCTTTAATGACCTGTCAATTAAAGCACTGGGCAGGGTCAATTCATAGGCCTCTTCCTCCTGGAGGTCCCCAGCTTAGAAAGGGGGGCAGGGGAAAGGAAAAATCCCAGCTAATGCATTTCATGTGTTTAATGTTCTTCAGCTGCGGGGAAGAAACAGGGGGAGGGGAGAGAAAAGAAAAAACCCTGAAGGAGTGTTTCTCCACACGCACCGCAAAGCGGAAAACTCTGACTGCCCTGTGGGTTTCTTTCCCCCAATCCTTCTCCTGGCTACGTGCTCCGAATGATAACCGGCCCCGGCACCTCTCCCTGGTGGCCCGCTGCTTTGCCGGAGCGTGAATCGCTGGAGAACCCTCTCGCTCTTTCAAAGGGTTCATTTTCAAGCCACCACGGCCCGAAACGTCCATCGGCCGGGTCTGTCCCGGCGCAGCGGAACGCGCTGCCCCCCGTGCGCTCCACCGCGGGAGCCGGGCGTCCCCCCTGGCCCGGCGTCTGACGGGTGACGGGATGACCCCTGCCAGCCCCCGCGACNGCCAAAAACCAAAACCAAAAAGCTTTAAGCCCTGCAGGGCATGAGATCTCCCTTCTCCTAGCAGGGACAGTGCAAGCAGAACAGGCGCAGAGGGGAGGGAGGACGTTCCTCCCGTGATGTTCTTGGGGCTGTTCAGAGATTTACCTGAGTGTACTCGGTGCAGCCAGACAAGTTGGACACAAAGCTGCAGACATCCTCCACCGTCCATTTGCTGATGTCTTCCAGCGCAGGGCTTTCCTCACCATCCAGAAAGAGACCTCCCATGGTGCCTGGATTGTTTGGGGGGGGAGGGGGGTGGGGGGGGGAGGAAGGAGGGGAGGAGAAAGAAACATAAATCATTAAAATCCCACACGGACAACAACTAGCCTGCAATCTGAATATTTTTCTCTAGCCACACATTCATCTTTAATGACCTGTCAATTAAAGCACTGGGCAGGGTCAATTCATAGGCCTCTTCCTCCTGGAGGTCCCCAGCTTAGAAAGGGGGGCAGGGGAAAGGAAAAATCCCAGCTAATGCATTTCATGTGTTTAATGTTCTTCAGCTGCGGGGAAGAAACAGGGGGAGGGGAGAGAAAAGAAAAAACCCTGAAGGAGTGTTTCTCCACACGCACCGCAAAGCGGAAAACTCTGACTGCCCTGTGGGTTTCTTTCCCCCAATCCTTCTCCTGGCTACGTGCTCCGAATGATAACCGGCCCCGGCACCTCTCCCTGGTGGCCCGCTGCTTTGCCGGAGCGTGAATCGCTGGAGAACCCTCTCGCTCTTTCAAAGGGTTCATTTTCAAGCCACCACGGCCCGAAACGTCCATCGGCCGGGTCTGTCCCGGCGCAGCGGAACGCGCTGCCCCCCGTGCGCTCCACCGCGGGAGCCGGGCGTCCCCCCTGGCCCGGCGTCTGACGGGTGACGGGATGACCCCTGCCAGCCCCCGCGACGCGCTGGAGACATCACGGCTCAGTTCGAGCCGACGTGTCAATTCTCCGCAACGCAACAGCGGTTCCGGTCCCAGCCCTGTCAGCAGAGAGGAAGGTGATGGGTTCCAAAAGGGTGGAAGAGAGGGCCCCCCCCCGCCGCCACCGACTCCACCACCCTGCATGGGCAGCACCTGACAGCACGGGACGTGCACGCCGGGAGAAAACCGGGCTGGAGCCGAGAGAGCAGCCGGGGAGAGGCACAGAGAGTAAGGAATGGCGAGGGAAGCGCCAGCCAGGTGACTCCTAGCTTCTGCAGCGTGCAAAAAGGGAAAAGGCAGGAACAAGTAATGAAGAAACCTAGCTCCAAAAAACACCACTTTGGGGGGGAAAAAGGCATTATTAACCCGTGGAACTCAGAGCTGCATGATTTCATTTAGAACAAGATCGAGAGGACGTTTATAGGGATGTTTATGGTGGGCAGAGACCTTATGAGGGGTATAAACTGTTACACTTTGGGGCACGAAGCAACAAATCACCAGGAAAAATATTTCTCCCAGGGGTCCATCATGACAAAATTATTTGTTTGGTCGGCTTAAGGTTTTTTCCCCGAGGCATTTGCTCAGCACCACGGATGTAACCCCGTGCTGCGGCTCCTCCGCTCCCGTCACCTCGCGGAGAGCACTTCTGCAAGCAATGCCAAGGTGAAGTGGGATGCGACACGCTCAGGGTGGGGAGCAGGAGCCCAGAGAAGTGGCCGGTTCCCTGGGGGAATGCGCCAGGTCAGACGCAAGAGGCACGGAAATAGCAAACAGGGAAGCCACACGCCGAGTCTCCGCCAGCTCGTTGGCAAAGCCACCAGCACAGTCCAAGGTAACAGGAAAAGGACAGGATTTACAGAGGAAGTCATCATGCCAATAAGATGCTCTTAAAACAACAGCAGTCTGCACAAGCAGCAGTCAGACGCTATGTAATCATTTCCGCTACATTTCCACTCCCAACTTCCTACTTCCCTTCCCGGCCTCACCCTCCGCACTGTTCCTGGGGCTGCACCACCGCTGGGGCAGGAGAGAGCGGCGCCCTGCCCGCAGCCCGCACCGCGCCGGGCACTCCACGCGCATCCCCCAGCGCAGCAAGGGGACGGGGACCGGCCGGCGGGGGCAGCAAACGGGGATGAGCCCGCGTCTCTCCTTCCACGCGCGGGCCAGAGCAAACAGACGAGTGTCACCTCCAGTGCCAGAACGTCTTTGCCGGAGCCGTGGGGAGACAGGAGCCCTCCAAGACCTGCTGCCTCTGCCAGCTCCACCCGTACCTCCGGAGCAGGGACAAGGCCATCCTCCTTTCTCCTGGTGGTTCAGGGACTCCGTGCCAGCGCTGCGTACCAGCCCGGGACCTCAGGGCACTCGCTGCGGGCAACAACCAGACCCTTCCCCGGGTCTAGTGGGAGGTGTCTCTGCCCAGGGCAAGGGGGGTTGGAACTACGTGATCTTTAAGGTCCCTTCAACCCCAACCATTCTATGGTTCTATGATTCATGGTCCCTTCACACCCATAAGTCTCCACCACAGCTTTTCCTCCTGGCAGGCACAGGGCCCCCTCCGCACCAGCCTAACTCCCAGCCTTGCAAGATGCTCCGTGTGCTGCTCCCAGGCGAGCTCTGCCCAGCCACGACGTGCCCAGCACGGAGACCCTCGGCACCCGGTGCCCTGCGGGAGGCCAGGCAGCTCCTCACCCTCTTCACACCCCTTCTTCTTCCAGCCACAAAAAGCTTCAAATACTTTGTGCGTGTCTGGTAACAGCTGCAGAGAAAACGACTGGCTTTCCAGTGAGCGCGTCGCCTGTCGGCGCGGGAGGTGGAGGCAGAGGCCGCTGCCAAAGGGCCAGCGAGCGCCGTCCTTCCCCTCGCCACCCCCAGCTACCAGACAGACAGATGGACAAGAGCCCTCATTCTCATTCCTATTGCATTCCATTTTCCAGGAGACAAGCTCACAGCTGCTTACGTTAAAATTCACAACTCAAATGTGGCTGAGGGCTTTTTTTTCCCCCCCTCTTTTTGCTGTTTCAGGGAGGGGTTTTCTTTCTCAGAGTGGGGGGTAATTCTCTTTCTCCTTTTTGGAAGAGTGGCTGCAGCTTGGTAAATAGAGGAAGTGAAATTGAACTCAATTATTCCAGGCACAGTCAATGCTCGGGCGAGACACCTCCATCTGCAGCCAGAGCGAGCGTCTCGGAGCGGATCTGACTGTAACAGCCAACTGCTTTAAAATTAGGTACTTCCTTATTCCAAAAGCAAGCCAAGGATTGAATTGCAGCAACACAGTGCTCGGGAACGAATTCTCCGGTCGCCAGCCAGCCCCATCCTCAGGGTTTAACCTCAGCCCACACGGAGAGAGGCTGGTCAGTCCCCTCCAGTCACACACGCTCCGCCAGGTCCCCGCCGGGGCGGGCAGAGGTTTTTGCCCAGATGCCGCACTCCCGGCTGGCAGGGATGGGGGAAAAGGGGCAAGGCTTCCCTCCGGTCCCTCTCCTGCATGCATGCTTCCAACCCTGGAACCGCACGGAACGCGGGATGGCTTGCGGGGTTCCTGACATCGCCAGCAGAGCTGGGCCAGCAACCGCTTCTCCTACCGCCTTTCTCCTCCGTGGTTTTCCTTCCTTTGTCTCTCCGTGCCCCCAGAAGAAAGGAAGGGAGAGGTCAAGACGCGCGCAGATGCGCACACAGTAAGCCCGCTGCGTCCCAGAGTGAGGACAAGACAGGCCCGCTGTATGGGAACAAGAAATAATTTTCCATGTACCCACACACGGAGAAATATAATACAGCCAAAATATTTATCTCGGAGAGTCTGTTTTCCCTTCCCATTTACACCAGGGGAACAGGGACTGACTGGTGGAAATATCCTTGGGAGGGGGAACGTAAATACCAATACTTTGGGTTCTGGCCTGTTAGCAATTTCTGTGCCACAGAACTTCAAAGCTAATGGGTAGGAACCTATTTCCACTGAAGTGAGTGGCAAAACACCCGTTCCCTGCCAAAATCTGACCGTGACGGCAGAAGAGCTCAGCCCCAGCAGCTCCAGACTCAGCCCCGGGTCTGTGTACCCAGCACCCCTGAAGGGAGGGTTGTGGAGCCTGGTGTTCAGGGGTCTCCCCTGCCCTTCTGCTCCCACCGCAGCTCGGTCACCCCTCTGAAGTCACCAGATCCAAGAAAAACCCCAGGAAGGATTTCTGTAGGAGGACACAGGAGCTGTAGCCCTCTGGCCTCAGTGTGTATCCCATCTGCAGCTAGTCCAGGACCTCAGCACACTGCAGCCAGTCACTGCCCCTTTCTAATTTAAAAGTTCCTGGAGCAGAAGGGCTCCATGTCCCTCCCTGGGAAGACTCTGCACCGTCTGCTCCGCCTGTGCGCATGGCTGCATCCGCTCCCCACTGCTCTGGCAGTTTGGAGAATGATAACAAACAGGTGCCAAGCGGCCAGAAGGGACGCACCTTCTATTATAATAATGACATGTCACTGGATCCTGCTGGACTGCGAGGATGCATAAAGGGCAGCATCTATTCCCTGCCAGGCCTCCTCTGTCTTGCTCTATGATAAATGACGGTCCGAGAGACTGGTAATGGATTACAGAGCATTTCTCCAGATGGGGCCCAGCGTGAAGGGACTGAAAAGAATCCATCGTCCCAGGCCAGTGTCTTGTAGACAGGTGTCCACGTAAAAGCCCCTGCCACCCATGCCCCAATCCATTTATAATCTTCCTCCCTCCTCCTGATATCCAGCTGCTTCAGAAGAGAAGCCAAAGGCTGAACGGGTCAGGGCGAGCAACCCTTCTGGCCATCCCAGTAAGGGAAACCTCCGCTGCAAATCCAGCGGCCAGGCTGCAATGGGGCTGTCTCTGCTGCACGGAGACGTGTGAAGTTTTGCTCCTGGCATCGCAGGAGACAATTCAGGTGCCAACTGGGAGACCAGTGCATGAAGCAAACCCGCTTGGAAGTCAGCCCACCTCTGGGTTTAATCAGTTTTGCTACCACTCTCCAGCCCCTCTCCCCTTCCCCCCTGTGCGTGCACCCCCTCCTTCCCACACACCGGAGAGGGTCATGGAGCGGCACTGGAAGGCTTGCGTTAATTGCTCTCCAGACTACGGATCGATAGAAGGATTTTAGCCTCCTGCACACTCCATCCTTCACCTTTTCCAAAGGACGGGGCTGGAGGAGGGGAGCAAGGCTGCTGAAACCTTGACGAGATGAGGTCATCGAGCAGCCGCCAGATCCCCAGAAGGCAGCTCAGGGAATCGACCCAGCTCTGGCTGCCTCATCGATATTCTTCCCAGTAGGGACAAAAAACCCAGTTCTCTACCTCCAAAGCTGGAGCCTCCCCTTGCTGGAAGAGCAGAGGAGCTCCTGAAACTCAGTGGTCATTTTCAGCCGACCACTTCCCTCCTCTCCTCCCTCTGGCTCTTCCTTTCGGCCAGTCACTTTACCTGCCTTGTTTAGGTTTTACTTTGCAATTCCAGCCTCCGGCGTCACACCGTGACCACCCCAGCCAGAAGAGTAGCCCTCGTGAAAAAAAAGAAATTACCTGGCACCAGGAGAGAGGTGGGAGCAGGTCTGTCTGTCTATTTGCAGGTGGTTTGTGTTCCCCAAGGGCCAAAAATAACACATTTGCCATTGACGCGTTGCCCCAGCACAGCCCACGATCCCCGCAGCGTTTGGATCAATACAGCCCTCAGTATTTCAGCTGCTGAACTCCCAGCTCCCCTATCGACCTGCTGTGCTGCACCAAACGAGACGCCCCGTCTTTCCCAGCCTGTTCCAGGTGAGACCTTTTGCTGCGGAGCTGTGCATTGCCCAGCACAACATGGCCTAAAGTCAGCGCTGCTGCCCCACAAACGGGCGATATTAACCGCCACGACAACACGTGAAGCTAGCCAAAAGCAAAAGAGCCCTCAGGAAAAGACCTACAGCTCTGGAACAGGCTCCACAAATCAGAACTGCCTGGAAACTGGGCAGTGAAACACGGCCCTGATCTTTGCCGAGGCCTCAAGACACGACTGTGATATAAATTCGAAGTGATAATAATAAATGGCCTATTACAGTAACTCGCGCATTGCTGGGGGAGGGAGAAAACCCATTTACAACCCAGGCCTCCCTGCAGAGCCTCACACAGGCGATGAGCACCACAGAGCCGTGCGTTTCCCTTTTTAATAGCCGGGAGAAAAAGGCTCCTGCAAGGAAGCCTCAGCAGCCCAAGGCAGCAGGAATATTTATCATGTTGGCCACCTGCCTGTCATAGAAAAATCGCTTCCTCCTTCCTGGTTGGAAGGCAGCTCTAATGAGCGATGGGCAGCCACGTTCACAACCGCGGCAGCATTTTGCATAGAAAACAGGCAGCTTCGGTGACCCACGTGCCATGCCCCCCCCCCGCCTTATCCCTCCTCCATGTAGCAGGAGGTCCTACCTCCTGCTAATTGCTCAGCCAAATAATTAGCTGAGGCAGCTTTTGGCTCTTGGCTAGGCTAGCGGGGCTGCCACCCTGCTCTGCCCACAGGAGAGCCCCGGGCAGACCAGCTATCAGGGTCTGAAACCCCAGTTTGCACCACCTGTACTCAGCGCTCCCGCCTGGCTCCGGCTGTGGCTGCCTTTGCCGCGCATCTCCGTAGCCCAAGGGACTGCGCCGCTGGGGACCACAGAGCTGGCAACCACCTCCCTGCCTGCCTGCCCCATCCAACTGGCACCAATCCAGCTATTCCAGTGCCCATGAGACTGAGAAATACACCACAGGCTGGGAAAAATGCCCATCTAGCTCTGCCCTGGGAAAGGGGCAGGGCAGCGGTAACTCCGACACCTCCATGGACACGGGGTGGCCAAGGTGTGTAAGGTACCGCTAGGGAACCCGACGCTCCATCCAAAAGGTGCTGTCTCACACGCTACCCTGGAAATGTCCCGGATATGACACTCAGCGGGGAGGAAAACGCTGCAGGAAAATCCTTCCTCTCCCTCCCCTGGAACCATGGCAATGCACAGAGCACGTGGGAACCAGCCAGCCCACCCCCCAAGCCCTGCGCGTCCCCGGTGCCACCTGTCCCTCTCCCTGATGAGCAGCCTCTGCCCACGCAGGGCAGATCCCAGCCACCCAGGGAAGCATTCCTTCCATTCCCTTTGTCCTGCTGTATCTGGGCGCTTCTCTCCAACCTGGCCCCTCCGATCCCCACTGCTTGGAAACCCCATGAGCTCAGCCCGACAGTCTTTATGGTCTTTCAGGCCAATCTTCCAGATGGAATACTTCTGGCCCTTTGCTTTGCAGGGCAGGACCATTAATAATTGTTGCTGCCTCTCCCTTGAAGCCCCCAGTACTTTACTGGCGTCTGTCCTGAAACGTATGAAGGCCGGAGCAATGGCAAGATCTCCCTTCTTGTGCGCTTGGGATCTCACTTTGTCCCTGCTGACCCTCTTTATGCCCTTTGATTTGCTTCATTGCAAATGGGAGTCCTTTTTACCAATTAAAAGAAGGCGGTTGGTTCCCTGCAGAGAAGAAAAACCCTACGACCACACTGCGGAACAGGAAGGGGGAAGAGTCCCACTGGCAGCACTCTGCAAAACATGTTGCTGCTCCATCCCGTAACCCTGCGCACCCACCTGCATGGAAGTACGGGCTCATCGTGTAAGGGAATCCGAAGGGCAGCGGCTGAGGTGGTGGGATGGAGGCTGGCGGGAGATATTTCACTTCATTTTTGTTGATGCCTGGGCCAAGCAAATGGCTGGGGGACTCGGCGCTCGAGGAGCTGCAGGGGGCGTTTTGGCCAGCAGCCGCTTCACCCAGCTCCTTGGCCCCTTCGCAGACTTTGCCCGTCTCTTTGCACTCCTTAAGCTCCGCGGCCGAGCTGCTGCTCTCAGCCTTCAGGCTCTCCGGCTTCTCGTCGCTCACGTCCGCGTCGCTCTCAGAGTCCTTCATCTCCTCGTCGTTACAGTCTGGCGCTCCGTCCCGCGCCCGGGGCTCTGCCAGCTCCTTGGCCTCGCTCAGCCCCTGCGGCTCGGCGCGGTGGTGCGCCGATTTCCGACTGCCCCGCCGGGGCTGCTCCTTGGGCGGCGTGGCGCTGCTGGGGACGCTGGGGTTGAGGGAGAGCAGGGGAGTGTTATTGTGCCGCAGCACCAGCATGGCGTTCCTCCGGGAGAGCTCCTCCCGCAGCGGGTGGCCCTCGGGGATGTCGTGCACGTTGCGCAGGGCCGGGTGGTCTGGGGGCAAGCCGGGATGGAGGCTCAGCGGGTCACCAGCCAGTAGCCTTTGCCTGTGGAGATTCTCCAGCTCCTTCTGGCGGATGATCTCGGCCGACATCTCCAACCTAAATTGGGAGGAGCAGAGAGGGAATGTGGAAGGGGGGCTCCGCGAGTAACTCGGTCACCCCCAGCCACGCTGACCCAGAGCTTGCAGGATCAAGGTGTCGCCTCCACACCCGCACGTGGTTTCCATCGGTCTCACTTGGACACCACTCTGTCGCCTGTGCACAGCTCATCTAACAGCGCCCCACATGACTCTGATGCTTGGAAAGAGAAGGAAAAAACCCAGTCCAAGCCCAGGCAGGTTAACCCTCTACGCTCCTTACCTTGCCAGGTTTTGCTTTCGTAGCATCTCTTGCTGCCGCGCAAACATCTCTGCTTGTGCCGGCTGTAGGAACCCGTAACCTGGGGACAGGGAGAACAATAACATGGGGCTATTAATCTCAGTGTTGACTCTCTGTTAACGCAGGGCCAGCTCCCCAGAGGGCTACCTGAGCAGGAAAGGGCAACTGAGAGCTGCCTTTCTGTTCCAGAGCCCATCTACTCCCTCGCTCCCAAGGCAGCACAGCCCGCTGCTGAGCCACGGGACCAGGGAGGCTGGTGGGGATGAAAAGAGAGAGCAGCCAAGGCGACCTGCTCCTGTCGCTGCAAAACAAGGGTGAAGTCAGCACAACAGCTACAGGGAAACACAGAAAACGTGCATGGGCTGTTTGGCTAAAGGACAGCGCATCACAGCCTGCACCTTCCCTCCGCCCAGCTCCCCCGGCTGACTGGAAGCGTTCCTTACGCACTCACCTGGCGTCTGGCACAGAGCCGAAGGCACCCCAAGGAAAGGGGGTCTCAAGTGGGGGCCCAGGGCAATATGGGGCGCGTTCTGCGGTGAAAGCAGAGGCGGCGGGTGGGATATCTCCCTGCAAAAAAATCAGAAAATAAATTCACATTGAAAACTTGGAGGCTCCATCCACAGTGCGCAGAGCGCCCTGGCTCAGGAAGGAACATCCTTTCTGCAGATGACCTGCTTTCTGCACCAGTGGCTCTTCTCAGATAGGAAGATTCACCCATATGCAAAACTTTTAAAAGGGAGAGAAAAAAGAAAAGAAATAGAACCAGAAGGGGAAGAAAGCAGCCAGGACTCCATAGGTCCCACACACTTTGCTATGTTTGCTTTCCGTTGCCCTTCAGCTGGGCTGTTCAAAGGGTTGTTGGCTGCCCAAAGACAAGGCTGAAGATGCTGCATCTGCCTGTCCCCCTTTATCAAGCTTGGGTTTCTATCTCATCTACCTTGCAGCTGAAAAGGCATTCTGTATTTTGGGAGCTGGAGAGTGGGTCTGGGAAGATCTGAAGGCATCACCGGCACGCCTTGCAAAAACATCACTGTCCTAGCTGGGACAAGGGGCGATCTTTAATTCCAGAGAGAAAAGCTGTAAGTGAGGCAGAGAAAGACACAGAGAGGAGAGATGGGGAGAGGAATGCAAGCAGGAAGTGCTGCAGGGCCTGTGGAAAGGAGTTCGACTGGAGAAGGGGTGGGTGATGCTGGCCAGAATGAGCAGAGCAGATGTTAAGGTGCCAAGTAAGCTGGAAGAGGCAGGTTTGAGGGCTGGGGAAAGAGGACAATGCCAAGAACCAAGGCAGGTAGCGTTCGCTTGCGGGGGGGACGAGTGGGGAGGGGAAAGGGGAAAAAAAAAAAGGCAGGAAGGGAGTAAGAGCCAAGGTCTCTTCCATTAGTCAAATCCGCCCTGGGAGCCTGCAAGCAAATCTCTGCTTTCCGGCTGCACGTCTCTTAATTCCTTTTGATGGCCACTTACAACATTATTACCTTCACCAGGGCATCTAGAGGCAAAGCCAAGTGCTGTGCCGTTCATTTTCATTTTACAGTATCTCCCTATAAAATCTGCTTCAGGAGAGGCTGGAGGGCAAGAGAAAGGGGGTGAGAAGGTGCGTGCGACTTCGCAACAAACCGGCGGTCACACACAACCCCGCTCCCCCCTGCAGCGGGGGGATGACATGGAGCGTGAGAAGCCCGGCCACCCACGTCCCCATCTCCTGCAGCCGGGAACAGGTTTCCACCACGGCTCCCGAAGAGCCAGACAGGGACTCTGGGCACAAGGTGGGCAAGGAAAGGATTCCCGTCTTTTCCCAGGGTAGTTTTCCCCTCACTCTATGCAACACACACTGCAAAACGCTGCCACGCATGGATCCACAGCACAGAACAGGATGCGATTCCCCTTTGAAAATTCCTCCTTCTCCCTACCCCTTGCCCATCTGCCTGTCTCTGCCTCCCCCCTTCCCGTCTGCCTCTACACCCCTTCTCCCCTTCCCCTGGCTGTCTCCCTCTCTCCTTTCCTCCTCCTTCCTCCCCTAGCTCTCCTCTAAACTAATTGCACAGCTCGCTGTGTCTGGAGGAGAGCCACAGATCGATCCGTCGCTGTTGAAATGTTAATGCTAATCGTATAACCGCTCCGCCAGCACCTCGCACTTCAGTGGCAGCTCCAATTAATCTCAGGTAACGCAGCGCGCGACCTTCGGCTCAGAGCCGGGGCAGCAGCCAAGCGATGCTCATGTAATTACACCATGAAGTGTGTAATCACCTGCCCTAATCCCCGAGGCCTCACAATTAGCCGAGGCCTCGGTCGCTGGGCTGCCAAGTGCTTTGCCACCCCGGACAGCCTGCAGATGAATAACGGACAATTAAAGCGGCATGACGGGGGCTAGGAGGTGTCCGTTCGATCGTAATTAGCTGTAATCATGGGGAGACGAGCCTGGCAGACGTGCTGTTCGTTTTATAAGAAGCAATTTAGGAAATCAAGTCGCTTTTAACCATTCCATGGCCAGGCACGCAGTGGCCATGCCCTCCCTGCCTTTTATAACTGCAGAAAAGGGGATCCTGTCCGAGAGGGAACAATGCACAGAAGCCCCAGGTGCAGGCTGCGCACGGAGAGCTCAGAAGGAAATGCTAAAAACAAAGAGACCTTCAGATTTTAGCCAAGAAGAGAAAAATCTGTGCCCGAAAAGCACACTGTTTGATGGGGATCAGGGCCGGGCACTGGAAAATAAAAGGTTCTCCCTTTGGTGGCGGCCAAATGTTAATCAGAGGCTATTTTTATGCCTTAGTGTTGCACTGTAGGACCTAACTTTGATCCCTAAGGAATTCACATCTGCTCAAGACTCTGAAGATCATTCCCTCTGTCCTCTCATCAGAGCTGTGCAGCTTCCCTGCCTTTCCAGGCCACCATCAAGTTGCACTTTGCACCGGCCAGGGAGTGGTGGGAAGAGGGGGATGAGCTGGGGAAAGGGGGGGATGGCAGGATGAAGGAATTCCTGTGGGATCTGACCACGCTGCCACACAGACGGCGGAGCACAGCAGCCAGCGGTGGCTTGGAAGGGGCTGTAGGAAACACATCAGGAGTGACTTGGAATGCGAGAGGTCAGTCGCTGCTTACATTACACAGACAACACGTGCTGGGGATGAGTCCGAAGGTTTAGAAAATTCAGGGAAGCTGCATATGGCCAGAGATGAAGGAGTCATCGCACCTCTCCTGCGTCCCCCTCAGCTCAGCGTCAGTCCCCAGCAGCAGGTAACTCAGAAAGCAAGCAGGCAGGCTCATACGTACTCAGGGGACAAGGGACTCTTCTCCCCGCTGGCAGACCGATATTCCCAGCTCCAGCTGCGGAGCATGAGGAGTGGTGCCTCACACCACCACAAAGGCCAGACTGGCCTTTCCGCCATCCCACCAAGCCAGCCTCCTGGCCAGGCAGGCACGGAACCTGTTGGAGCCTCCCACGGCTCCCTTCCAGCCCATCTGCCTGATCCTTGGCGTGGAAACATGGCACAGGAGGGAGGGAGTAGGACCAGGTCACATCCCGGCGCAGAGCTGGGAAGCGCTCCCAGGCTGCCCAGGACAGATACAGCCAATTGCTTCCAAGCAAGCTCAGTAATGAACTGGCAACCCCAGAGTAAAAAGCCCCAGAGACCTTAACAAAGGCTTTTAGACAGACGTGCACCAGAACACAAATCCTTGCATCTTTTCTCAGGTACGTATCAGCCTTCAAACCCCNGGGGATTTGCACTGCATGCTGCTAAATTTGATATGTCCTTTAACAGGAGACAAATGGTTCACAAGGCTTAAAAAGTATCGACTTTTCTTTAACAATAAGCACTAATGGCCTTCAAATAATCAATATTTAAAGTCATTATGGGGTTACACATTATACTGTTAAAACCAAGCCTTTCACTTTAACCCCATCATATCCTCCCGAGCCCACAGCAGTGCTCCCCCCTGGCTCGCTCCAAGCTCAAAAGGAAGGCTCAGAGCACAGGCTGTGACTGGAGATGCGAGAGGGTCAGGAAATACAGATTGAAACCGGCAAGGCATGGAAATAAATTTAGAACGGATGGGAGAGGGGGGGAAAAAAAAAGAATGCATGAAAGCTCCGCTCTCTTCTGCTTTGCATTTGATAGGAAGAGACACTTTAAACCTGAGGTAATAGGCAAGCAGCACACAGCTCCTTGCTGGTTCGCCATCCGCAGACACTGTCTGTGCCAGGAAGGGGAAAATAAATAAAATGAAAGGGCTTTCTAAAAATGGTGTTTGGGATTTCCAGGCAGAAAGAGACANCCTTCCTCCTCTTCTTCCACCTCTCAGAGCAAGGGCTGAATTACAGTCCCATACTCTGAGAATGTGAATTTAGCCCTTGGCAATTACATTTGATAAGCCTTGTCCTTACCTTGCAGAGAGCAATTCTGTGTTACTGCATATTCCTCCCCCCATGCCCACNCCCATCATATCCTCCCGAGCCCACAGCAGTGCTCCCCCCTGGCTCGCTCCAAGCTCAAAAGGAAGGCTCAGAGCACAGGCTGTGACTGGAGATGCGAGGGGGTCAGGAAATACAGATTGAAACCGGCAAGGCATGGAAATAAATTTAGAACGGATGGGAGAGGGGGGGAAAAAAAAAGAATGCATGAAAGCTCCGCTCTCTTCTGCTTTGCATTTGATAGGAAGAGACACTTTAAACCTGAGGTAATAGGCAAGCAGCACACAGCTCCTTGCTGGTTCGCCATCCGCAGACACTGTCTGTGCCAGGAAGGGGAAAATAAATAAAATGAAAGGGCTTTCTAAAAATGGTGTTTGGGATTTCCAGGCAGAAAGAGACACATACTGGCACTGCCCTTCTAGAGCAGCAACGAGGCCTGGGCACGGAGGGGGTCTGGTTTACGGCTGCCAGGGGAAACCGCTCCCTCAAAATCCAAACTGGTGCTAAAAGCAAATTAGTTAAATCAGGTCAAGCTCTTTGGCCTTTGCTCTGCGTAACATTCAGCCAGCTGGGATCTGGTGAGGAACCCTCCCAGCGCAAAAAATCGGAGAATAAAGGATACAGCATTCAGAGCAGAGAGTGGGATGCAAGGCTGGGGTAGGTAAGAGCAGGAGAGAGAGTGTCCAGAGAGGACGGGACAACGCGCTCAAGAAGGCCGGGGTGAAAAGGAAAGCCTTCGCGATGCAAGGGGGAGGAATTAGGCGGTGAAAGACAAAATGGTAGCAACAGCAGATAGAAAGAACCCAATCCAAAAATCCTTGCTGGGTATTTCAGGCACATCTTTGCACAGAAGAAGGCCTCTGACTGGTGCACAATGTTTGTCAGCTCTCTGCAATGGAAGGGCAACGAGGGCATCTTTGAGACCCCGCGGCTCCCGCTCCTGGAATGCTCTAGCCGAAGGGCTCGGCTTCCCAGGACCCCAGCAGAGCAGGATGCTGATGGCACCTCGGGCAGGCAGTATTTCCTGCTCCTTGGCACTCCTGCCTCGACCCCAGAATCGTCTACAGTCCTGGAAGACAAATTGTGTCCCTAGTGCTTCTCATAGACAGCACCAGGCAGTTGAACGCTCTTACCCCAGTATCTCCTCAACACCTGCCCTTTCTCTGACTATAACCTGCCTTCTCCCCGTCCTGTGAGGGGGACAGGTTGTCCCACACAGACCCCACGCCATACACACATGACTGAGCTCCTAGCAACTCGTCACGCTGAACTGATGCATCATATTTAGCCCACAAGCTTCACCTCACCAACCAAACCATTAAGCAGCTCCTGAGCCTAGTCCGAGCACCCGCAAGATGCCTTTCATTTGCAGGGAATACAAGTTTTTCCCTAAAGCGGGGTGAACGCAAGCGCTTCCCAGGCTTCACGCAGGCTCTGCCCTGTGAGCAGTGGTCTGCTCGAAGAGTACCAGCAGGAGCAAGTTCTCCAGCGTGTACCAGGAGATGAACACCTTGGCTAAGAACAGGCCAGGCTAAACGACTCCAGCAAAACCAAGCACATTGCCAACAAATTTTGGAGACAGGATCCAAGGAGTGGGATCCAAGCATCTCTGCAGGGCACAGCTACCTGCCGTTTTCGCAGGAGACACAGCAGTTTGGAGATGGGAAGTACTCCAGGCTGGACTAGTTACAACGACACCTTTTAGTTGTACCCTTTCCTCTTCCAAGTCTTTTTATAACACTGAACTCAGCAATCTTTTCAAACAAACGGCCGGGTGCTGGTGCTCTACAATCCAAGTCTGGATCAATCTAAAGAAGCACCTAGGAAACCAAAACCTTGAAACCAAATGGATTCTCAAGCCTGCAGCTCGAGTCTACTTTTGGCAAGACACGTCAGTTTTACTAAGCCTTTTCGACAGATGAGGAAGCCGGAGCAAAGAGATGAAGGAACCGCTACTTGGAACCAGGTCCAAGAAAATCCATATTCAGTGTGTATCATCCCTTTCAGAGCCAGTACCCACCTGCCTGCCTTGTGATTAGTATCATTAAACCTACCAGCCTGTTTCTGACCAGCAAAGATGGGTTCAGACAAATGTCCAAACATACCTGTCTTCCCAAGCGTTCCCTGGCTCTCATCACCCACCTCTTCACACCTGCAAACTGGAAAACTGTGTATATAGTTCCCACTAGCAGGCAAAAGTCTCCGCATTCCTCTCTTTGCAAAAATAGCAGCACTGCCCTGATAAATAAAACTGGGTCACCAGGACGGGTTTCCCCCCCCTTGCTTTGCCAGACATAATGGCTCAAGTCTGGAGCGGCTAATTATTCTTGCCCACAAAAGCTGCTGCACTTGAGAGCTGACCTGATCCCTACAGATCTCCCAAAAGGAAGCTGAAATGGAATTTTAACACCATGCCAAACAGTTCACATCCCCCTGCATCACGCGTTATTACTTCTGCTCCTGGGAAAGGAGATGCCGTAAATCTACCTACCGTTTGCCTACGTACATGAGCCAGCTTCCTCCACCGCCTTCTCCTCTCTCAGTGCCTACCTGAACCTTTTAAAATTTCTATACCTTCATAATAAAGGGGCACAGAGGCTGTTTTGATTTACCCTGTTGACAAAGACCATGGCAGCCAAGTACAAAACCCAAGGCTAACAGCAAAGGGGAGAATGGAAGGGAGAAATTAACCCATACAGCGCTTTGCTGTTTCACAATACCTGGCCACAGCTTTTCCTGGCATACCAAAAAACAGCCCTGGTGCTTTGGCAAAACAGCAAGAAACACTCTGCATGCGACAGCTCCAACCAGGCCATTTCTGAGTGGGAGCAGAGTGACAAACACTGACCCTTAGTGACACTCAGGTGGCTGCAGACCTCTGGGGAGAAATAACGATAATGTGAACTAACGTCAAGCAGACTTACAAAGTCATGACTATGTGGCATAGTTGTAGCCTCCTGTTTCCCAGCAGGGCTGCCCAGCTCTGCTAACCAAGGATTATCCCACCGGAGAGCCTGGCCATGGAGGCAGAGCCTCCACACAGAGCCTTCTCACACCCTCCTTGTGGGAGCAGATGGCTGCAGAAGAACCAGGCAGTCTGCTCTGCCATGCCTTGGCGTGGTGGGAGAAGGAAGCATGGGATGTGCCCAGCCAGGCTCACCACGGTGACGTTCCACGCCATTTGTCTCAAAGCTCCTTGGAGAACTACTCTTGCCCAGGCATTCAGAGCAGGTCCAGTACGTACGGTCTGAGGCAGGAGCAGTGTGGGGAAACAAAACCAGGGCCAATAACGTGCTCTGAGCCTTGTTTCAGTCTGTGAACTCTTGGACAGAACCAAGACTACAAAGTACGTAGCCCGGAGAAAAAGACAGCTTCTTCATTTTGTTCCCACCAGACACAGCCACAGGCTGGTCCTGCTTGGAAGAGAACACCTAGACCTTTACGAGTGGGTGCAAATATCCTTGCTCCACGCAACGCACCACATTATATACCGCTCTTTGAACCAAGGTGCTCAAAGGCCTTCCCAAACATTGCGTACAACCTGCTTTCAAAATGAGAACCACCGTCACCGTGCAGGAAGAGAAACTTGAGACACAAAGTGACTCCTGCAAACTTAATCCAACGTCCCACAGGTATTTCTCTCAGTGTCAAAGGCAGGTTGTGCCTCTACGTGCTCCTTTCCCCCCTCATCTCACCAGGATTTCCCTCTCACTTATGCCAATACAACTCATCATAGGGTTTCTCGGAGAACTGAATCAAGATGAAAAGTAGTGATCTTTTCCAACCACAACTCCTGGCCTTCAGTCTCCGAAGTCTCTTCAGCTAGCGAGTAACTCCTCTCTCCCTCCCATAAGTGGGGAGGAACCCCAGCCCTGACTCCAGTACTCTGCTTAAACTGCTGGATAACACCCTCTTCCCAACTGATTTAACGCTTCTTGGCCCAGCCCAGCTCCCTCAGCTAGAACACCTGTCTGGCAGTGGCAAGTACCTCTGGATTTGATACATATCTAATTCATTTTCAGTTTGAAAATGTGCAGCACCTCCCTATAAGCAACCTCCACCCTTCCGTACATGCCTTTTCAGCCAGGCCTCCGGCTGGCCTGGCACTTCTCCAGCCCACACATAGCTGGAGAAATTTTCCTGATGACTGGGCTGCACTCAAACTCGTCTATCTCCGCATTCCTCGCAGGTCTGCCTACAATCCACATGGACGGGGTTGGATTTTATGAGGTGGGTTAGCCAAAGTACACCCCGCAGGAGAAAGGTTTCCCAGGTCTGCCCAGCCCCTGCACGCTGCCAACCCACTGGTCAGAAAGAAGGAAAAACAGACAGGATCGCCAAGGCTATCAACGTGGGGGGATAACTTTGACCTTGACACATACATACGCATGCTGAAGAACTAATATTGCAGCCTGCTGCCTGCCCCCGCCCCAAGATGAAAGCCAAAAAAAGTCGAGATACTAGAGCCTTTCATGCCTTGTCCCGTGATACCCAAAGCCTTTGCATCCCCGTGGCTGCCAGGCCCTCTCCCACCTCTGCTGTCCTTGTCAGAAATGCAGGCAGCTTTAATTTAATTTCCTTCTGAAGTTCTTGATTGTGGAGGGAATGGCTTATGGCACAGAGCAAGATAAATGAGCTTGAATTTTTTTTTT
>VZSF01000690.1:432975-523211 GCA_013398295.1 Chionis minor
GCTGCGCCCCCCGGCCGGCTCGGCGGGGCGGGCGGGCTGTCAAGCGCCGGGGAGGCGGGGGAAGGGCCGGCCCCGCCGCTCCGCTGCCCCGGGCCGCCCCGGGAACGCACCCGCCGGAGCGGGCTCTTGGCGGGATCCGCCTCCGCCGCCGAGGGAGTTTGGCAGCGGAGGAAATTGTGCAACTACGGGAGGGGGTGGATTGGTGTTTAATTGCCTTCCTGTTGGAAGGAGGGAGGGAGGGATGGAGAGAGGGAGGGAAGAAGGGAGGGAGGGAAGGATGGACGGGGTAGGGGGAGGGGAGAAGGAGCCTTTTCCCGAGCCGCCCGCGGCGGCACCTGCGCCGGCCCCGCCGTGCCNCGGCCCCGCCGTGCCCAGCGGGGAGCGGAGCCGACCCCACCGAGAAGCCACCGAGAAGCCACCCGCGGCCTCCGGCCCAGGCGCCGGTCCGCTCCCGGGGGCCACAGGCGGGCAGTGCTCTGCACCCCGGACCCCCGGCGGGGCAGCGTCCCCCTCCTCCCCAAAACCACCACCCAGCGTCTCCCGCTGCGAAGCCATCCCCACACCAGCATCTCCCACTGCGAAGCCATCCCCGCACCAGCATCTCCCACTGCGAAGCCATCCCCGCACCAGCATCTCCCACTGCGAAGCCATCCCCGCACCAGCATCTCCCACTGCGAAGCCATCCCCGCACCAGCATCTCCCGCGGATGCCCAAAGCAGGGGCTGGGGGGCCGTTCCCCTGGGTGGCTCCTGCCCTCTCGGCCGGGGGGCACCCACCTTCCCCCACGCACCTGGCCGGGGGGCACCCAGCCCTGCTACCAGCGCGCCAGGGGCTGTTTTCTAACCTAAGCGCGCCGAACCCCCCAACCGGGCACCCAGAGCCCGGGGGATGCTGCGGCCCTCGGCGGAGCGAGGGGTGACGGCTGCACCCACGGGTCCAGACCCGCCTGGCAGAGCTCAGCTGTGCCCCCGAGCAGATGAGGACAGGGTACAGAAAGGGGCCCCTTCCAGCCTTTGGCACAACAGTCCCATCAGACCTCCGGAAGCAGGTCGGAAAGAAGCGCACCCCTGGTTAAACCTGCACTGACGTGTTACCACGGCAGAACCCTCGGCTGTGCAATGACAGGTTACAGGCACACATAGTCATTCCAGGGTGGGTGACACCACAGACACGCTGCCCAGGCCAGTGCGGGGTGATGGACAACGCAGGCATGGCCAGGTACCCCACAGGCACGCGTTAACGGGGACGGCAGCGTGCTCCAAGGGAGAGCAGGGGATGCGAGCACAGCTGGCTTGGTACTGCACCTTAGGGCACAGCGCAGCTGGACAGACCTAGGAGAAGGTCTGTGGCGTGGACATCCCTACCAGTTGGGCCAACGGAAGCTTTTCCCAGAGTGCCGCCCTCTCGCGGTTAAGGATCAGGAGTCCCTCAGTTCCTATACCTATCTGGAAACACCCTAAACACAACTTCTGTCCCACCACAAAACCTCCGCTGCCACGGACGTGACACGCAGGAAGTGCACACACACAGACGCGCACTTAGAGGAAACCTCCTCCGTAGACTCACTGCGTCCCACCCCGCAAAAGGAAACCAAAACACAGCTGGGGAGAGCAGGAGAGGAAGATTTATCTTCACGAACACACCCTGGCCAGGATCAACTCACATATTGAGGTTTCAACACGCTCCGCATCCAGCAGCACGTTAGACCCTCTCCCCACAACTGATTCATGAAGCCAGGTTAATAAAAGAGCCTGGTAACAACACACTTCCCATCTCCTTGCCTTCCTTTATACCACCATGCTGTTCTCCTTTGCTTCTGGACATCCCAGCCATGCCTATTCCTAGTAGCCCAGCCCAGCTTGAGCTCCACCAATCACTTCATCAAATATTTTGGTGACGGGCAGGGCGGAAGCCCTGTGGTGGGACTGGAAGTTGGGGTGCAAATGCTCACACAGCTGCTATTTTCGGTGGCAGTAAGAAAGGCTTTGGTACCCGAACGTTTCTAGCCACATTCACGCACACACAATCCCCGTCCCCACACCCCCAGCTGCAAGGGCAAACATTAAAATGACGGACAATTTTAAACTGCAAAAGTATGTAAGAAATAGCGAAACAACAAACCCCACCGGATCGCACAGAAAGCCTAGAGAATTCTCCGAGCCAGGGACCAGGCACCTCCAATGTTTATAAATTAATTATCTGAAAAACCCAGGTCACTCCTTATTGCCACAGCGCCTGTAATTTAGAAGTCTGGCACGCAGCCAATTCCAGAAGCCGCATTGATCCTGAATGACCGCAACAACCCCCCGCACGCACACCCGCTCCTCTCCTCTTTCTCTCCCTCCTTCCCTCCCCTGCGCCCCTACCCCCTCGCCCAGTCCCCCCCCGAAGGATCTGTTATTTACAATCCTGCACTCTGACAGTTGGGAAATCAGATTGATTGACAGTGGGACGCTGGCGGATGGAGGTTCCAGGCACGGAGACAGACTGAATTCAGAATGTGGGATGAATGCCACTGGGAGAACGGGGGTGGAGGAGGGGGGGGTTGAAAAGCAATTAAAAAAAAAAGATTTCTAAATTATTAACATTTTTTAAATTATTAATGTTATTGGTGCCTCCATGTGAGCCCGCAGATAAACTGCGCTTTGTACTGGCACTAATAATTTATAGCCCAACCAGAGCCCTGTGGTGTGGAGACAATCCAAAATACACGAAGTTTTGTCTTGTCAATGCTACACAAGAGAGTCTGTCCGTGCAGGCTCCTTTTCTCCCCCTGCCCACCCCAAAAACCTCAGCGTGACCCCTCCCCTGACAAATGCCGATGAGACAATTTAATCATAATCATAAAAAATATGTCAGGCTTTTAATGTAATGAGCTACTTTGCTCACTCCATGGGGGGAGAAGGGGGCGACACCAGCTGCCCTGCAGCACGCGCTCTGCCTGGCTGTGCACGTTCCCCGTGTCCAGCACCATCCGGTGCCCCGGTGAAGTGGTCCGTCGTGGCCGGCTGTTACGATACCGGCCCACGTCACGCGTTTTGGGCCGAGTACACGCTCTGTTGTATTCAACATGCTCCACACAGACCCGCATGTCATGGCTGAACGTTCAGCATTTGCATGTCTGCGTGTGTCACCCTTTTGTGCACGACGCACGTTACACACCATCCTCTCGTGTACTGTGCTTGTGTTCATTGCACGTGTGGGTGCAAACTCCAGCCCGGTGGTGCGTGGCTTTGCCCTGCATATCGTGCTCCCAGGAGCTCTGCATCGCCGTAAACGCCTGGGATGGCTCAACACCACGCACAGAAGCGTGTGCCACGTTGGCGGCGGTGTGCCTCAGCGCAGGTTTATGCCATGCCTTTGCTGATAAGCAAATCCTTACTCCGCAGCGAAAAGAATCGCCTTCTTGCCCCCAGAGAAGCCAATCAAATCAAACAGAGTGGAAAAGAAGACAGCCTCTTCATTAACCTAACAAGGAGCTCTGGGGATTTACACTCTAGACCAGAGATTCTCCTCCAGCTCTCGCTGGATGCTTCGCCGGTGTTGCTCGCGCTCCTTCCCTGCATCACCCAGGCAGGTACGTGGGTGTCAGCCCTCCGAGCCTGGGGCAGGAAGCAGCACAGGGGCTACAGCCTCTGGCACAGCACTGCTTTCCAGTGACGCTCCAACCCTTTTCTTCCGAGACTAGAACAGCCTCACCTCCTCCGTGCCCCTGCCTTTGCCCGATCCAGGCGGCTGGGTCACCTCCCTCAGCCCTCTCTCCTTCACCAGAGGACCCGGGTACAAGGCACGGCTTCACTCGGGGCCAAGCCGAGCCAGCGGCAGGGAAGGTGAAGTGTCCCTGTGGGAGCCCTCAGCCCGTGGAGGGATGCTCATGGCTCCCGCGCTCTGCCGAGCGGTTCCCAGGGTGGGACCAGTAACTGCCTGGTGCCCCCTTTAGGCACAGCATGGGATGCTGCAGCCGAGCTGGATTTAGCCAGCTTCCTCCACAACCCACGCAAAAAACTACCAGCAATCCTGCAATTCCTGCGGGACCCATTAGAGCCTGGCACTGCAGGACCCTTATCCCCTCAGGACACCACTCCAGCCCCAGGACAAGGCAGCACCGTCGGAAAAGGGTATCCGTTAATGAGGAGGCTGCTTCAGGACCAGGTTTGGGGTTTTCCCCTCCTTGCATTAACACAACTGCACAAGCGTTGGCCTCCTTTTAAAGAGCAGAATGGCAGCACCTTCCCTCGAACGCAGATATCGGCGCAGAAATACTCCTGCGCCGCTGAAGCCTCGAAACAGCAGACAGGCAGGTACAGAGGCACCATCTGCAGCGCACACAACGGGCCTTAAATAAAGAAGGGCTGGGGTCCCTCAGCTACCCCCAGTGCTCACCTCAACCTCAGAGGACCACACACCATCCTGGGAAGGTCTGGGGACAATTTCTTGGTGCTGGAAGCTGTGACCTTCAGGGTCCTTATGTGAGCATAGACCAGGTGTAGAAGAAGTTCTCTCCCTTTCTGCAACCCTTTCCCCTCACTTTTCCACAGCAGATCTGGTTTCAGCTACTGAAGGACCAGATCAATCCTTGGTGATGTGAAGAATTGCTTTCAATAGATAAATCCTGGATAAATGTGTCCCACAGACTTCAGCGCTTGCCTGCTAAGCTGCCTTCACTGCAACTTAGCTTCATCTGCATATTTTAATTGTCCATAAAATCGTAAGACATCTAATTTTTGTTAAGGTGAGAGGTCTTTAACACCAATTTATGCTACGTCTGTGCATAGCAACTGTTGCAGAAACTTTCTAAACTGAGCACTATGTTTCAGATCTCATCACTAAATGGCAGGAGTATCCGGCACTACCTACATCTCACAACGCCCCTGTGTTGTGCCAACCCTCATTCCCCTTGCTCTGCACTAGGACCCAAATAAGACTTACACCACAGATTCTGAATACTCAGATTGACACGATCTCTTGAAACAAAAGGAAGAAAAGGCCCCTCTCCTCACTGCCACTGCAAAATACCCCGTAGTGACGTTGTGGCTAGTCTATTCCAGTAAACAGACGAGTAGCCCCTACAAAGAGAGTGGGAGAAACAGTCTGTAGGATACTCTTTAGCACCACCTGCATTCATTGCACGATAAATGTACAACACTGGAGCCCATAAAGCCTCCTCACATGCACAGAGGGGTTAGGGACATCTTACAAGACTTATACCGAACGGCAAAGCGAGCCCCTTCTCCTCCCACGGGTAAGAGCCTGTACCTCCATGGCTGGGCACCGCCATGCTGTTGGCCAGCTGGTAGAGACGTTGTTGTTGCTGCTCTTCGAACGTGCCGTGTTCGTTCAGCGCTGACATCATGCGTCTGTAGTGCTCCTCCGGGGTCATCTGAGTCACCGAGTCCTCAAGCAAAGGGGTATGGGAGTTTTCTGAAGAGCAGAAAGATTTGGTCTTTTTTTCCAGAGAGAAATACAGTGGAAAATCACGTAAGTATAGGGACAGTGCAAAAGAAAGAGAAAGGGGTAGGGCAGTAGAGGGATATTAGCACAATTTCCCACAACTGCAGTGTCCCCACTGAACTCCATGTACCAAACTGCCCAATGGAGCTGTCCTTGTGCCCCGAGATGTACCGTTACACGTGGTCAGGACACCCCTACATCTTGCTAAACCTCCAAACACAGGTACGCGTGTATACAGAACAGCCTACGGCTTCAATCGCTACAGCACCCAACAAAAACTCATTAACAACTTGTCCCCGCCTCTCCCAAAGCAACAAGCCTCACGTTGTAATAACGCAGAATTACCAGCAAGCTGTCCACCCCCAAGGTGGCAGAGAGGACAGGTAGGATGAGAGAGTTCACCCAGTCCTCACCCTTTCGTCTCAGGGGGTGTGAGTTCTTTCCTTCACCCAATACCTCATCAGACCTCTTTCCCCCACCTCTGAACACCCGCAAGGACACAGCAACAGGAGAGATGTCCAAGTGATGCTGACAACCGCACACCAGGCGGTGATGACAGTCCACCTGCCCGGCTCTTGGAAGCAAGTCACAACAGCAGGTTGTTTCAGATCTGTCCATAGGGCTAAGCACCCCGAGGCCATTAAAATCAGACCCAGTGTGCCATGTGCCCACCTCTCCGTCTTCCCGGAATGGCTGCAGAGCCCAGGAGGGAGGCGCTTTGAGGAAGGCCCTGCCCGCTCCCTGGGCAGTAGGGATCCCAGTCTGACAATCAGGGAGATAAAACCACAGAGGCTTTGTGTTTACTGTAAGCAGAACTCAAGAGTAACTACCGTTCTCCGCCTTGGCGGTGGCTGCTCTAACAGTATTTTATCTTGCATCTTCCCCACAGGCAAAACCTTTTCATTACTGGGAGAGGAACTCCCAGTAACAATCTGAACAGGCAGAAGGGAAGGGAGGGAGCTGAAGGCTCCCCCCTGTGCCGCAGTCACACGACCACCGCTGCGTTCCGTGAATGACGAGACCACCCTACCGTGTGCCCCAGATTCGTGCTCCTTCATCCACCTCATTTCGCAGACGGAGCACTCCCTCAGGGCTCATGGCAGGTGACTCTGCCACTCGACTGTCATTATTACGTGTCATAATGAAATCATCTCCTCCCCGAAACACAGGAGGGGCTAATAATAAAGAGCGCGAGCTGCACAAAGTTGCAATAAAAGAGGGTCGCATCGCTGGCTCCCATGGCACTCTCCATCTGCAAACGGGCAGTGACTTCAGTCCCCTCCAGCTCAGCTCAGCCGTCCCGCTCAGCAAGGATTCTTGACCAGCATCATGATTTGTGGCTGCATCCGCAACCACCGATCTCTGCCCCAGCAACACGTATCTGCAGCTCAGGACCCACAGGCTTCCTGCGCACATCGCAGGCTAGTGGCCTGCTTCGGGCCAGCTCGGGGCTGGGTCCCCACCCTCAACGCTGTGTGTCACCTTCCGAAACCAGACCTGAAAGAGGGAGGCTGCACACCACGACGACTGCCGTGCCGTGCCTGCTCCCTCCCACTCCCCACCGCTGGCACGCAAGCCCGCAAGATGCCAGTGGAAGAGGCAGGAGGGTGGGGGGCAGAATTCCCTTCCACATCCCCTTCCTGCCAGGTCCCTCCGCAGGCCAGATTCCCACATCCTCCTCCGCCCTCTTGCCACCTCCCCCAGGAATGCCGAAGCGCACCAACTGTTTCGGTTCCCTTCCGATGCTCTTAACCAAAGGTCTAAGAAGCAAAGCCACATGCCACAGACCCGATTTAGAAAAACACCGATTTCCACCCCCCCAGCTGTGTCATTAGAGAAAAAAGGGAGGGGGGAGGGGATTTAATAACACTTAATTACCATAAACTCATCCGATCAGCCGCAGAGCAGATTTCAGGTGCAAGGAAGCAGGGGGAGAATGGGGGGGGCAAGAGGATGCTAAGAGGAAGGAGGAGTCCAGGGAAAGGCTGGATTTCCACACTTAAAACTTGGAAGATTTCACATGACTCAGCCAGCGATAATTCCAGCTCTGCTGAAGCTTTGCTGTCTGCTTTTGTCATTACCAGGGAGTAATGCGGGAGACTGATCTCGCCAAATCTCTTCCAGCCGCCAGGTGTGAAATGGACTCTGGCACGGTCAGCGGGAAGCACAGCAGGAGGCATCTGTGGGGCCTTGGCTCTGTCCAGTGTGTCTCCCTGTTCGCCCAAGCCGAGGGGAGCCCACCTCTCCCACCCGCCACCAACGCCGCCGGGTCCCGACGGCAGCAGCCACAGGGAATTCGGGCTCTCGGAGGACACGGGTTTTCTGCTCAGCCTGAAGGACGTGTCATCGCTGCACAACCTTTTCACCCGGCTTTTGTAAGGCTCGTCCTCCTCACAAACACACAAAGGAGCGTCCAGCCTGTCCGTCTCCTCTCCTTTCCTACAACAAACCCATGACGAGTCAAGGCTCCCTTTACTGAACCACAATAAAAACTCAAAAGCTGCAAAAGCATCTCACCCCAGGTTCAAAGCCAGGTCTTGGTCAGCAGTGCCAGGTCTTGGCTGCCTGAGCTGTCACTTGCCAGGGCTGAGAGGGCCTGTGCCTGCTCCCACCATACTCACCAGTATGGGTTTGGGGGGCAGTGAAGTTGTAAGCAAGAACGGGGCCAAACACCGTTTCTTCATTTGGGTTAATGGGACAGCTGCCAAACCAATCAACAGATGGATNGGATCTGAACTGGTCTACTTCATTAACCAAAGATGCAATCAGATTTTGTTTTGTTTCAGATGCTCTACAACAGCAAAGACAAGAGAACGGCAGAAGGAGCAGCCTATGAGGTCATCAGCCCACCCCAGGAGGCGAGTGCAATATTGTTCCCTACGTGTGTTTTCCAGCACTTAGTCCAGCCTAGTTTCAAACCTTCCCAAATGATGAGGCTTCTCCCAGATTTATTTTTCAGCAGTTCAAATAGGAACCAAAAATCACCGTTACCCATTTTCTCTTTTTGCAAGCGTTCAGTTCTATTTCATGTCTCAAGGTATCAGAGACGCAGATCTCCAGACACGCTGTTGCCGCAGGAGTGAGGGTTTTACTTGGGGAATTGTCTCCCGGGGAGAAAGCTTCCTCCGTGACCTGCCAGCGCAGCCCTCGCTCCGAGCCTCTGATACGCTCTCATTTCCATATTAGACACGAGAACGTTCTGCTCTGTTTGACAGCAGCGCTGGCACGGCCCTGTTTCCACCGAGATAGGGCTCGCTTTTGATCTCCGGCGTGCACACTGCGAGCGGTGGGGAGGGGGGAAGGGAAGGTTACCGCTTCCCCGCTGGAAGGGTTTCCAGCCCTACAGGTGTTTTTTCACTCAAGTCAGAGAGAAGGAGTGATTTACTCGGCTGCCTCTGTTCTCCTTGCCTTGTCGGGCGCAGCCGCAGCGGCACGAGATGCGCTGTGAGCATGGGGTCACTTCTCTTCTTCAAAAGGCTGTTTCGGGGCCAACGCAGCCATGCCCTGAGCAAGAGCGGCGCCCGGGGCCGGCGTGCCACCGAGAAGGGGACAGATCCCACCCGAAGCGGGGTGCACAAGGTGGAGGACCAGCACCCACCCAAGGCACGCCGCCGGGCTGCAGGAGAAGGACAGGCTGCATCCCAGGGAGACGCTGCAGAGCTGGCTGCTACGGGCTATGAAACTCCGGTCGGTGGTCCTCGTTTCCCATCCCACTCCTAAATCCCAAACTGCACTCACAGCACCTGGGTCCCAGCCAAGCCTGGGGCTGTCGCACAATCTCACACTTCACAGCACTACTCTACAGCAGCAGTTCCCAAATTCCAGGTAACTAGCCACCAGAGTCCCTCCCGATTGAAAATGGCTTGTCACATCATGCAGATCCTTCTGTTTCCAACCAGCTCCTTAGCACAGAGCTGGGAACACAGGGATGGTTTCCCTCTTAGCCCTCCACGGTACCTATGGTGCCGGAACGCTGCCTGGCTGCCAGCAGGATGGGAAGTCTCCTGGGAGTCCTCAGCTGCAAGGTGTTCTCTCTGGGGCTTAAGACACAGAGACATTGGCTCTCGCTCCTCCTTTGACCCTCTCTTCATAGCAAGCAGTGGGTAAAGGCGCCAAAAACACCAGTCTCTGCCCCAATTCGGCCCCTCACTATTCCGCCAGTATTCCAGCATCAGCACAGCCAGGCTTTAAATGCCTGGAGAGAACAGGAGCTCCGCAATGAGCTAACATCACAAAAAACAGGTAACGTGAGAGATTAGTAAAAACCCAGCTCAGAATTTCCAGTCTGTCTCACGCTCTTTTGAAGGGCAGGGAAGGCTTTCTGAGGAAAAAGTGGGAGTAGAAAACGAAAGTTTGCCTTTATTCAGGGATTCCTAGGAACGCCCCTCTTAATGAGCTGAGGGAATCCCTGAATTAGTCAGAGTTAAGGAGCAGGATTTAGATTCCGAGTGCACAAGGGAAAGCCAAGGGCTGCTTACCTGCCTCACGCTGCACTCACCCCACTCAAATGAAGAAAAACAGTGAGAAGGCCAGAGGAAAGAAACGGAATGGGATTGTTTGATCCTGCTACTCCCATGGCAAAAGCATCCATTCGTGCCAAGTTCAGCCACTTTATTAGGGTAAATCCAAACGCAATAGTTTGGTTTCAGATGGCCTGGGTAAAGTTTAGCCCATTCTCAGCCAGGCCACACAGGTTGCTGTTACCTGGATTCAGTTCCTAAGCATGCACTGCCTTGGAATTACAACGGATACGGACTCAGCAGAAACAGCAAAGATGACAGCAGGTGGATCAAGCGTGTTACAGAAGGCTCGCGCCCCTATGTAACAGATGCATTTCAGAACCTACAGAACATCCTGCTGGAACTTACCTGCACATCTACTGGAAACATTTCAGGGGTAACAGGAATAGGGCAGAATCGAGGCAAAGAACTCGAGGCAAACAGGTAAAGAGTAGCAGTATATAGGGTTCCTCTTTACACCGTTCAGAAAAGCCCAGTAAAAAGCTACAGCGTTTTTACTTGTATCAAAGAGTGAACAGGCAGGAGAGGATTATGCGAAAGAAAAGATTTAGTATGTTCTCAGGTAGTGCTGGCGATGTTGTATGCAGTGACACTACCATTCAACAACCTCTCAGAGCACGCTGCCTTTCAGATCGTAATTTGGGGACAAGGAGTCAAGAAGAGACAATATACAAGAACACTACGTGAAATCAGGATGCAGTACAGGTCCCTACAATAGATCTTTATATAACATAATATAAGGTACGTAGTTTAAGGAGGCTTCAGGACAAACGGCTGCAGAAGTCCCCCTTGAGATTCCCTGGATTGGTTACTGAGGATATACTCCTTGAAGAGCCTCAGCTGCTGGACTTCAAACCCAGAAGCAGGATCTAGCTTCACACGGCCACTTTGACTTTTTTTTTTTTTCCCAGTGGCCAAAGAGTGCAGGTTAAGCACAGTGATAGAGATGGGTATTACTGACAGCTACTTAGTCTGAACTAAACGACAAAGCCTTTAAGTGAACGGCCTGCAAAACCTCATTTACGCAACCTCGAGACAAACTCATTAACTGCAGGCTCCATTACCCACTCCACTTTGCCAGTTGTAAAAAAAGTTTAAAAATCGTGTTTATAGGAAAGAGTCGTAAGACAAATCAGCAGATTAAAAAAAAATAAAATAAAACCCCTAAAAAGAGAAACCTTCTGCAGATTCCATCTCTATAGGAACAGTGCCATAAATCCATAAGAAAGAACTAGGCAGCCCTATTCTCCCTGCTACGCTTCTTTTTTTCCCTTTAAAGGAACAGATGCCAGCACGATAAGCCTGCGTGTATCTTTTATATTAAAGATGTAATCAAGACATTCTGCCTAAAAAGTAGAAACACCTCAAAAATCCACGTGAAAAGCTGCAGCTTGCTTTTTAAATCGTAAAACAATTATTCTAATTAAGCAGCAATCCCTTTCTCGCACTGCAAGCTTCCCCCCGATGAGATAAAGAAAGCACAGTGCACTGGTAGCCTCCTGCATGCACCCTCCGTGCCGGATACTCACAGCTCCCACGCCACAGCCTCTTGCAGCCCTCCCTTCCCTCCCTCCCTCCTTAATTTCAATTAAGTTCCACTCTTAAGAAAGGAGAAGAAAGGGGAAGGGGATGGGGGAGGGAGAAGCAGCACTTACCCTTTGGGGACTCACTTCTGGCTTTCTTGCTTTCTAAAGGACACTCACTGCTGCTGTTGGGAGAACATACTCTTCTCTTGCCTAAAATTTCATCTAGAAGAGAGATGAGAAACCTGAGTATCAGATAAGGTTGTACTTTCCTCTTTGCACAAGCAACCAGAGAGACTTTGGTATTTTGCTTCTCTCTCTCTCACACACACAGACACACACACGTATATTACAAGCAGAGGGAAAAAAATGAAAGTAAGAAAAATCATCAGCTTGAGAGCCTTGATCTGCTTTCCTAATCACGCAGTCCAAAAGCACATAATGACTATTCGCACACTGATCAATGCAACGTTTTAAAGCTATAAATTCTGAATCCAGTTGATTTCCTTACTGAGTTTCATCATTTGTTCTGTTGCCTTTTGTCCCCCCGGTGTTTCCACTCCTTTCATGCCCTGATGCAAAGCAACTGGGGGAGAGAAAGGGGAGGAAAAAAACAACACAAAAAAAAAAAAAGCACAACAGATCTCTGAATCTTCCTACCACAGTATATCTCTCTCTCTCTCTCTCTCTCTCTCAGTCTGTCTCTCTCTCAATCTCTCTCCCCCCCTTCTCCCCCCCTCCTCCTTCAAAACCTCAAGGTCCTTAGCAATCTTCCCCCTCTAGATTGTACGGAAACACTCAAGCCTTTTGCATTACTGCAGCCCTACAAACCAACACAAAATATCTAATATACAATTACAGCGTCCCCGAACAGATTTAAAATCAATATCCTCCCATAATAATGCTGGGGAAACTGAAAGCATGATGTTGCATATGGGCAGGAAGGAAGAGACTGTTTGTCACTGCAAGCATCAAATTCTCATCTATCAAGGGCTTGTTAAAGATGCAGCATCTTAAAATAATTTTTTTTTTTAAAAAATCTCAAACAAGCACCATATTTGAGCGAGCATACACTGCATCTGCCTGTGAGTCAACATGCACGCGAAGCTTCTGCGATTTGCCCAAAGTGTGCTGGTTAAGAAAGGTTACAAACCCCCCTGGTGCTATTCATAAGAACAACAAAATTATTTACGTTCCGGGGGACATTTTAAGCCAAGCAACTGTCCCTCGGACTCGGAATCACTCCGCATTACTTTGGATTCAGCTAGGCAAGCCCAGGTTCCTGCTTGGCACTGTGTTTATGGAGGTGCAGGGCGCAGATCTGCGGCCGCCACGGGCTGAGCGGTGCCGAGAGCAGACAGTCACCGTGCCCAGGGCAGCGCCTGCCAGGCAATGCCGTTATCCAAAGAGCAATTTGGGAACTCTGCGAAGTTACGAGTGGCATCTCAAGGTTTTTTTAAAGAGCGCAAGCTGCCTCCAATGTTATCTTGCCATGACCCTGTCACCCAGCCTGCTAACACAACTGGCGCTCGGAGACAACCGCGGAGGCTTGTGACCCTCCAGAACCAAAAGCAAAGCAAATACAACAAAACGGGGGCAATCGGAAAGCAGATGGGGAAGGATGAAGTCAGCCAATGACAGCACTTTAGTTTTCCCAGCACTCGAGTTGGCCTTTCAATAAAATCTGAATTTTATCAATCTTCCTGCCTCAGTTTACCCTTTAAATAACTCCTCCAAAGCCACGGACAGCATCAGCTAGCCAAGCCAGCATCAAAGCTAGGAAGTACCTGGCCACACAGCACAAACAGAGTCACAAGCTCCCTCCCCACGGAACTCTTCATTCTTCATGTTGATTTTCCTGGAAATGTTACCCTGATGCTGCAAACCCTCAGCGCCGGAGGCCAAGATCATATATCCTCCTCCGAAGTGTTCTCATCCGGGATTTGTGGCTTTGAAACAACAAAGTCCCGTCGCTCTGCTCGCCCCTCCCAGCCTGGGCAGGAGGCAGCAAAACCCAACAGGGTTCGTTCTTACGTACTTCAGGCAGAAGAGACTCCATGGGAGAACTGGTGACAGAAGCACCAGTTCCATGTGACAGCAGTTAGAATACGAGCAGCAAAGCTTCCTTGATTTCACAACTCTGCCAAGGCACCTCATTACCCTCCCATCACTCCTTCTCTCTTGCTGTTCCACTCCCACCCCCGGGCGCCCATCTGCCAGCAGACATTCGCTCCGACTAGCGCCGTGCCCCGCTCTGCCCAGGCACGTCAGCAGGACAGGCTGCAAGTCCCACCTCACTCCCAACCAGATGCACTTGGGGCCGGGGAAGACCAAAATCGTGCGGTAACTCCGAAGCGGCACCGACTCCACCAGACGCACGCCCCACCAGTCCCCAAAACGCCCACTTCTCGGCACGCAGGCAAGTGAGCCGGCGCCTGCCATCTCCAGCACGCCACCGGGAAAGATCACGGAACCATAGAATTGCTTAGGTTGGAAGATCCCAGATGTCCTTCAGTTCAGACCTGAATGCCGCCCTCCAGAGAGATCCCACATGAGGGTATCCATCTCTAGGATGATCTGCAGCATTTTCCTTCCAGCATCTCAGGTTCACTTTGTACCAAAGCACCAAACCCCACGCGGAGTTCATATTTGGGTTGCTCCCCAGCAGCTTTTAGCACAGTCAGTCCGATCACAGAATGAAAATTTTCCACTTCTTTTTTTCCCTCCCCTTTGTTTCAGGCAAAGTCCTGGGATGTGTCAGTGACTGCCTCTGCCCCCAGAAGTGTGGGCACTGAATCAACAAGATACACAGTAAGCAACAAAAAGGGAGTAATTTTCATCAGTAGCCAGCACAGAGGCACAAAGATCGAACAATCCGCCCCAAATTTACTGAGTCAGTAGGAGAGCGCAAGACTGAATACCAATCTTTTGAACTCCAGCCCAGTGTTACACGAAGCCCCTCTCGGCTGTCTTAGCTGCAAAGCAGGGATGAGGCAGGTCACGTTTTCATTAGTTACCTGGTCAACTCACAGATTTGGGGGTACAACCCAAACGGCAACGAGTTTGTCTCACAGCCCAAATCCTTTCCTCCCCACAACTTAAACCACACTTAGACCTGGTAAATCCGTGCCCTTCTACAGGACTCTATAAACTAAATTCAACCCTTCCTGTCCATGTGCCCCCCATCCAACCGCCCTCACACACAAAGGACTGGGATGGTGGTTGAAGGCACTGGGACAGGAGCACCCACAGTCCATTTCCCCCTGACTTTGCAGCAGCAAAACCAAATACATTTTGCAAATGAGCTGGCAGTGTAGCTCCTGGATGTCTTACCACCCTCCCGGAGACGGGTCGTGCGTTTAGAGTCCGTCACTACTTACTGACCAGAAAGCCAACAGGCAGCTGTTTGTTAAGGCGCCTGCAAAAGGCAACACTCCACCTTCGGACAGAGGATGGGGAGGGATAGTTGTGGGGGGCTTTTTATCCTCCCTTTTGCCCCAAATCCCTGCTTTTGCCTCCTCTCTCTTGCCTTCTACAAAGCATGTCAGCTGAAAGGAAGCCAAATCAGGGCAGTTTTTTAATATTAAAGCTGAAAATGAAAGACATTATCAGTAGAACTGTAATGTTATGAAGCTAGACCCGGCAATAACCCAAGTAAGGAGTATTAGAGGAAGCCCCAAGCATACTGATCACTTACTGCCACAAAGGCACCGCAGCCCTGACCACACACACACACACACTCCCACAGGTCTCCCATGTAGGTCCCCAGATCCTGCGGTACACTCAAGGCAGTGGAGAAAGCGATCCAGAGAGGTTTTTGGAAACAAAGTCAAACATTTTCCCGCAAGATCTAGAAATCAAAGTGGATTTTTTTCCCCCCCTCTTTCACAGAAAGAGAAATTCCAGCACTCACCTGCTACACTTCTACAGTGAATGAATAGAGACAGGCCAGGAAAGTAGGTCAGCTGGAAGGGCACAGCCCTTCTGCCCCCATACAGAAGTATCACCCACCGGCTTTGCGCCCATGCAGGGAAAGGATGTGGGTATGACACCACCAAACGAGCTTGTGCAGAAGCCAGGGTAACGTGGGCTTTATCTAATCACAGCCCTCTTTGGACTTGAGACACACTGATTAGAGACCATGGGTGGAAATGTCACCTGCAAGTAACGGTGCTTTGTGTTCATGCGCTGCCTCTAATCCTCAGCCTCCCAGCACTCAGCAGAGCTGGGCGACTTAACCATCATGTTCTCCAACACGTCTAAGAATCCCAAGCCTCATTATCAGCTTTGAAGAGAGGACTTGGGAGCCTAAATCAGTTGGGAAGATTAGAAAACCTATCTCTAGATTTCTCCAAAGAGAGGGGGACTTTATCTCCACTCTTTACAGGGGAATCTGCAGCAGAGAAGATGCACCAAGGACACACATTGCATCAACAGCAGGGTGACACCAGAGCCCATGTCTCAATGCTGAGCACAGGGTTTCACCTGGAGAAGGGATATAACAAATACGAAGTGCTCCCAACATTTTGCCCTCCCACTGTTGTCAAATGGGTGGGCTACAGGGCGAGTCCCAGTTACAGCCAAGGAACCGCACCAAGTTTTTCTGCGCTGTGTTATGCTGCAGACGCAACGGGAGGAGATCAAGACCTATCTCACGCTCCTAATCCATATCATGGGTTTTGCTCTGAAAACTTCTTGGACCCAGAAGTCCTGAGTAAACAGAGAACTGAGCCAACTTACATGGGAAATCACCCAGGCTCAGATAGCCAACCTCTAACGAGAAGAGTCTCCTTTTTCACCTCTTTTCGCGTTATTTTAAGAGGAGGAAAACATCCTCCCTTGCTCTTAACTCCCCCATCAAACTTAAACCCTGGAGATGACAATTCCCACCGACCAATCTGGAATGTCTTGGCAGCGTCTCAGGTTATTGAGCTCTCCCCTTTCCTTTAGCACAAACATGCTGCCACCAGAGGAGCTGCTCTGCTCAAACCGCTCTGGTGCTCCAGCCCCTGCGCCGAGGGTGACAGGTTTGCAGGGACCCCGGAGACTCACTTCCCCAGCGATGGATTGTGCCTTTGTAAGGAGCAGCACCAGGTTGCCGCGTCCCCGCGGGCCCAGAGCTGCTCCCAACAAAGGCCGGCGGCCGAGGGGCCACGCAGTGGGCTGCGCGCAGCAGCGTGGAATCTGGCTGCACATCGGCACCATCCCTTGCCAGCAGGAATCAATGGAACAAAGGGAGAGCGAAGCACAAGGTCATGGGAATAACAGGCCATAATTTAACTGAGGGCAATGAGAATGGGAAAAAAAAAAAAAAATTATTGGGGAAGCCGGGGGAAGGGAAGCAGTGGGCTTCTGGACTTGGGATCCTAGAACAATACAAGTGCATGCCAGCTCACGGGGCAGGGTTAGTTCTAGCAAGGGAGGGGGAAATAGTGCCGTATCTCAGCAAAGGGGATGTCGAAACAGCTGCAAAATAAAGGTAGTATCCTCCTGTCAGCAAGTCAGCTTAATGGCTTTAGGGACATGGCAGGCAGCAGGCTTCAAACCTTAGCTATTGCACTGGGTTCTCTCACTGTTCTTTATGCTGCCACATCTGTATCTATTTGTTGGTTGTCATTTAGATTTAGATTGCAAGCTCTCCAGGGCAGGAAGCGTCCTTTCGCTAGCTGCTGTACCAGTCAGAGTAGGACAAATAGTAAAACCAGCCGAGCGAGCGGGGCACCCCTGGCTCAGGACTGTCCCCAGCCTTGGCCAAGGTATCTGCAAACGTTCCCTAAACATCACGCTTCAAGTTCCCTGGGACAAGCAGCTCTTGGAAACAGGGAGGAAAACAGGAAACAAAGAGAAGGGAGGAATGGGACACACTAACGGTCTCTTACTACAAAGCAAGGAGGATGCAATATTGAGTAATCAAAGGTTTTTCTCTTTCCTGCTCCCTTTGAGAGAACTTGACTTTGGCAGACTGGCTGTGCAGTCACTCCTCTCAATAGCAGAGGCTGTCTCCAGCAGGCAAGTCAGAGCCCATCGCTCACTGATCTCAATGAATTACATAGAAATTAGCACCCCAAAATCAGGCCTAGTGTCACTAACTCCCCTTCCTAAATACGAGTTAAGCATGGCAGGCAGGAAAGCTGCAGGAGCACGCAACAGGACAGCAGTCAAGGAGAAGGATTCCCAATGTACAGCATATCAACCATCCTTCCCGAAGCTTGCGAAGGAGCCTGCCTCCTCTGTCTCAGCTCTAACCACTTGGCCATCTGCCTTTCCTCCTACCATACAAACAGTATCCTGCTACTTCCCACCTCCTTGTGCTCACTCCATTTGCCTCGCTGGAGCTAAGCTCCTAAAAGGACTCTCCAATAATTCAGTTCCCAAGAAGTGAAACAGAAGGGCCTGCAGGTCACGCTGGAGCCATCCTTCTGCCTGCCTGTAATGAGGCTGTTTATTAGAGAAGGTGTACCAACATCCCCTTGTCTCCCAGATTCTTCCAAAATTCATTTTTACAGCATGCACCAAGCCACAGAAAGGTGGTAAATATTCATAGTATGAAAAACACTCATGGAGAGGATGTACTGCACTTAAGAGAGAGATCTGAATTAATTTTATGTGCTGCAGAGAGGCTTTTTAGCAATTGCAAACTTGTGAATCCCCACTCCATTCCAGAAAAGATTTAAAGAATGAGGCTGGGAGGGTGGGCTGGAAGTCCACACCTTTGGAGACACACTTTCTAGCTCAGAAAGGAGCACGTTCTAGTGGGTAAGACAGGAGAAGGGGGAAGCTCGTTAAATCAGAAGACTTAAGCAAGGTTCCACTAAGAATTAGCTTTTTCCTGAGGGACCACAAACCTCTCGTGCAAAGGTCATTTGGCCTCAATTTATACCTCTGTGATAAAAAGCTGAGAAAACTGGCATCATTCCTCCGACACAGATCCCTCCCTCAGTCCTGAGGGATTCCACGCAACACCCAACCGTGCCAAAAGGTGGGTACGACGACGCAGCAGGGACAGCACTCGCCTTTCCCTCTGGGCTCCGAGGCGCCGAATATTCTGTGTGTGGTCTGTGCCAGCAACCTGGTATTCCCTCCAACGCCCAGGACAGCTGCTCCACCTCCCCAGCTGCTCTTTCTACAAACCTCCCAGCATTTCTTTAGAAAAGTGAACGCTGAAGATAGTGATTTCCAACAGAGCTGCTGGTGGTGCTGTACCCTTAGCACCATTTAAATGTCCGATTGCACTCATTCAGCCCCTGAAAAAAACAGTGCTCCTCCAGCCCGTGACAGCTTTGACAGCCAGACTCCTTAATTCCTTTTTCTTATTCCCTTAATCTGTCATCTTTATCAGGCTGGGGAAGTGCCAGGCAGCATGCAGGAGCCCCGGCCCCGATCAATCTCCACATTACAGCTGACAGAATGGTGCTAATAACTTATTGATCTAATGTTTGCCAAGCCCCACAGGGGCTGAAAGGCTGCCATTGATTGGCTTGAGGGAAGGAGCCTCTCAGCTGAGAGCAGAGCGGAAAGCCTTCAAATTGTCTTCTTCCCGAGGAGCTTGGAGATGGAGGGAGGGTGGGGAAGGGAGAAGAGGGAGGAGGACAAGGGAACTAAAGAGAGGAAGAGACCTGGAAAGGAAGAAGGGTGCATGTGTGAGATGGGGATTAAGAATGGAAAAGGAAGGGGGGGGAAAAAAGGGTTTGAGAACCAAAGAAACACATGGAGGAGGAAAAGAGCAGGAAAAGGGAGAAGAGCAATGAGAAGAAAAGGAATTGGGAACAAAAAGATTGTGCAGAGCTGAAAAATTCATGAAATAGGCAGTTGACCCTCTTCTTGCTCACAGTGAATCGTTAATAAAAGTCCTTCCAGCCCCCAGCGCTCCATCCGAAGACAGCTCCTCCCAGGTCTGCTCATGTCTGAGGTAAAGCACGTGGTAGGGAGCACGCTGGCTCCCCTGACCAGCTCTGAAGCCACCAGCTTGCACCTGGGGAGAGGGCATCACTGGGACAGATTCCAGTTTGATTTATGAGTCTGCTCCCCCCAGTGATACACACACAACTTAACCCTTGAGAATCCCCCGCCACCTTCTCGATTTGCGCTGAAGAAGCTAATCACTGCAGAAAGTCATCAGATGTGCCCAGCAGAGGGCAAGGAGTTGAGGGTCTTTACTGTGCCCCTGCGGGGAAACCTGGGCTTCCGTGTATATGCTGAGACAGCAGGAGGAAAAAAGCCCACACCACCACCACCACGTGACCTTTCACAAATTGCAGAGATGGTTATCGTCTTCTCTCCCGTTGCCCCGAGCTCAGCCCAGGGCAGGCCAGTTTTGCCGAAGGGTACATGTGCTGGAGCAGGGCTGTAAGGCAGGGACTGAGCTGGCAGGGCCTCAGGGACAGGCAGTCGTGGTCACACACCACCCTGGCGGGGTCGCCTGCGCCACGGCTCTAAACGCACAGCGCTCATTGCGGTCAGGTCTGTTTTCCTGCTGGACCTTCTCTCAAGTCTATCAATCCCAAAGGCTGGGTCAACACTTTCACGTGTCGTTTCCAACAGGTCTCTCCCACACGTACAGCCCTGCACCCCTTTCCCTTCAGCAGGGCTTCTCCTTGGCTCCCACCAGAGCCCCCACGACGCCGTGAGCCCTACAGCACCCTGCTGCTTGCTTGAGAGAAACGAGGAGCAGAGCAGCAGCTCGCTGCCTGGTACCTGGTCATCTTCTCACAACGCAAGCTTCCCAGACACAGAGCCGCGGGGAGCGCGTGGGGGACAGCGTTACCCCCGCTGTGCAGCAGGAGCAGAAGGCTAGGCTTTGCAGGACTAAATCCCCAGCATCCAAACCTGGTAACACAGAGATACACACATGCACCAGGAGCAGGAAAAGCGTTAAAACCTGGCTCTGAAGCATCAGCTCGACTTGTGGCAGCATCGGGAGCAGCCACCCAATGCTTCCTGTCCCTCCGCTGCCGCCCAGCAGCAGACGAGAGTGGACAAGTCAGGTGCCACCTTACAATCTGCACTGGATTTCTCTACAGAACATCAGCGAGATGTCACCGCGCCAATGATTTGTTTTCAGCTCTTTAGAAGCTGCCTGTAAGGCACCTGGGAAAGGAGGTGGAAGCAGGGGGTGGGGAAGAGGTTATTTTTGGAAGCAGGATAATCTTGCTCTTCCCAGAGCTGCAAGGAAAGGAGGAAAGAGTCGGTGTTTATTTCCGTTTCAAAGCTGCAACGTGTACTGGCCATGAGTTCGGTGGCTGATGCAGCTGCCAGAGGGCGATGGATTCCTTGTCCTGATGATGGCCCGTCTGCCCCATTCACGCCAGGCACAGAGGAGACTGAGGTCCTTAAGCTGCCACGGCGAGCCCTGTCCACCTGTGTCACTCCCTTCCTGTAAGTGAGGGACATGCTCCTTGAAACACATCACTGACCTTCCCAGAGGTGTTTGCCGAGCCATCCTACAAGAACCCTCCTGCCAGGAGCAGGCTTCAAATCCCTGCCAAGAGCAAGGGCTACTGAACTCCAAGAACAGGGCACTAAACTGCCTCAGCTCCTTCTCCTCCTGCAGTGACAAAGACAAGAATAAAACCTTCATGGTCACACCAGCAAAATCCCATGCAATAACCTACACTGCAAGTGCAGTTGCAGGGCACAGCAAAAAGAAGTGTTTCCATGTCAGGCTTTCCCATTTTTCCTTCACCTCCCAAGACCTCCATCTGTATTATGAAAGGATGCTGGTTACCTCCCACCCCCACAAGGCTTCAGAAGAAACAAAAATGAACTTGAATAGAGCAGGAAGAAAGGACAGTCCTCCAGATCCAAGCCAAGAGGATGAACGGCATTGACAGAGCCTAGACTCTCATGTTGCCTAGGTGAACAACTGTCCTTCATGGTAAAACACGTAAACAAAGGTGGCTGGGCTTACAACTCCTAGATGCCCATTTGGTGCTGATTTTCTGCTCAATTTAAGGCAGCAATTCAATAAAGGCTTCTGCTTTTTCTTTGTTGTTGTTTCGCTTTGTTAAATGAAAACATGTCTGCATCCTAGCTCATTATCACACGCTCAGAAAACAGCTGTTCACTGTGATTCTGTCTCTAACCATTAGCTGTAACATCCCTGATCCCAATTCTTTTTGACCCCCATTATTAACTCCTCCTCCTCAGCAGATGAGAGCTCTAGGTGTCAGTGCAAAGCCAAACGGAGCCATCGGGCAGCCCTCCATGGTGGGCACACGGAGCTCAGGGATAGGCTCAAAGAAAGTGAGACAACTAGTTTGATCAGCTACAGATCCACGTGTGCAAGCTACAAGCACTGCCTCATCAATAAAAATTCCAAGACCAATTTTTAAATGTGAATCTGTTTACGGTTCACTCCTGAAATTTCTCCTTCTCCCTTGCTTAGTCAACAGAGCATCAAGTGGAAAGATGAGATGGGAGACTTAATACAGAAGAACAAATAACCTCGCAGAGAGAAGAGAGACCTCTCTTTCAGGATATTTTAGACATGCAGATGAACAGTGCTTTTCCAGGCCTTCAACGGAACAGGAGTCCTAAAGTGGGACTCCTCAAGGGACACAGGTGCCACGTTTTCCGTATCACGTGGGATTTCCACAGGAATCATTGCAGGTTAACATGCAACTACACTGGTCACAGAGGACACTGCTGCTCTGAGGCCAAGGCTCTTGGGGTTTGTCATCTCCATCACGTTGGCCAACATCCCCTGGCTCTCTGGGAGCTCTGCAACGCCGGCCTTCTGCTGCTTCCCACAGCCAAAGAAGCCTCTAATCACTGCGGAAGGGCTCTTTAATCCATGCGCAGTCCCAAATATTATGTGCAGAACCATAGCAAACCACTCGCCGTTTGGAGCGAGACTTGATATTCTGCTATGTCTCCATTAAGTGCCCTCTCTCAGACAACACTCAGACATCGAGCCAACTCCCTCTGATCACAAGGGGCAGAAGGAAGAGAGGGAAGAACTACCCACCTTCCTCTAGCATCAGTGAGTCTGATCCCTCCACTTCTATCCAAGCAAATAGTCCTACCGCAACTGGAAAGTCATGAAATCTGGCACTGCAGAACAGAGGGTATTTGAGGAGAGAAAGAGGAGAAATTATGGGTACAAACTTGCATATAGGAAGTTCCATCTGAACATGAGGAGGAACTTCTTTCCTTTGAGGGTGGCAGAGCCCTGGCACAGGCTGCCCAGAGAGGTGGTGGAGTCTCCGACACTGGAGACATTCCCAACCCGCCTGGACGCCATCCCGTGCAACCTGCTGTAGGTGGAGCTGCTCTGGCAGGGGGGTTGGACCAGGTGATCTCTAGAGGTCCCTTCCAACCCTTCACATTCTGCGATTCTGTGAAATTAATGGAATTTTTGCAGGAGGGAAAATTATTTAGGGCTTTGGGACCAGGAATCTACCGCAAAATGCTTTTTGAATCCTAACGCAGCGTGCAGAGCACGCACACAAACAAGGGAGAAGGCGCTGTACTTTCCCTACGAGCCACGGACCCCCCCAGGGCTTCCTCCGTCCTCCCCCACCCCACGCTAGCCCTGGCAGACTGCATTAGCCAAACTGGATAGAGGGGATTGGACTTGTTTACAGACACACCGCTAGCTGCTTAAAGGGACTCTAAATCCGTGTTTGATGTGCAAACCGCCAGCTTTGCTACTGCGCCTTTGTCAAGCAGTCCTGGCTCTGCTCAGCCTTGTGCGTGTGTCTCTCTCTCTCAATTAAGATTAAAAGCGCCTTGTGCCATCATCCGCTCTCAAGGTAAGCCCCTCTGTAGTGCCAGCGCGGTACCCTGTCTGCTGCCTCGCCTTTATCTGATCCATTTGGAAACGACTTTTATATTCTCATTAGGCTCATCGCCTGCCCTCCCCTCCCACACGCACGCTCCCCCTGAGGCATCTGAGCGTACTTGCTCTACCTTTGCAGATGTTGCTAAGCCTCTTACTAAATCTCACCAATGCAGGCTGCCTCGGTGTGTTCCTAAGGAAGTACAGACCCCATTATACGTACTTTTCCTTTCTTCCTCCATTTGGCATATTATATCCCCACCGTGACTGCAATTTAATTAGCACCAAGGAAAGCATTCTCCGGCATTTTCCACTGCACAACACCGCACGGCAGAAAATCAAGTCCGCAGGTCAAGAGAGGAGAGACCATTCACACTTCCAAGGTAAACTGGCCTGGGAGCTCCAGGTGTCACCAAAGGCTGTTTTTCCAGGTAGGCTCTACAGACGTTCCCCCCAGCCGCAGTCCTGCCGACTGTAGCAGCTCACATCTCTCCTCTGCAAAGGGAGAACCTCTCTGCCCAGAGAGCAACAGCAGCTGGATTAGGTAGCTCCAGGTTTAAACAAATAAATAAATTTTTAAAAGCTCCAACACTGGACAGAGAAGTAGGAAGAGATTAAACCCAGAAGCTGGATACAAACCCAGGGCAGACATAATCTGAATTTCAGAAGAGGAGCTGGGTACCATTTTGATCGATGAAGAGCAACAGAGCTGGCAGAGAGGCGAGTGCCCTTCCTTTACACCACATTCTCTGGTCCTCCCCAAGAATTTACTGCTTTTTCAATCTGTATTGGAAACAGCAAACGCTTGCACACTCGAAATTTGCACAACCATGTGGTGAACAGATATTTATCCAGGGACTATAGAAACCAGCACATTCCGTTTTTCAAGCACAAGCACCTCCACTGCGAGTCACAAAGAGAGGCAGAGAAGGCAGAAGCGGCAGAAGTTTTACTATTCTTAAAACTCTGAGCATACGATACTGTCAACAGATGAGAAGGAAGGAAGAATAATAGGAGAGACTGAAGAGGGGTAAAATCCTAAACCAGCAAGATGGATTTTCTCAGCCAGTTAAGAATTCAGAGTTACAAACAGGCCAGCTCTTCCCAAAACCCAGGACCCCCTGGGACCTAAGGAAATCCAAGTGCATCCGTGGTAATTGTAATAAATCTGTAGCGCCGCAGAGCTGGCCCAACACACGCGAGTTTGCTCCATGATTAAGAGATCTCTGTACTACCTTAAGGTCCCCAGTGGGCCCAGAGCAGTGAGATACAGCTAACATGCATCAAACACATAAGAATATCTCAATCATTACCACAGCCGACGGTGGCTCCGAAGCCAATCGATAGGGCAATTAGATTTTATCAGTACACGCCTCTCGGCCACCTACTTCTGCTGTCGCTGCAAAAGCCTGAGTTACCCCTGCCAGTTCCGGGTCTCCAGATGACGGAGAAGCACTGGCTGGAGCAGATTTTTGCTTTTTTTGTAGATTTTTTTTTTTTTGTTGTTGTTGGTATTCTTTATTTCCTTTAAAGGTCCAGTATCAGGTGACACTTCAAGCATGAGTTAAGCTGTCAGCTATTCTTATCTAGGCGTCTTGCTTCAGTACGCACACCAGCGGGGCGGGGGGAGCACCACCCACCCCCAGATCTCCCATACACAGAATCTCTAGAAGTAGGCTGTATTCCAAATCTACTCCATATTGTCACAGTGGAACAACAACATACGGGTCCGGCAGAGAAGTTAGGGAGGACATGACAGCAAACTGAGCTCTGTCGTTCCGTCCTCATTTGCTTTATGGGTTTTTTTGCTTGGGCAAATTTGCCTTTCTGTGCCTCAGTTGACTCATGCACCTCTACAACGTACTCAAAGACTGGTGGAAGGCACTGTGCATCTTGTCCAACATTTCTGCTGAAATTTTATTTGCTGGCAATATACCTCCCTTTCCCCTTTATCACTGTAGACCAGCAATAACAGTCTTTCCTTTTTTTATAAGTGTATTTTCAAAGCACTGCAGCTCTCAGATTTGCTAGCCCAGATTTCTGTAGATGCTGGACTTGCCAACATGCCACAATCACTACACTGATCTTAGTCACACCGAGGTGACACAACAGACAGCACAGCCATTTGGTTTTGATGATTACAGACTCTTCCTAGCTCTTTGGGCCTCACAAGATCCAAAGAGATTTCTTTTATCCCAGCTATGACAAGCCCTACAACTGCACCTCCTCTAGGCTTACTGGTCCAAACAGCCAGCATCCACCACTGGGGGTTATGATATTCACCAAAGTGGTTTACCAAATCCTTTTCTAGCCAGAGACAAACTCTATCCAAGTCTTTCAGAACCCATTTTCTAAGTCTTTCAGCTTCTGCTGTCCCAAACTAAGCTTTTCAGTCTCTCGGTTCCCAAATATAGCCATTACCATTAACATCAAGTGACCTCTTTTCACTTAAAAATTATCCATAAGCCTTCCAAGGATATTAATATCAATGCTGATTTTCCAACCAAAAGCCTCGTATGTTCCAGCAACACATCACTCTCTTCAGCCCCTTTTTGATGTATCAGCCCAGCTCTAGCTTGAACCCTGACTCTAGTCTCACCTATCTCCCAGAACTCATAAAAGCCCCAGAACTAACTATAAACTATTATTTTCCATTAGTTTCATCCCCTTTCTGCATTTCAAAGACCATTAAAGATCAAGTAATACTTCTAATTTTCCAGTCCATGCTGTTCAAAACTATAGCGCTGCCTTTAATGCTGGTTTAACTACAAATCAAGGAACTCCCTTACAGAATTAATTATAAACCAACCAACCCTGCCAACTTCAACCCTAATTTTAAACCCATGGGCCCCGCAATAAGCAAAACTCTTCCATTCGTGCTATCCCTGCTCTCTATGTAGCCTCAGCCATAGCCAAGAAGACACATACACTTCTGAACCCTGTTTTAGCAGTCGGCACTCACCCCTCATCCTGCAGGTGTAGAATTTGGAGTTTTCTGGAGCGTTCAGACGCTGCTGGCTGGGGCTGCATGCCCAACATCAAGCCATAAATGCTAAACCAGCAACAGAAAACATTGCAGCAGCAGATTCCAGCTTACTCTGAGAGCACCACAGTTTACAGTCATGAGTGATGCAGGAGATTTTAAACGTAAGGGCATTATCATCATTTATTCAGCACTGTCCATCTCCAAATGCCTTTTTGAGGGCGAGATTCTTGTAACCCAAACACACAGTGTTGCTCTCAAAGGGGTACCACGCCAACAGCCGACAACCGGGGCACACTTCTTCTTCCCTTATTGTAACGAAGTGGTTTAAACAACAGCCAGTCTTTTAGGCTAAACCAATGATAACTCTCGTATAAAATGTATGTAGCAATTAGTTATGCCTTTCCCCCCTTCCACACCTGCCAGTAAAAACAAACAGAACCAAGACATAATCAGCATTAGCTACAAATCCCAGCATATTTTGTTTCTGTTCCCTTGACTTCCGTGTCCGGGAGGTGGTGACACAGGGTACCAGTTCAGCACATGCTCTAAAGTCCCAGCTGGCAGGTTCTGCCTAGATTTTGGCAAGTGAGTCTTCCCTTAATCAAACAGGCCTGTAGAGTGAGCTGGCCCCAGACAGTGGGGAAAAATCAGAGTTAAACTGTCCCCGTGGAGATGTGACAATGCTCCCTCTCTCCCGTTAGACACCTAATCTCCCCACCATCCTCCCAGTGGGGGGGATCACCACTCTTTCGCTGCTCAACTCTTGTTAGATTCACCAAATCTACCATCTCCTGAAAAGCTCTGTCACTTGCTTGGTGGCCTCCTGTGTCAACGAACCCTCTTCTTTTTCACTGCTCAGACTTTCATTGAGGTCAGACGCAAGCGCTGCTGCTGTCCTTACCGCTACTACATGTGTGCAGTGCCCATGTTTTATATTTCTTACTGTTTCTTACGGTTAAGAAGCTAACCAGAGAGTCTCAAACATAAATTCTAACAAATAAGAATGAGGACTTCTACATCTGATCTTTTCTACTGCTTAACACTGATGGGAATGAAAAGTACCCTTTGCATTTCTGGAACACTGTGTATCTCAAAGAATTTCAGCAACGCTGATCAAGCCCAGCAGTTTCTCTGTAGAGCAAACAACATTATAAACCATTTTAACATACGGGGTCAACTGAGACATACGGACTCAAGCAAGGTCATACAGAAAAACGTATCTCTGGCCAGTTTGGCTCTTAAAGCTGTGTATGAAAATGGGCTGTGGAGACTGTTTAATGAAGAGAATATGGAGATTCAGCTGTGAAAGCAAAGACTGTGTATAAATTTCACTGCAGGCAGGAGAAACCTCTCTGGAAAGGGGTCAAGGCTCCTGCAAAAGGCAAACCAGGTACCTGAAAACTTACTGAATATCCTCCAAAGACATTCCCAAAGTGTATTAGATGCGGTGTTCCCTTCAGATCCACGGTTAAGTTACAGAGTCAACAGAATGACTTACAAGAAAATATGAACAAACCCACAAACATACAGATTTTCAGGAAAGGCCTGCATTAACATACACAGAGAGATCCAGTTCTGATTTGGACGGACAGGGATCACTCAATATAAAAGCTAGCATTGCTCCCAGTTTTTCTTCAACTTTTGTTTATAATCAAAAGCAAATGGTAGATTCGGCAAACAACAAGCAGATCCCCTGTTTACGACCGGTGCCTCACTTGTTGACTTGAGGCATATCACCACCAAAGCATCCTTGGCACAGCTCCCTTACTGACACCTAGAGAGGCACAGTGCAGGATCCCAGAGGAGCACTTCGGGTTCTACCATGGTAAGCTGAAATGGGGTGAACTCCCCCAAAAAGCCAGGTAGCACTACAAAACCAAACAAACACGCTCACAAAGGAGGTGGCAGGCACAGAGGCAGCATGGGGAACCTCTGATTAATGAAATTACAAATCAAACCATGCTCTCTGCGAGGCCTTTCTGCTTCACTTGACACTAACCCTGGGGACATTTCACTTTGCTGGCGCAAGCTCCTTTGCCAGTGGTTTAACACAGACCACTAGATTTGAGAATAACGCAGGGCCGAGATCTCAAAAGGACTTTAACATCACCATGAAATCCTTTCCATGTTAATCTTCAGCCAGAATATTAAAAGCCTTCATATAGCTTACTCCAAAACGTTAACACAAATGGCCACAGAAAAAACCAGCTGCTGAAAAAAGGAACAACCGAGGGAGTGAAAGAGAGAGGAGGGAAGTCAACAAACCCAAACCAGCAGGACCTGCTCCAGCCGCTTACCTGCTGCTCCCAAGCCAACGTCGATGCTGTTTCTCTTGAATTCACAGCGGCTCTGGGTCTCTGGCATAACGAGCTGACGGCTCTGATGCAGGTTGGAGATGATAGTGGAAAGGTCGTTATCACGGCTGCAACAGAGCAGAAAAGCACCAAGTTAAGGAAATCCTATTTGCCACCACATAATTGATTTTTGCGTGTATGAGCGTATGTGTGCGCGCACATAAGATTCTTTTGTTTGCCCCTGACATAGCCGTATTTCAAGAAAGATTCTCCCCCTCCTACCTATCAGGTTCCTAGGTAACCTCCTCTAGTTTTGGGGATCGGAGCCTAAAGTGCGAAGCACTTCCCAAACAGCACTCTCGTTTCCCATAAAGGGCTCTGCTGCTGCCAGAGCTCCTGATTTCAGTTTTGCCAGATATAACTTGCGTGGGCCAGAACTTACATCTCAGATGGAAAAACTGAAAGTGTAGGAATTGGCAGATCTATTCCAGAATTAATAGGAAACTTGAACTGAAATAACTGATAGTTTTCTATCACTTGCCATCCTTCTATTCTTAAAAAAAAATAAGTTTTTCCATTCCATCACTGCTGGAACACAAGGCTACTTTATTTACTTGAATAATAGTTTTTCTTTTTAGAGAGAAACTCACCATGAACCCGGACATCAGCATTACTCAGAGCTGAGGGTACACATCTATTTACAAAACTAATTTTCAACTCTTCACTCTAACAGATCCTGAAACAATGGTCTCTTCCTTCTGGGACCAGAGAATGCATTAGAGCAGTTCAGCATTATTTTGCCTGCTATTCTTGCATCAGATCACTGCTAAGTAGGCTAGTTTAGTCTTTTTTCTTTTTTTCCCCTTCTGTGGAGAGGGAGAACACAAACACAAAACGACAGTCACTGTAGCAGATACTGCAGTTCAGCTGGCAAATGCTTTTGCTTGCAAACCGCTATCCACTTGCAAAATATTTCTGAATAAATGACATACAAACACTGAAGAGGAAGAAGAACAAGCAAAAACGTACACATGATACTAAATGGAAATGCTGGAATCTCTCCCTTTTGTTTGTTTGCAGTATATGTTAAATCACCCATCCTTCTAGCACGAGGTGCTTGCCCCAAGCTAAACGTGGCTATTTTTCTTCCCCTCCTCTTTCTAAATGGAAGACGACAGCCAGAAGAACCGGAGACGCTTTACAAAAAATTACACTTATTAGAAATATTGCCCTCCCTCCCACATCCACGGCTCCCTCCCGACCTCTACTCACATGGCAAGTGCACCCACTCTGTGCTGCTGTGACACACAGCACATGACCACCAACCCACTGGTGCAGAGGAGAGTGTCCTCACCTGGGACCAGCAGGACAACACGGAGGGTGCATTATCTGCAGAATTACCTAGCAATGATCTTCCTTTAAATATCCCCCCTCTTATCCCCCCCTCACCTCCTCCCCACCTGCTGCACCCCCACCTCCCGGCTACCAGCGCCCGCACCGGGAGCGGATCCGCTCAGATGCTCCAGAGCGCCCAGCCCTAGCGCAGAGCAGGGGCTAATCTCTCGTCTAGCTCTCTGCTAATCAGATAAGTTTATGACAGAAAGTCTTTAGACAGAGGTACTTTCAGCGGGCGTCTGGCTCCAGATTTTCGCAAGATGTAGCAGACGAAAACAGACTCTCGTTTCAGCAGCCGCTGCCGTGTTCCCTGCTGCTCCCCCCACCCCCAGTCTCAGCAGCGAGACAGGATGCTGGGATCTCAAAGCCTTTGAGCACCCGTTGCATCTTCCTCCGCTAAACCCAGTTCAGATTCTTCCTTATGCAAGCAGAAGGCTAATTACTTAAGCAAGCCCACAGGTGAGTGGGAAGCCCATTTCTCCTGTGCCAAGCAGTTTTGGGTCTTATCCTCTTTTAGCTGCCACCTTTAAGATGCATTATGCAAATATTTTTGTGTCTTAAGTCATTTATGGGATTAATGTGAAGTGATTATCAGTTCTTTTTAATCATGCCAATCAATAACTGGATGTCAGGGACAGAGGACAAATGCAGATAAACGCTGCCATCAGCACAATGCTCAGGAAAGGGTGGAGGAGATGAGCCAGGAGCGCAGAGGGAGAAAGGCAGGGAGTAGGAAGAGAAAAATGGGATAATTACATCTTTGCATTTGCACAGTGTCTTGCATCCCAATCGAGCCCAAAGCACCTCCGATACGTAAACACATTAGGAGAGCTGCGAGAGGGAATTGCTTTATCCACCACTAAAATGCAACTACCTCTTTTTCTGGAAAAGAGCACAGCAACTCCTTAACATGACTCGGTTCTCCAAAAGTCAAAGGGTGCAGAACACTCCGATACATCCACTGCAAAGTAAAACCAGGAGACCTACACGGAAGAAAACATTACCACACCAGAAATGGTATTTTTCTTCCTCAACAATCTTGTGGTTTTAGGAGATTTTCCACAGCCTTAACATTAAAATCATGGTACGCAAAGGTATGTTGGCAAGACAGAGCTCCACACGTTGAGCAGTACCACAGGGCCACCAGATACACTCTACAGGCTTTGCATTCACCTCGCCCTGCCCACGCAATTAGGCAGAATCCCAGGAAAACACGACTTTGCTAGAATACCTTTGCAGAAGGCAAACTGAACACCAAGGTGACACTGAGAGGAAAGGGAAGAAAGTCTGGAGACAAGGCAAACAGGCTCCGACAGCTTTTAACACATCACACTATCCCCAGGAGTCGTCCCTTTTGCCGTAGTGCATGGGAGGTTTGAAGCAGAAACTGCCTTTTTGTTCCGGGCTTGTTCCACACCTGGCACACGGGGAGGCAGCTGTGTGAGGAGACAGCGAATGGTAACCAGAGCTTCTAATGAAAAATTGAGATACCTTTCTGTCTAAGTGAACGGTCTAAGCATTTTTTAAGCATTTTAAAAATACCACAGGCCAAGCTGACCCCAGCAAATACAGGTCCACAGGGCTGCCATCAGACTCCAGTGATTGCGTGGGCTCTCTAACAAGGGACATACTGGTGTAAGGCTCTGCTTAGACCACAGAGGACCTTCTACCACCACGGTGGATCAACAGAATGAAACACCAGCTTCTGTTCTGCAAGCTGACAACTCTGCCACCTCCACCTCACCCCTAACTGCATGGGACAGTGAACAAACACCATTTTTACAAGAGACCCTCCTGAACCTCCACAGAGCAAAGTCCAATGAACTCCTTTCATCCCAAACTTGGCTGCCTGGTCTGTGACCAGCGCAACTGGTCCCTTCCCAGGCTCACTGGGAGGGAAACCAAAATGGGTGCGACAGCATCCCCTCCAAAGTCCTCACCCAGAGCACAACTCTGGCACCACCTCAGTGGGAAGAAGCCTGTATTAAGGGGATTGGAGAGGGCTGGTCCTTCCCGTGTAGAGGATTCCCCCATCTGTGTGCCCAAGTCAGTAATTCCAGCCAGGTGCTCACTTGCAGCCCCAGCAGGGCAGAGTCACACTCTGCTTTTCCTTTGTCTTGTCTCTGAGCCGCTGCTGGGTGCCTGTTAATGCAGGCACCCCCCATACATGCACTGACACATGCACACACAATCAGATTAACGGTCTGATCCCTTCCAGTAGCATAATATTATATTTTAAAAACCGGATTAGAGAAGGGGGCTTGAGCAAGATACAGATCTCCTGAAAGGTCAAGGAGGAGACAAATAGCCTTCTGTAGGGCTGCAGGTTGCCATGGCAACATTCAGTTTGCATGGGTTTTGGTAATTAATGGTTTGGGGACCCGCAGTAATACAGGTATGTTTCCAAGCAGCAGGGGAACATGTTCTGAGGCATGACTGCCCGGGCACTTCCATCTCATAGCAGCAAGTTTTGCTCTTGCAGTAAAATGAAGGGTAGAAAACCGAGTTCTTACTGTCAAGGACTCCAGAGGGCACGTGGCTGGTTGGCCACATCCAGATTTGCTTTCAAACTGGGAAGTCGCTCAGAGTTACCAACAGTCTCATAAGACCTTTCTTCTGATACCTGGCTCAGGACGAGCAAAGCTCTGATCACAAAACATGTTTTTCAGGTATTTATGCTATTTTGGCGGGCAAAGTTTTAGCGAAAAACCTGCAGCACTACAAGATTTTTGAGTCTGAACTTCAAATCCAATACACTTAACCTCAGTCCAGAATGTTAAAATTTGCCCTGTCCTGTATCTGAACAGGGAATCTAAACATGCCTAGTAAAGATAAACTCATGCTGTTGCTCTCAGTTACAGCTGATGTGCTGTTGCTCACTCTCTGTTTGAATCCATCTTCCTGGTTTTGCAACATCAAACTTAGCAGCTGTGTGGAGGAAAAAAATGTTAAAAAAAGATGAGGATCTCGTGTGGCAAAGTAGCGTGTGATGACCGCTGGTAAAGGGGTGAGATCCCATCTTCACAGCGGTGTCCCTCCTAGTAAGAAATCATGGAAAGGCAGCAGCTTCCCAACAGTCCTGCAGACTTCCCTCAGGACCAACTCTGCAGCTTTGAGAACAGGTGCCAGCGGCACAGACCTTCTAACGAACCTGCCCTCATCAGGAAGACGCTTTAATGAGGAGTAAAGCTGGCAGTGGTGATGTGCAAGTGCTTGTTTATTACTGCACTCCACGCAGCATCCCACCAAACGTGCCATGGATCTATCCTGCCTTTGCCTTGCCCATTTATCCACTGCGAGGAACGTCCCAGGCTTTTGCAAGCTGCTTTCCACCCAACAGCATTCCCATTCTGCCACGAGGCTCTGTCTTGCTGCCAAAAGCAACAGTTGGAGAAGCAGCTGGATATTATTATGGCTTGGGCAATTTTCAAATCCTAATGAAGAGAGGGCACAGGAGCAACAGATCCACTTACCAGGAATGCAGGAAAGCTGTGATAAGGGTTTTGCTTAAGCCGCAGGCAACTGAGCGGCTCACCAGTGCACCACAACTCAGGCCATGCAGGGTGCAAGCAGCAACCACAAAGCTTTAAAGGGCCAAGTCCAAATGCCTCCTTTCCCTGGATGGAGTACGAAATGAAAGCTCCTCTCTGCAAAATGGCCACCTGACCTTGGAGGGTATTCCTGAAACCACTGTACCTTTGACCTGTTACAGAAAAAGTCTTCCTCATCCTAAACCCTCACACCCAAACCCAACGAACGCTGGTGCAGGACTCTGGGAGTACGGTCCACACGGATAACTGCAGCTCAGACACAGATCAGAGCTAACAGTCTAAAATTCCCCGTCGCATCCCAACGTTCTGATACAAGGAGCATGTTCTGCAGAGCAGCAATGAGACGTACGAATAACTAACGGCTGCAAAAATTACCACGGGAAGGAAAAAAAAGGTTGCTAATGTTCTCTACGAATGCTTTCATTGCTGCACTGTCTATGTTTAATGGAACTAACTGGTCCTCTGTCTCCCCCAAAGCTGGTTGTTCTGATGGGACTTGCCGTAATGGCAGTCTAATGGTCCACCAGTGGTTATTTGATAGCTGCTCTGCCTACGGGAAAAGGCACTCAAGGGGAGAGAGAGCCACATCAACAACCGGCAGAAACGTCACCCAGTCAGAAGGTGTCTGTTTGGGACAAGATGCCACAGTAATCCATTGACTCATCCGTGGAGTCTGCAGAGAAGCACCTGCAGGTCAACAGCTAAACCAGCCGTGCCATCACTTCTGGCACACGCCGCACGAGCAACGTCATCTCGTCTAGCTGATGAGCCACAACCTGTGCTCAAGGAAGGAGAAGTCTGTGATAGGGACTGCCACAGAACTGTCGGATTTGCTAAGTGTGGCCGTCCCTTGGGACGTATAAATGAATTAGGAGCAAGCCTTTTTGGGGAGGCTGCGGTAACCAGACGTGCAGCAATCCTGCGTGACTGACTTCTGGGAACAATAATCTTTTTTTGAGAGACATCTGCACCGTAAGCGTCCAACCGGCAGTGTCTGAAGCCAGCAGTTATTGCTCCAAGGCCCCTTCTGGTCCTGTCTTGTCCCCTGGTCCTCATGCTGACCTGCACTCGGACCCTTATTCCAGTCACCTCACCTCAATCTCAAATGGTCCAGGAAAACTAAACCTTTAAAACTGCTGAAAGCCACCTTCCCAGCCTGGTTCTGGAGTCAGAGCGCCGGCACATTCAGCATGCAGTGTCTTACAGAGGGGACCAGCCAAGCGGGGCAGACACCTCAGGCTCTGGGTCCCTTGAGGTGCTGACAAATGCCCGCAGGGCTCCTGAGCGCAGACACACCACCCTTGAGGTCCTGGGAGGTGGCAGCTTCCAATGATCGTTAACCCCAGCCAGACGCAGGCTGGGAGCAATGCCTTCTGAATGCGTTTCATTTACAGACATTAGCAACTGCATCTTTAACAAGGAGAAGGATGAGGAGACTAATGGATGGAGACAATTAACCAAAATATAAATCAGTGTCAGAGTCTCCGCATCTAGCAGAGGCAGCCAGGCGCCCGCAGGCTCTGGTGATTCTCGCAACGCGCTGCTCAGAGGGACTGCGAAGGCGGGGAGGGAGAGGGGAAGGAGAACGTTTGGTCAAAACTCAAGTCATTCTCAGTAACGGCTGCTTCCCTGTCTGCTGCGGCCCTCTCCAAAAGCAGGAGGCGACAGTAACCTCAGCACAAGCGCCGTGCCCCATCCTCCTGGCGGGGTGAGCCACAACAAGCCCTGTGCACCTCTTGGAGCCCGTCCATCCTGCTGGCGGACAGGGTTTGCTCTGCCCGTGCTCCGAGCTGCAAGATCACGTACAGAAACCTTGCAGCGCTTGACAGCACGGGTCACTCCGCACAGGAGGTGCGTCACCTGCAGCGCCGCGCCACTCGGCTGCTCCCAAAAGCGGCTGCTCCAGCGGTTAGGATATTCAGCGCAAGTTTGAAACTCAAGCTGTCATTTTTCTGCTCCAATTTCCTGCCCAGGTTTCACCGCCACGTCAGTTAACCTCTCTGTGCCGCTGTTCTCCATCCACGTGGGGACGCACCGGGGCACAGCGCGCGTGGGAGGCACTAGACGCCAAGAGGCAGCCCCGTACTTCAGCAATAGGAGTTCCAGATATATCCGAGATAAAAAAAAGAGGGAGCCATGTTCTCGGCAGACACAAAAATTCCATGTCTTGCAGAAACTGCAAGACAGCGAGCTCAGGAAACGGTGACTGAATCTAGCACCGGGCCAGACTGGGTGAGTCTTTTCCTAATACTTAACCAAATCAAATGCGAACTGTGAAAACCCAGTCAAAAATGTGTGACTGGCTTTGAAGGGATGCAAAGCAGGAGATTGATGCCAGGTTTGGAAGATGAGAGAGACTCAGAGAAGAAGCATGTGAGGGAATAAAACGGAAAAATATTTCTTTTTAAATATGTTTCACTGGCTCTCCAGCCCCTTAACGATCACACAGTAAGTGCAGGGATTATATTAAATTTTACCGATCAATACAGTTGCCATAAAACTGTCCCGACCCTCTGCCCCTCCCTACAATAAAGAAAAAAAAATCCAATATGCAAAAGGAGGAATGTCAGGGCTTGCAGGGGAAAAGACGCAAGGACATTGATTAAGGCAGGGCAAGCGCAGAGCAGCGCAGGTGTGCGCCCACACATCCTCCACACGAACCGCACCGCTCGCTCGGAGGAACACGCTTGGGGTTCCTTTTTTTATCTCCTGCTCAGCCTGACCGGACACAAGTCCAGTTCAAGAGCAGATGTCAGTGGTACCCCCGGCGCAGGTGACATTCACAGACTCCATTTACTCTGCGGTCACTCCCTTCCACGTACCGAATGCACCCATTCCAGCCAGGCTAAGTCCCTTCCCTGGCCAGGTCGACACACCAGGAATGATAAGAGAGTCTGCAGCTCCAAGGAGATGCCAATATTGCCAGAACCTGCAGCAACACAAGCGATTTTTTCGCCTCTGCCGACTTCCTCTCCCCAGCATCTCCCCAAAAGACAAGTTCCTGGTGCGAGGATCAGAGCGGTGGCAGAGCCAGGCTGTTGTCAGAGTCATTTAGCAACGAGCAGACAGTGCGAGCGTGTTGCTCAGGGCTACCCAAACTGGAGCATACGCTCAGGGACAGGACAAGCATGTAAATCAGTCAGTGACTGTGTGAAGGGAATAATGAGCTTTTTATGGAAGCCATTAAAAGGAAAACCCAGATTGGTCTATAAATACCGTTGCATCATTATAGCTCTGAGAAACAACCTTATGTAACAGCACAACTATGTAATGTCAGGACTGGTGTAAAATAACCACTCAAAGGGTCTTCTATTTTTCAGTTTGCATTTTTTTAAACCCCAAACAAAACTAATAACCAATTTCCAAAGAAACATACGTGCTCCAGCCCAGCCCTTGGGGGAAAAAAAAAAATAAAAAAAATCCACCTTCTGTCTCCCTACAATGCACAGGTAAATCCGGGGCTTGTTAAAATGCTCAGCGAGACAGACAGGACCTGGGGATTGCTGGCCATTGTGCTGCCGCAAGAGAAATACCCGACTGCGCCTCCCACATAAAATGCCACCAATATCACTCCTTTTCCCTTAACCTGCACCGTCCAGCCTCTGTGGGCCATTTAATCACAGATTCATTGATTTTAAGCCCCAGAAGGGACCGTTATATCTACCTCGTCTGACCTCCTGCACAGAACCTGTCAGAAAATCACCCTATCGTGCTCCCAGTTAATAGTGGCAGCTCAGAGTGGAAAAAAAATGTGTGACCTGTGTCTCTGCCCACCAGGAAGCACATACAGACCCTCCATCTCAGAACCCTGACCGCACTGAATCGAGTGCCCTGGGCGTAAAATAATCCGTTTATTCCCAAGAGCTGATGAATCCTCTCAGCGTCTTCCCCACTAGTATGTAAACCTTCCTACCCAGGCAAAAAAAAAGAGCACATTCCATAAGATGACCGCTCTGACTCCCTGCCACAGGCGCAGCACCAAATCAGCGCAGGATTAACCACCTTCCAGTCCAGCACAGCCGAGAGTCATCTCGGGATAAGAAATTCCGCAAAATAACTTTCTCCTCAGCATCTCTCGGTTTGGCCTGGCACAGCCTTTGAGTGCCAGAGGTCCTTGAGCAGACGGGCAAGGTCACCGTCTCTGACACTCTCAGGCAGTAAAACTGGGGTCACTGAGTCAGCAGAAAGAGAGAAGGGCCGGGGATCAGGGAAAGCTGGCAGCTCAGACCCATCAAGGGCTCTTCCCCTCCTCCCTCGCTCCCGCTTATCACCTTGCGCACAGCTCCAACCATCCGGCACCAGCTCCCTAATCACACAGCGCACAGCCAACACCTCTCCTCTCAGCTCGACCCACGGTGGACAGACCAGCCAGAGCGGGATAAGACCTAAAGCTGGGCACAGGAGGATTTGGGTCAAGGATTTGAAGGATCTGATCAGGTGACTAATAAAGAAGTGGATGGGACCAGAGGAGGGGAGGGGGGTGCGAGGGGGAGCAGCGGAGTTTGTTTCACTCCGAAACAACAGGCAGCGTGACCCACTGACAGGCTGTGTCACTTTTCCATCCGAGACAGGAGACAGGCAGATAAGCCCCAGGCAAAGGAGCCGGATGCAAGCAAGAGGGAATGTGGATGTGCAGCTCTGAGGAGCCGAGGGGCTGCCTCCCCCAGCCAGCGCTCTCTGTGCCTTACGGCCTCTCCCCATCCCGCTTCTCCCGCTCCAGGACCTCTCTGGCAGGAACTGGACTCCTCTGACCCACCACGGGGCAAGCTGCGGGGAGGCAGGCCACCCTCAGACGTGCCTTCTGGCTCCCTCTCCTTAGCTCCCAACTTCATCTCTAACTTCTCTATTTGCTGCAAAAACCTATACCTGGCATCTACCTGACGACTGATGTTTGTAGCCAGCACTTTCACATGCTGGACTGAGTGCAAACCAGCCCCTTTATTCAGGAATCCAGCTTAGGACTTGCTGAAACCAACGGAAAGGCTCCCACCTACCTCCACTCCCTGCACCCCATGAGAATTTCACACGCTAGACAGAAGGATGATTTCCAGCAGGCAAAGCTCAGGGCACAGCTGCCCCTCATTCCCTGGCCATATTTTTATTGCTCAGCCTTTTGGTTGCCTTTTAAAACTTCATCATTGATAAAAAAACCTCTCGGTCACTCTCTGTCCTTCTTAGACATCAGTCTTGATGGACCGCGACAATTTACCAGCACCCCACTTCTGCCTCTCCACATCTGCACCCTCTGATGAGATGTCACCCATCAGACATAGGTAAAAAAGGAAGAAAAAGGGAAAGGTGAGGGAAGGGAAAACAAGTAGAGAAGAAATAAACAAGTTTCCCCAACCAGAGGAAGCCAAGAGGCCTGAAAATCCCAACCCCAACCATAGGCAATACAGCCCTCGTTCTCCCTGCAGACTTATCTTGAAAAAAAATAAAAAATAAAAATAATATCATCCTGCAATGTCCCAAGCAAAATGCTCGTGAAATTTCATTAATGCTCATGGCAGCTCATAAAAATGATCAGTAGAGCTGGCAACTCCAAAATTAGGTGGAAATAAGTCTAGATATGTTTTTATTGTAATCCTGCTTTGTCATTCGGCTCTCTGCAAGCCCATAAATAAAAATAAGATGGAACTACACAACTGATGCTGGACTGGAGATGGGGAAGAGATAAAGCAGTGAAATGAAGCACAAACCCCGACTATCATTACACTGGCACCTTATTCTGACAGTTGGTTTTGACACGCACCCCTCCGCTAAGGTGCCACAAAAGCCTTCAGTACGGGGGATGCCCATGATACCCATTTTAGCCTCAGATTTCCCCTTCTGCCTGCAGGTATGCAGATAGGGCTTCCAAGTGAAAAACTATCAGACGGGCCTAATGCATCTTGAATCCTGTATTTCCACCACAGTTGCAGTCTTGGAGCCAAAAACCTTACTGTGCAGCAGGGTAAAGGAGCACGGTGACTTCTGAGAAAAGGAGAAGGGCACAAAGCATTAGAAATCATGACAGCCCGAATCTAAACAAGGTAGGGAAAACCTTAAACGCAGTCGGTCACTTCACTACTCTCCCATCACCAGCAGGACACACCAGTATCAATGGGCTCGTCCTGCTGACACGTAGAGCGTTCCCTGAAGTTCTGGACTTGCCTAGCGGCTGTGTCTCAGTGTTCCTCGGTAACAGACAAACAGAAATGTTTTGCTCAGCCAGTAAAAAGAATGTGTCGCTGACAGGCAGCTGGTGTGACTAATGGATAGAAGGTCTCTTTAAATATCCCAAATTCCCCTCATTTTCTCAATTCATTAAGCCGCCTGCTTTGAACTGATGAAATATTAAAATACTCAGATGAGCAATTTTAAATGGGTGATAGGGTATAAGTTTAGACAATGAACAGCGGGAACTGACGATCTACAGGAATCACTCACATATCCAATGTATTAAGGACAAGACAGACTTATATTTGAATCCTTGCGATTTCACAGTAGGGTGTCAAGAGGGAGGTCAGAAAAGCTCCTTCTCCAGAAACCTGCACTTGCAGTTTTGATCCAACATACAAAGGAGAAGGATATGATTCTCTTTTTGATTGCTGTACGCAGCTGAAATACATCAAGAACGCTCCCCAAAAGCTGCAACCAAGCTTATGTGTGTCTCAACAATATACCAAGATCTTCACATGCTCAGTTTAACCAGAATCCTGTCTACAAAAGGTCCATTATACCCCTCCTCTCATGACAGATACGCTACAGAGATAACAACATACTGGGGACAAATACAAGGAGCAATGCTCTTGATTAAACATTCCCTCTTGCCGTGTAGGCATCTAAAAGCTTTTCTCACCCACCTTATTTGAAATATAAATGTATTCTCCCAGCTTTAAAATGAAACCTTAAACTAGTTTATCAGCTACCTATTCACCTTTGGCATTTCCCTGAATCTCTGCTGGTACATAAATGGTCTGCTTTCCCTAACCCATCCCTATGGCCAACGGAAGCTTCCTGGGGATGAATGTAAGAGCAAAAAGTACTGCTCATGAAATAATGATGGAATAACTATTTCAGATGAAGTAATACTGTTCAGCAAACCAATAGGTACTAATTTTTTCCTCCCTTGTTTCGTGCCGGTACCAGTCTTTTGGGGGGTTTAGATCCACAAATAAAAGAAAACCATATACCCCATAGCACAGAGCCAGAAGTCTGCCCTGTTGCCATTTGAAGTCCCCAAAAAGCAGCTGATGGAACACCAGGCTCATACGTAGCAGCTCCTCCCATTTTATCTCAAGATCTACATTTTCAAACTTCACATGGATGCTCTGTAGGTGATCAAACACAAGCAAAGCAAAGCTTGCTCACTTTTTCTGAAGAACTGGATGCTCAGCTCCTCGGCTGAACCCTTCCCGGTGCTCTTCACTCTGACACAGAACGTTCCTGTTAATGTCTATCAACTAGGTGGATTTGGTGTGGATTTACTTTAGCTCTCTTCTTCCAGTTAAACAAAAGAACACATCCATTTACTTGTTGGGCAACTATTGTCTAAAATCAAACAGGTATGTCACTGTTTGATGAACAAACTGAGCTCACCCATCTAGAAAGTCTTTTCCTTCCAGCATATTGTCTCCACATAACCATGCCTTGACTGCCAACAACAGTGGCATTAGCCAAGAGCTTCCTTGTACTTATCGGCTTTGCCTTCAGGAACCACGTCCTGGTTCACAGCTTTAACAGTTACAAAGGTGAGAGCTCTTTGTATATTCCATCAAGATGAGGATTAAAACATTTCCTGAAGCAGTCTACATCCCAAAGCCACCGCAGAAATAACCTGGAAGGGACAAATTCAGCCTCATGTTAAATAAGTGTCCTTCCTGTACCAATTCAGGAGTGACGGTTAATACATCCTGTGGTCTTTCGCTGGGATCTTTTTAAGCTTTCTATAGCGTACAGGCTTCACAGTTGCCCTCCAAAGTCATCGTGAGTTATGGAAACAGCTCTGCAGGTCTACATACAGCTGGTATCTCACCAGCCTTCTCTGCCCTGACTTAAATCAGATGGGCAAAATCTGACTCATTCTGTTTAGTTCAGCTCACTACCAGCTTTTTCCATAGGGGCTACTGCTTCCTTCCGCCCTGCCGTGCCCTGGTGCCGAGGCAGAAATCAGTGACTGACTGACATGGAAGGGTGAAGGCAGGTCCCCGTTTGAAGGCACTCCTGTCCCTCTGCCACTGTCTGATTTTTCTGCTGGAACTTAAAGGCGCTTATCTGACAAATACCAGCTCTTTTGGAAGCAGATGCTAAAGACCACAGGGCGAAAAAGAGCCACATCTAGCATCCAGGTGCTAAAAACTTCTTGTGACCTTTCAGTACCTGCTTCAGGTCTCCTAGATTAAAAGGCAACACTTACTAGGAAAAATAAATAAATACATAGCCCAGAAGCCATGCTATATCAACCCTTAAAGGGCAGAGCAGCAGGATGCCCTGGCACTTGGTAACGTTACCTGCATCACACAGCAATACTTTCTGCTGAGTCAGGACCAACCTTGACACATTCCGAACCATCTACTATTCAATCCTCCCCTCCTGCTTTCTTTTTCCCTCCCTGTGTGTCCTCCAAAGGAATGAGCTAAATCAGTGAATTTCCCTTTTGTTTTCTTCTCCTGTCCCATTTCCCATGCATTTTTCATCTGCTTCTTCCACTTGGCCTGATTTGTTTAATGTCCTCTTCTTTCTTGACTAACCCGTTTTATTCCTCCTTAAATGTAGTTTTCTATAAAGTGTGCAGCTCTATCACACAGACCAAACACGTACACGCAACAACGCAGTGGGAGCACTGCTGTTTAAACCCAGTTCTGGCTGAGAACAGGTTAATGCCAGGGTTAAATCAAGGTGGAAAGGCCCACTGAATAAGTATGTTATAGTCCGATTTCATACACACATGCACACGGATGCCCAGGCTCCTGGCCAAATGTCTGCCTGGCTAAAATACATTCTAAAATGGTCCGTGCCCACCCAGAAAGGCTGGGTGCACACCACCATAATCTTTGTTTAAACCGCGGTTGTTAAATGCATTTTATTTGCTCTGGGCAAATGATCCTTTGTTTTCCTTCCATCCCATCCTGCAGCCTTCATGCGGCACGTACCTGGAGAACATTATCCCCTGGTATGCCCAGGAAGCTTGCAGTGTCCCCTCAAGTGGCTTTTTGTTCACAAGGCAGCAAAGAGACTCTCTCGCGTGCTCCTGCCTCCTTCCTTTGTCGCTGTTTGATGCTTGCACCAACCAGCACAGGAGTTTGAAAGCAGAAATGCTGCCCCGCGTGTTCTTTCCGAGTTTGCTTCCCGCGCAGCCCAACACCAAAACATGCGGCTGAACGTCACGATGCCTCACTCAAGTCTCTGCCACGCTCCTTGTCTCTTTATGCTGCCTTAACCAAATTACCTACCACCTTCTTTCCTACCAGCCAGGCCAGCTTTCACAAGGGCAACACTAAACAACTCTTGATTCCCTTGGAAACAGGGATGGCTTAATTGCACTGACAGCGGCTTGTAATTCTCAGGTGAGCAAAATGTTTATTCCACCCTGAGCTGCATCAGTGCACGGTATTAACATGCGTGGCCTCTTATCTATTTCTCACTCACCTCCCTGCAGTTCCCTCAAGACACCAAGTGGCAACAAATAGAAGGAAAATCCTTTTCTTCCCTGGAACTCCTTTTTATTCCACAATTTATTTTCATGAGATGCCTCAGCCTCAGAAAGGTAATCCTGCCTGTAGTGCTGAGCAACTGCGACTCACACCGAAATCAATGGGAGCGGAGAGTAGGCATCTTGTGGCGGAGACTGGGCTTTAACCTTGCATTTACAGTTTCAAATTTTGACAGGCTTGTCTTGAAATAAAAGGAGAAGTGCATTGTTTACCGAACAACTTTAACACATTCCAGCAAATTATTCCAGAAACAGTATGTCCATACAAGGGAATTCTACCTTAAAAAGGCAATTTTAAAGGAAGTTTAGCTGTAAACAAAAACTTAAACCTTTATTAACTTCAAAGCTTAAAAGGGAAGGGAGCAAAGCACTGGGCAAGACAAGGAGAGATCCTAATCTCCCCTTTCAGGAAAACTCCCCTATCTCAAGCTTTCGGTTCTTTGCATATAGAATGATTTGTACCCAATTAAACATCTTTTTATCCCGGGAAACGCAGACAGCAATTCTAAGGTGGCTAAAGCCCACAAATCCAGGTATCTTCCGACAACTCGGAAAGGAAGATCAAAGACCAACTTAGGACAAAGAGGCAGATAAATTAAGATGGCAGTTCTCAGTCCTGCCCGATTTAAAGCAGCGTGGTGACTGGGTGCGTTGCTGCAGGTGTGGTGCGACGTAACGGTAACTCCCATGTGCTGAATTATGCAGGTCACGGAGAACAAAGGTCAGCTAAACCTTTTTGCCACCCCATGATGTATTTTAGATATGCCAGATGTTTTACAGAACCGTGTGGCAATTTAGGTCACTTAAATACAACCTTTTTATGTACCAACACATAAACACACAAATTACTTTCTTTGCCACATCGCACAACACGTGTTGCTTTCTTCTGAACTACCTGGATGGGGACAATTTTTGGTAGCTGGGACCACTGTTTAATGTGCAAAAGCAAAACTTCTGTTCTCAGGAGGAACTACCAACATTTCTGTCAGGGGAGAGCTAAACAGTTAAGCTGAGAAAGCCCAAGGAGTGGTACTTGTTGACATAAAAACCAGGCCATTATTTTATTCCACGCAATGCAAGTTCAGAATACTCTTTTAAGAGAGGGATTCTAACTTCCAAAGGTGTTTGCACCCTTAGTTGCCATTGTGCAGAATCATTGTTCACATGGCTATTAATTTTAAGGCTTGTGTCAGCAATTCCATCACAAACCTCTGTATTTTAGGAGTTTATAATTCAGCCATAAAACTTTGCTCTAGGCTGAAATTTATCATGAAACGATCTGCCTGGAAGGAATCCATTCTTTTGTATTTTAGAGTCCCAAAAGCTTATAGCAACAAACCAGGGATTTTATTCTAAAGGTTCTGCCATACAAAAAGCTTCAGCTGTTTTTCATAGGAACGCTAGGTGAGATGGGCCTTCCAGACTGGCTTCTAGATGCTTCTCATCAGGGTGGGGTTCTGTATTCTTAATATTGTAAATTTGAGGGTTTTATGCTTCAGGGCCAAAGTCTGTGCTCACTTTGATACCAGTGAATGCCTCTGCCCTCACTAGTTCCCTAATAGAGTATGAATCAATGCAGATACGCAGCGACAAGGGGTGATGGTTTTAAACTAAAAGGGGGCAGATTTAGATGAGATATTAGGGAGAAATTTTTCACTCTGAGGGTGGTGAGCCCCTGGCCCAGGTTGCCACAGATTTTTGGGGGGAGCAGACAGAATTTGTTAGCACTGCGTTTGAAGGGCATGGGATGGAGATGGCAGTGATTTCTAATACTCTCTGCTCCTGTAACCGATGCGTAAATTTGCAAAACATTCTGAGGCGTGCTGAAATAACAGAGAAATGTCCAATACCGGCAGGTAAGTCTCTCTAAAGCTCTTAAACAACGTTCTCTTGAGTAAACACTACATTTGCTGCACAGAGTCTTATATACATTAAGTCCTGTCACAAAAGTCATCAGATTAAATTATTTGCACTCCCTTGTCCAGACAATCTGATCTCTACAGAGTATGAATTGTTTCTCAAATGTTAGTGAAGTGTCTAGCATGCAGTGGGCACTTCCACAAGCAGTAGTAGTATTTTCCTACTGTTTTAAAATCTCTAACTCAACAGGAAGTTTAGACAACGCATGAGAAACTACTTTTAGGAAAACAAAAAAGTTATTAGTAGACCGCTATTTGCAAGCAGATCCAATGGACCAGATCCTGATTTCTACAGTATCCACACACAGAACCAGATTCTGGACTGCTCTGCACCCTGGCTACTTCATTTTCTTCTGTGTTCTCCACGAAGTCTCACAGCGGCACAGACTAATTTCTCTCATTTCAGAAAATGAGCTGCACCTGCCAGGCTCAACGATCTCACCCTGGTGTGGCAACTGAGTATAATTGGCAACAGATATTTCAAAATTCCAGTTGTTTTGGGTTTTTTTAGCAGAGAGGCAAATTTCTGCAGCTCTATTTTTAAAGAATTAGGTAAGTTTATGACTACCAACAATACATAAAGAAAATGCACTATGCTCTGGGTATCAACTGACCCAGAGTTCACAAAGGAATATTCATGTTTGTAACTGGGTATCTTCAATTTCTGAATTTCCACCTTCTGTTACTGCAGGAAACCTGACTTTGGCAATGCCTCCCTTCTCACAATTCAGACTTCTATGTAATTTCTTTTATTTATGCTTTGTAAAACTCTTGTCATTTTTTGAACGTCAACTTTTTCCTGAGCTGACTTGTAAATACTCTCACACTGCACTTTCGCAGCCGTAGTTCAACCCATTCATACTTCACATTATAAAATGCAGAGTCCTGTTGGCTCCAATACATCAACACTGCAGCTGGACTCTTGCATATGTGCATTTTTTGCAGGACCAGGGTGTCTCAGTGGTATCATATTATCCAAAACATCGATCATGCAGTGAATCTTTTCATTTGCAGTCACAAGCCCACCTTTCAGAGCAGCACTGCTTTAAGTGCAACACTGCAACTCCTGAGCCATTCAGGAGCACCAGTTTTTGGCCTTCAGTGAGCCTTTTGTGCAAAAAAATCACTTTTGCAAATGAGATGCAGACTCCCAGGTCTCTCATACCAGGAAATGGATCTGGGCCACCCCACCTTTGCATTCTTCCAAAAAGGGAACAGCGTAAACATATCAAAACCAGTAACAGGCTTTCTTTACAAGTCTAATCCATGCTCTCTTCCAGCGTAAAAGAGACTGTTTCCCCCCAAAGACAACTTTCCCCAAAATAAAAACAAAAGAAAGGATATGTGGCAAGGGGAGAAAGAGGAGGAAGAAAAAAACCAACCCCACAGCACTGACAGTTAGAAATGTTCATTTACATCTAACAGCATCCATATGCCAGTAACGTATCATAAACTCTTAGCCTACCATACAAAGAGGGAGCCCCAAAATGGTACCTGCAAGAGGTCTCTCGGAAGGAGATGTTTAAATCCCAGTGGGTGTGTATCCTGTTAACAAACAAACAGAGAGGTCAATGGCACACGCTGAACGCTGAATTTCTTACCGTTTAAAAGATCCGCTTCATCATGACAACCCACCCGTGGTCCTCTCGAACTCGCTCTCCCCAGCTCTCCACCACAACTGAGCCTTCTTCCGAGCTGCGGGGCGCCGTGGCCAGCCCCACCACACACCTGCGGCGCTGCCAAGTGCCCGCAGCTGCGCTCGGGGGGCTGCAAATGAGACCTGCAGGTGAGCTGTGCAGCACAGACAACTCCTCCTCGCTGCCTGCCCTCTCCCCAGCAGGTGTAGGGACTGCAGGATGTTGCCTCAACTAAAAGGCCATGTCCAGAGGAAGCAGAAAGAGCCGAGCACTGATGTTTTATGAAGAAAACCCAAATACATCCGTGCCGTATTCCCTCCTCCACACCCACTCCAGCTGTAAATAAATTATTAGCCATTTCCCACCTCGGAAATTAATTTCACATATTCCATCACTCTGCCTGCTGACAAGCAGAAATAGCAGATTCTAGATGAACAATATCCTAAATTAAGACAGAGCAGCCAAGGGGGTTGGTTTTTCGGTTGGGGTTCTCCCCCCCCCCCCCCCCCCCCCCCCCCCCGCCTTGCTACTAGACAGCATCTCCACCAACCCAGAGGGCTACGGCAGATGCTCGACCTGCTGTGTCCTGGTGTCTCCACGGGGTACCGGGGAGCACTGATCTCCCCTGCCACCCAGAGGAGGTCTGTGACCACCACTGTTTCTCCATGTCAACGTGACTGATGAGAACCCCAGCCATCCGAGACCAAACTGGCAAGCCAGTCCCTATCCCTGCACAGACCCACTCCCACACCTCTCAGCATCTGCCAGTCAACTTGCTGGTTCCTGGCAGTGCGTATAAATCGGCTCCTGCAGATGTCGGTTCCCAAAAGCATTAAACAGAAGTGGCTGCAAATATTACAAGTATCCGGGCCAAATGCACTTTTGTGTACACTGTGTATCCCTACAGCACTCCTCTCTCTGTTCCCAAGCAGAAAAAGCAACAGTGTGCAGCTAAAGACCATCTGACTACAGAAAAAGCCTAATGTAAAACCTGCTGAAGAAAAAGAGAGCTTTTCTTCCAATTTGAATGTGCTTTGAATTGGGCCAGAAAACACTTAAGCATGACCAGCGAAGTCAATGGAACTTAACTCAGGTCTGAGTGTCTGTTTTAAGTGCTTTCCTGAATGGATGCCCCTGCTTCAGCCTCCTTCAGAAATCAACTGAAAACAACTCTTAGCACGGAAATAATTTCACATCCAAGACATGATGCTGCTGCAAGTTTTACTAATGTGACAGCATCCCTTTTATGCTCTTCCCGCTAGACTGGCTCAGAAAGGGGAGGCTGGTTGGTCTCCGAGTAGTTCTTTTAGGGCAAGTAGTTCGTTTAGGGGATTGTTAGATTTTAGTAGACATTAAACTTCCACCAATAAAGCTGGGCTCTGAACTGTACTTAGTAGTTCCACATGTACTTGGTTCTTCCTATTCTTCTTCTTCCTCACGCGGAACAGTTCGGAAAACCTATCCTAGCTTTCCATCCTCCCAACGTTTTATTTGCAAATAGAAATGGAGTAGGTACTTCCCAGCTAGTGAGCTTATAGCAGTAACAGTTGTTCTTCAAAGTTAAAATTCAGACATTTGAAGACTTTCTGGAAAGGACAGGCCAAACTGGGGCATTGAGTAAAATTTCCATGAAATCCAGGTTGGTCAAACTCTGGGACACATTTGGACTTTCCAGGTAAGCTGATCTGAATCCAACGTTCAAAGCAAATTCAAGCTAGCCAAAGCTCTTATGGCCCTACCAGGTCCGAAGGGTCTGGCCCACTCCCAAGAGACTGGAACTGGTGGAGGGTGGTAAGCCCCATTTCGCACTGTTCCCTAGAACACGAGATTTCCTACATACACAGAACTTTCATAAACCCCCTTTAATTCCAGCTCAGCCCCTTGCACTGTGCAAATCAGATCCTGGCAGCCGTAGAGTGGAAGTGGGGAGAGCTCCAAACGCTGCGCTGCAATGAACTCTCTGGGACCAGCTGGAAATCAAACTGCAAGTCTGAAAAACAACCTTGTGCTTCTCCTATTTCTCTGTCCATAAAATATTCTTCAGTGCCCTCAAAAAAAAAAAAAAAAAAATGAAAGGGTTTGGCCCTGAGCTGCATGTAGATTTAATGCCATGTTTGTGCGATTAAAACCCCATGGTCCCTTTCTTGACCAAAAAAAAAAAAAAATCACAATTCAGAAAAGCTGTGGTTCAAGTAACCTGCCTCATGGGTCACTCTCTGAAGGCAACACGCGCTTCCTCCAGGCGGTGTTCAGAGCCTGGTGGTGGGCCATGGTCCACTTTGGACCACTTTCAGGCTCCCACTACACGCCGGTGTGTGCTCTGTAGGGCCACACAAAGACGCACAGCAACAGAGCAGCCGGTTCTGCCGCTCCACTGACCGTCCTGTCTCACCCTGAAACTCGGCTGAACTACGTGGCTCTCATTCCCACAGCTGCTCCAGAGCTCACAACATGCAGCAAACACCCATCTAGTACAACCCTACCTGGCAGGGAAAAAGTGTTCTTCAGCCTGGGCTCTCAAAGCAGTGCTGCAACACTCCTTTTCCCCCGCGGCAGCTGATTCCAAAGCTCCCATCCACACTGGGAACTGTCATCACTTCCAGCCCCCAGACTCGGCTCCTGTGCCTTAACAGGAAGGTCCGCATCCCACCCACACGCCACAGAAGCTGGCACTGCCAAAGGGGGCACAAGGCTGCAGGGTGAAATGATCCGCTCAGGCAAAAGGAATCAGAGCCATCGGAGCGGGAGCTCGCCCGCGCTCCCGGCTCTCCGCTTGGGCTTCAGTCTCCAAGTTAAACTCTCAGCCTTCCATAAAAGCTAACTTCTCGTGGTCGGCTGCAGCCACAGGTAGGGCGCAGACAGGGATGCTCAGCGCCAGGAGAAGGCACGGCTCATCACGAGCCTCAGCACGGCTGAACTTCAAAGTACAAGAACACGGCACCAGGGCTGTAAGTAGGGGGGAGGGAAAACCTCTTACTAAAGGAATAGCTCAGATCCACATAGAGGCAGAGACATCTATCTGCTGCGATGGATAATTAAACACCCATATTTAGACAAATGAATAGGTGAGAATGAAATTAAATCCTAATTATCTTTTTTGGGGGGGAGGGGGAGGGGAGAGGGATAGGGAGCAGAACCAAGCACTCATTCCACATCTCCTTGCCGTTATCACCAATTAGATTTCTGAGGCTAATGTACGTCTTGTTTTAACGGGTTATTCATCCAATTGAAAGCAAATTACTAATAATTTGCAAACTATCAGCGCTTCCTTGGGTTGCATAAAGAGTGGTGAGCAGGAGCCAGTCCCTTATGAATTAATAACAGAAAAGCAGGGGGGAAAAAATAAAAACCATAGCCAGGCAAAGGTGCTACAGCTGCCACGGTCTCTCCCACCGCCTCACCCACCCCAGGTCTCAGACACAGTGTGCTCAATTAGAAAGTGTTCCATAAAAATGACCAGATGGGCCCCAGAGTGAGAGAGACGGGCTCCCCGCACAGCTCTGCAAACTGAGGGGCACGTCGCTGGGGGGATTAACAAAGTGCTGCCCAGGCACCTCAGCCAGGAGGGACCAGAATGTCAGGGTTTGGTTTGTGCGAAGAATGAAATTGCTTATGTACAGCCGTGAACAAAAAAAAATGACATTAACAGGAAGGGCTGAGGCTATTCAAGGCATCTCGGGAGCCTGTACTGGAACAAGAGTCCAGCCCAGAAAAGAAAGTGACAGAGCTGGCAAAATAACGGAGAGCAGCTGGGATAGTTTTTAATTTTTAAGTTGTTTTTTCTTCCTTCTCTGTCATTTCTTTTTTACCCTAGCGGTCCCTGCAAGCTTTCAACACCGAGAGTGGCACCCATGGAAGAGGCCAACGGCGTGAGGCAGGCATCTCCCTGACGTCTTGTCACTCCGGGGGCAGGAACAACCTCATTCTGCAGCTGAGCTCCTGCCCTGTGCCCAGCTCGCTCCCTGCGGCTCCCTGTGGCTCCCGCGGGCTCGCTCCGCTGTCCCAGGCGCGTGCTGCAGCAACCAGTACACATGCCACGTAAGCACTGGGAATACTGGGAAGTATCCAGCTACAGGAAGACGTCATCACCACCAGAAGGAGAACCCATCTCTTACTCACAACCGTCCTTTTCTACTCCCATTTAATTATAAGACCAACACTTGTACTTGTCTGTACCTTTCCATTTTCCAGCACAGGCAAGGCCACAGAGAACAGGAAAATACTGACAAGGTTTCCCCGCACCGACGGGACAGCGCTGGCAAGAAGGTGAATTAAGGATTTCTGTTCAACTGGCGCAGCCCAACACCCCCACCACGGTCACCGGGAATTCAGTGTGCCCTGGGTCAGGCCCTCGCTACCACCATCTTTCAGGGAAACACTGAGCAATTAGGCCTGTGCAATGCAAATCACACGGCTGCTGGTAAGCAGTTTGGGAAGATGTAATTTGCAGGTGCCATTTTGCCGGCTGCTTGGCTGGACGGTCAGAGCTAGCTCCTGTCTCCTCCCTGCTCTTCACCGTCTCGGCTTCCACATCCCTACATCCATCTATTTTCAGACAGCCAACGTTAACAAGCTTGTGCGGGCAACAAAAAGGGGTAGGCTCCTCCAGGAAACCTCATACATGATGGCCAGAAGAATGGCCTTCAGATTGCAGCAAGGCTGAGACATGGATTTAGGGCTTGGGTTATTCTCCACCATGGAATTGATGTTGCAAGGGTCAGGTACGAGGAGATACACAGAGCAGCCAAGAGCACCTCTTGGTCAAGATTTCCTTTGCTTTCATTCTCACACTTCACCTTTCTCTCTGGTCTCCTAGCTCTCCTTCCTGGGAAGGAAGGGACTTCTTGCTGTTTATTAGATTTTATTCTGCAGCATCCCTGAGAAGTAAGTAGCCATTTTCTCTCTCTCTCTCTCTCTCTCTCTCAAATATATGTCCTCATTAGGTCAACGACATGCTTCCTGGCACTCTGGACCAGGTCCAGCCTTTGCTTCCCAAAGGGAACTTTAATATATTTATTGAATACAGTGACTGCTATGAAGTGGCAACGTGGTTGACAGAAAAAGGGGGAAGGAGGGAGGAAAGAGAAAGGAAAAGAGAAAATAAAGGGTTGCAGAGGAAGGAAGAAGGGATTGACAGAAAATAACCAGCGGAGGCTGTGAAGGAAAAGCGTCAGAAAGCAGCAAAATATGTCTCCAGCCACAAGAGGGGCCCTGCCTCCCTCCTTCCCGAGTCCCGGCAATTAGAAGAAGGGCTGTCGAGTCTAATCTCAGAGCCCGATTCCCAGCTGGAGCCCAGAGCCCTGCCCTGTCGCGCGTCTGGTCTCTCTCCAGTTCCCCGCTGCCTGGAGGAGCCTTCTCAGCTTTTCCCGGACCCCGGACACGTGCTGGCTTCGGCAGCGGGTAACACTCAGTGCTACGTGGCATATCCTGCCGGGAAACCCAGCTCCACCAGGAGCGGGGATGTCACACAGCTCTCATCCCAGGGCAGCACCAGGGCGGACTGTTCGGGAGCATTTCGGGAAGAGGCCAAGCAAGAGGAGGAAGGCAAGGCAGCGTCGTGTGCGCTGCGCGTCAGCCGAGAAGGCAGCGGGACCTCCTGGCTCTGAATTACAAGCAGGTGCCTGCGACAAATATAATGGGGGTGCTTGGGTTTGATCTTCAAGCAATTAGGGAGTCAAAGAGCAGCAGCCTTATGGGATGTAAGAAATAGCTTTCCACTTAGAAAGGCAGGCAGTGGAAAGGCTGACAGCCCCAGCCATTAGGGCTTAGTGGAGGTCAGTAATTTTGCTATTAGAAAATGGAGGCTGAGCGAGGAGAACGCCGTAAAGCTGGTCTGCAAGGTGAGGGATGCCGGGGGACGGGGAGAGCAACTTGCCCCTGTCTGGACTCCATCCATGTCCACACGTGAACAGGGCCAAGGAGACAGTGTTCCACCATTCCTTCAGGAAGCACCTTCATTTCAAATGCTCTCCTCTGGTTTGAAATAACGCTCATCCCACGCCAGGCGTGAGACGCTGGGGTCATACTGCTGACACAGCCAGAGAACACTCAGGGGTGCAGGGGGGAGTGACATAAAAAAAGGAGGAAGGACTTAAGGGCAGGATGAGGTTTTCCAGAAATCTGCTCCTCAGTGCACAGACATCCTGTTACAGGGTAACTTTTGTTATATTTCCTCAAAGTGGATTTTATTTCAGCACAGTATTTGGCAAGGAACCCAGCCCGTTGTGTGCTCTCATTGTACAATCTGCTCCTACTTTTGCTCCCAATCCTCTTTTTTAAATAGAGGAATTTCAAAGGCATTTTCTCCATACATGTCCATTTGTTCCTACCCTGCCCATTACTCAGTCCAGTGTACATGTTTACTGACATCCCATGAGGTTCCTTCCAAGGTAAGTCAAGTCAAAAACTTTCACCATTTTAAACAGGTGCTTAAATATTACTGCCTCTTTATTATCAATCATGCCATCACATTTTGCCAGGGACCTAGACAAAGCTGTGCGTGAGCAGTTCCTAACCTACCATGTTAAATGCTATCATTACATTTATCCTCTTCTCTTTCCCTCCCCTCCTCTGCTAATGAAAAAGGCCAGCCTTTAAAATAAAATTTAAATTCATGCACCCACAAGACAATGCTGGGCTTAAATCCAACAGCATGTGAGGATCTTCCTGTTAAAGCTGATCCCTACTCTCTGGCTGCATGGGCTTTCCTCTGTTTGGAGATTCCTGGGACAATATAATGGAGATCCTTAAAGCCACTTTGAACCTCAGCGTGAAAAAGCTCAGAGGCTGTTCCTGAGGTGATGCATCTATCAATGTCGCTCGAAATCTCCCGATGAGCGTAAGGAAGTCAATGCTCCCTGAACTATTGCAGGGTAATGGCATTTGTAGACTCAAACTTCCTCTGCATTGCTTTATTTTGGGTCTAGGATAAGCCAGAGAGTGGTAACAAAAAAGCAGACTGGTGTTTTAGTTTAGCTTGCTGGGGGGAGGCAGCTTAGTGAATAGTCTGCGGGAAAGGAAAAAGGCTTCATGAAGCCAAAGTTTCTAACTGGTCTGCTCTACATAGCACTTGTACCAGTTTAACTACGCCGGTATGATGATGATGAAAATAACTGTACACCTGACACAGGTGCATCGGTACAGAAATGCCCTACACTTAATCTCATTCTTTTCCCCAAATAGGAAGAACTATTTTCACAGCCAGACCAGCAGTCTCACCAGGAGCGGGTACAACTTAACCAAACCACAGGCATTAAGGCAACGTGTAGGTAATGTTGTAAATGAGCGAGATTTTCAGGAACCCGAAAATCTGATCAAAAGAAAAAGGGTTTTCCTCTGCAGCACCGTCCCAACAATCTTCAGAGCCGAGTGCTCACAGTCTGGGTATCAAGCTACGGTATCAAGCTCAGCAGATGCCTCTGGTTACATGAGACAAGATTTTAAGCCCTCCGTCTTCCAGACAGGCGGCACAACACACAGGCTGCTTAGCACACCCTGCAAAGCAGGCTAAAGAGGACTCAAGGGGTCTCACCACAGGATGAAAACATTCACCTTTAAGCTTGGGTCACCTGGATTTCATAGCAGATGAGCCAAGCTCCCTTCAGCGTGAGGCTCTCTTTCCTTAATTACCGACGCGCAAGACAGCGAAGTGACACAGTTTTGCAAGGACTTTGTTGTGAAGTAAGTTGACATGCACTGAAACGCACCAACTCCAGCGGTAGTTACAGGTCTCTGCTCCTTTCTAGGATGGCAAGAACATGAGGCAGGTTTTCTCTGCCTCGGACCTCCTCTGAAGGCCATCACCATCGGCAATTGCCTAAGATTATGGAGAAAATCACCGTCAAAGGCCAGGGTGAGGGGCTACTAGACAAGAAACTAAGCTTCCGACTCCTATTCTAATCCCTAGAGTCTTTTCTTCACCAATGCCCAGACCTCGAAGTAGCAGTAAGCATTCCCTTGTGCCAGCCACGGAAGGAAACAGTCAATATAAAGGAAATGGGAATAGGAGAAAAAAGAAAAGGCAACAACGTTCAAAGCAATAATGCAAGTGTTTGTAATGTTAAGTCCATGCAGGTGTGCACGAGGGCCATCCAGGGGTACAAGAGGAAAACACAGGTTTGCTCAGGCCCTGACCTTGTTTTTCCTACTATCACAGTTTAACCTATTTCTTCCTCTCAGTGGGAGACAATAAAACCTCAGCCCAATCCATCACCAATCGGGGAGGATACAACAGGTGAATTAAACGCGGGAAGCAGATGGGGCACTGTCTCTGCCGGGCCCCAGCTGTCGTGTCTGCGAGCTGTCTAGCCTTTATGATGCCGCTGCTGTCTCTGGAGCCAGCCCCATCACACCTTCCACCCCGGGCCCGGGGCTGCTAATGGCACTGGGAACGGAGCCAGCGCCTGCTCCCTCCAGCACGGCTCCGCAGGAGCAGGGTCAGTCGCCTTCCACTCACTGCTCGGGAGCCGGTGGGAATGGGCAGTCCTCCCCTCTGTGGGACAGGAGGGCTGGGGGACCCATTCGCAAGGGACAAAATGCTTGGAAACCCTGAGGGAGTTGAGCAGTAGATGGTCCCTGCCTGGACACCAAGCGCTGAATTACACGCTGGGTTTTTTGGTGTTATTACTGCACTCATCGGAGCGCTGCCTGGCCCCCGTCTGCCCCAGCTATTCCAGCTCTTCTCCCACACATCCTATCAGAGCTCCCAAGGAAATGAACAGCAGCTCAACTGTACGACAGCAATGAGAGTCTGGTCTACCCGGTAAGAGTCACGCGCTCCTCTAAGGCACCACGACAAAGCTTAAACAGGAGACCTTCACACAAACTGATTGAAAAGTACCGAAGAGCACAGAAATGGCAAGCTGGGGGACCTCTGGCTAATAACTATGAAGTATTTTTTCTTCGTTTCCTAATAAACAAGGCAAAGCAATTACAGTAATTAAAGATTTAAGATAAGAGCACTTTGTATTTGGGGGGCCCAGCATATCAATTATATAGTTATCATGTTGTTCTCCCTCCTAATGAGACAATCTAGCACTGTAATTTTGCAGCATTAAAAGCATAATTAAAGGGGGCAGGAGAAGAAGGGCATTTTACCAAAACTGATTAGGAGGGTTCCCTCTCCTCCGCGGCTCCTGTGCGCATGCACAGTGCAGACGCATTCCCCAAACACCTTTTCATTTCCCAGCGATAACCCTTGAACATGGCTGTTGGACAGCTGCAATGATAAACCCAGACTTTAATTACAGGCGGCTTTTATGAGAAGAGCTGGTTACTGTTTTGTCTCTCTACTTTCTAACTCTCAGCTGCTGAACGTACCAGCGTCTGCTGGAAGGCAAGGGGGGAAATAGCTCATCTACTCAGGAGCAAGAAACATATAAAACATAAGAAAAGCAATTACATGCCTTTGGTTTCCACTCCTCTGTTTTTATAGGGCTTGTCTTAGAATCTGAGTGATTTTATGCATCAGAGGAAGATGACAATCAAGATGAGTTGCAATGATATGCATGGGAGGCTGAGACACAGCGCCTTTAGGTATTTGTTTTCCTGTAGTTACAGGTCTTCCAAACACCGTATTTTTTCAGAAGGATGAGAGAACCCAAAATTTTGCAGCTGAATATTACAGGCACCGAGACCACACACGAGAGCCCAAGTGACAGCTACCAGAACATAACTCAAGGCAATCCCTTCTCCTCTTCCTTCAACCCCATGTGATTCCATGAGGTATGTATAAGGTACTGTGAGAAAGACATGATCCAAATATGTAAATATTGAGGTAAGCCCCAGTATCTGAGTGACTCTTTGCCTACTGCAACTCTATTACTTCTACTTTTAGACTACAGAGGCGCTCAGGATTACAGCTGAGACACGGCTCTGCTCTTTGACACTTGTAATCAAGAACGCGTAACAAGAGCCATTGCTGCTACCTCCTTCCCAAACTTTGTTACCCAACATTAAATTATCCAGTTTATATTGCACCAGAATTTGGGGACAAGTGAAAGCAAAAGGCAGGGCTTTGGACCCATATAGTTCTGTATATTTTCAGACAGCTACATAGAAGTCCCACAGATGACTTCTTGGTCATGCGATTCATGGGCTTCACCAGGCACAAAGACACAGAATTCTGGACAGAGGGTGAAATACCATTTATAGTCTGCAGATACAGACGTGTCTAGTGCAAACACCAGGCCCCATAGAGCCCTACTCCCCCCAAACAGGAGTGAGTAAATAGAAAATAGGATCCAACGACTCTTTCTGAGCTATAAACGTGACATTTGCACTTTAATTTCAGGCCCTGGAGGTAACTCCATTGGGCAGCCTGGGCAGTATTGGCCCACCAAGGCTGATCACCTGCTGCCCAGTTTTCTGTCTTTGCTCTTACAACACAACACTCCCTGGCAGGAAAGTACCTTCTTTTCATGATACTGATATGGAGATCCTCCTCCTGCTTTACTTCAGGGTGTTGACCATTGCTCTTATCACTCTCTTCGCTGTCATCACTATGCGAGAAAATTGAGGTCAGCTCTTTCTTCGGGATCCTGGTTGGAGGTAAGGGGATTGTCCTCTTCTCTGCCAGGCGACCCCGGTTCTGGCACAGGATGGCATTAGTTGGAATGGGAAAGGGCAGGAGGGAAAGAAAAGAAAAGAAGAATTTGGTTAGGCAACCCAGAACCAAGCAGCTCCTCTCAAATGGCTGCCCTGTGAAGGCAACGCTGTTAGTCATTGCAGGTTTCAGACGGGAATGTAGGGTGGGCAAAGGCTACGTTTGCTCTGCAAAAGACTTTTCAGCAGAGGCATATCCACATCTAGCTCTTCCAGCTTGAATATTCAGGTCATGCACTCCCAGCCCCGGCCCACCTCTTCATTCCTAGCCTGCATCTCACCCACGCCAACAGGAAAGGTAGATGGCAGCAGAACTGGGTACCAATCTCTCTCGCCAGAACATTTCCTACCAAACGTTGCACATTAACATAGCAAGCTGGGTTAAATGAAACCTTTGCCAGTAGCCCAGGGAAGACGTGATCCAGGTGATCCAGAACACTTTTGGCTGCAAAGGGAAAACTGCCTATGCTGGCCAGCAGCAGGTTTGACTCACACCAGTGAACAGTCCACATCAATTTCAACCTGAATTACTGAGGCGACTTCTCACTGTTCATTTGCATGTTCAGATGGACCTAGCAGGTCTTGCCTTGTGCAGCCTTTCCCTAGGTGGTCCTGGCAGTGTGCTTCCCTCAACAATTCACTTGTGACAAGACACAAATAAACAGGAGGAAAACTCCTAGGAGGCAAAAGCTGCTTTTTCACTCCATGTGTGTTTGCGTACAGAGCCCAGCACAACATGACCCTGGTCCCAACCTCCTGTCTTCTGCTAGTAGTGAGTCTATTACCGATTACTCCGTCTCTGCACGCTTTGTGCCTGATCCACGAGAAGATACAAGCCCAGTGAAGCCTAAGCTGGAGCGTGTTGGGTTTTAGCTCTCGTTGTGACAGAACATGTTTCTAGCACTTGGGGTGTTCAGCTCTATCTGTGCCTGACCAAGACAGAGAGCCGTAATACAAGCACTTCCAGTGGAAGATGTACACTGGAAACCCAAGGAGACTGTAATGTCATTCCCCCACAGAATTTAAAATTTTAGCAAACAAGATCATGAAACGGGGAAGGGAAGCACAGCGAGGGGAAGTGAAGCACACAGTTCATGCACATTCTTTGCACAGGTATGTGGGCGTACTTCCTTCGACCGGACAAGTCATAGAAAAGAAACACGTTTTTAGCTAGGACTGGAACAAAAGGAAGAAAGGTGTGTGAAACTGCTCGAGTAAGTACAGAGTAACATTTGCCTAATACCAGTTTCTCTGAAACATCAACTCCAACTTTCCAAATAAACCTGGCAAAATGAAAATGTCCTGGGAAAGCCAGGCAGGCTCTCTGCAGGGGAGAACGGAGCAAGACTGAGTGACAGAAGAGCCCACGTTTTTTTAATTAAATAAACTCAGAACTTTCCACAAATACAAAACAAAAAACTTCTTGTTTACCTCTGTCAATAAATTCCAGTTGTGGTCATTAAGGGGAGCCCTAATCGTGATAATTAGCTAAATCCATCTGGAAGGCATCACCCCAAGGAGGCACACGAGCTTTCCCATTCTGATGCACTTCCAAGCCAAGAACACAGCTGCCTGCGAACAGCAGACACCCAAGGGAGAGAAGAGCAGTGGGCCAAGCTGGCTTGAAAATGGGAAAACACAAGGAAAAAGACACGCACTTGGGAGACACACAAAGAAGAAAAACGCACCCTTGGACAGCACCAAGGTGAATGCTCCTACATTTCCCGAGTATCCCCAGTATACAACTTGGATCAAGCTGCCACCAGGCTTTGCGGCGAGTCCAAATGCCCGGAGGCAGACACGGGAGAATGTCCGTACTGTGACCATCGTGGGGGACTCTCAGGGACCCACCTGCCGACGGAGCGTGGCTGTGGTGCGAGGGACCAACTGCATCTCTGCGACAAAGAGCAAACGCTTCCCCTCAACCCCTGGGGGCTGCCCCACGCAGCAGCAGAGATCCACCCCCATGGCCCTTTGGAAAGAGGTTTCCTGCCCTCTGTCCCCTGGAGGAACACAGGATACAAACTGTGCGTCCCCTGCCCTTAAATACTTTGTGCATAGTAGGTGTGTTTCCACCCCTGCCCCCTTCCCTGCCCCCGTTCACACAGAGAACGTGCGCAGAGGTTACGCGCTGCCTACAGCCCTCCGGTACCTCCACCCAGCACGGTGTCCGCGGACGGCAGGGAACAGAAGAGGAGAGAAAGGGAAAAGCGAAGCGAAGGAAGGGAAAAGCAAGGAGGGCGGTTTTGTACCAGATTTCTGTCAGGCTGAAAAGCTGGGACTTGATATCCGCGTGAGCTTTATCATGCCAAAGCTTTATATATTTTTCTGAAGTTGCAATTTATCACAACAATTAAAGGGAGAGGGGAGGGAGGGTGTGCAAATTTCCGCTTCAAAATAATTGCAATTCACTCTCTGCTGTGACTTCACAGGCTAAAGAGAACGGCACTGATCAGACACTAAAAATCATTTTATGGCCATTATGGTACCTTTGAGCAGTTACCAGGTCTCAGTGACTGCCCAGGGACTCATCAGCCCTAACAAGAGTGAGAGTGCAGCAAACAGGGAGGCACTAAACCTAGAGAAACAGCCCACCACACCAGGAACACAGGTTCCCCCTTTCCCCTGCTCTCCAGAATGCTTTTTCTTTGCTTTTCTGTGAATTGTATCACTAGACCTAGAGCTGCTGCATATATATACACATACATACATAAACACACATGCATATGCCTATATATGTAACATACAAATATGTATATACATACCTATATAGGTATCACCTAACACACACAGAGCTTCCTCCCTTAAAAGACAAATGAACTAACAGGACTGGAAAAAGAGAACCTGCATGTGCAGCAATCTCTGATCACAGATGAGCTGTACTAATTTTGTTCTGACGAGGGGCCAGACATGGCCAACATCGGAACCAGGGCGATGGTGGTTCCAGCGCCCCGGTGTACACCTGCATTCCATCTCTAGCAATGCAGTTTTTAAAGTTGTGTTTACTTTGTACTTTTGCGATTGGGTTTGGGGCGTTCTAGATAGATATTTATTTATTTATTAAATTTCTCCATTCCCAGAAAATTAAAATAGACTGAGCCAATCAATTTTGCCTTTTATGTTCATTTATAGTCAGTTTTCAATCAATTGCGCTTTCTTAATCTGTTTAGAGGCATTCACCAGTAGATACACATTACTTTTAAATTAAGCACAAAGGTAGCCAGAAGCCTGGTCCAGAACCTGCTACAATCAATTGTCTTCCCATTGACTTGAAAGGGCACTGGTCCAAGCAGCAAATAAAACCCACTCATTTGTGCGAAGCGCTCCATCCAAGGAATCATTCCTATGACTCTGGCTTTTGCTAAAGTCCTTTCCCAGTTGCCCAGACGGCGTGCAGGACAGGAACGTACCGACAGAGCAGAGCAGTATATCGAGATACCTACAGCTACTCAGATTCAGGGTTATCACCTACCGCTTGGCACATGGTGGCAGGCGGTGAAGTACACACTCAGCAGAGAGGTGTCACCGGCAAGAACACACCCGGAGACTGCAGTGCCACCACGATACATGGGGAGGTACGTTAGGATAGATAGATATTTGACGTAAGCCTCATAATGCTGCATTTAAAAAGCTCGTATTTGTGTGACAGTGTCATTGCAGAGTGATCTCAGACATCAGTGGGATGCTCATGTCGAACCGTGAACCCTGTAAGAAGGTTTGAATATTTTAAAAAGAAAACTGCCTCCCAGTTTGTTGACATTCATTGGGATGGCTGATGCTTGGGAAAACAACCTAATCAACAGTCACCTGTTGCCGGAGAGCCAGGCGTCTTGGGACCCCAGCTCCCCCCGTTAAATGACTCCATTTGTAGAGGCATACAGGAAAGGGAGAAGGGGTGCTTGGCCAGCTGGCTTGCTTAAACTAGGACCGTTCTGGCCTATGGGTCAGAGGGAGTATTTTCTATAGCTGCGGAGCCAACAGCTGTTAATACAGGTGCAGTACCCCCAGCAAAAAGATGAAGTATACGTAGCGGTAAATACGTCGTAGCTGAGTCCAGCCCAGCCAGGTTGCCTGCCTGCAGCTCCCTGCCCCGGGCAGCGCGGACAGAAGGCGCTGTAAGGAACACATTACACTCCTGAGAGCAGGGGGGGGACACAGGATCCCCACTGAGGACCCATTCCCAACACGTACGTCTGTGGGTGAAATACAGCCAGGCAAAACGCTGCTGCAGAGTTACTGCACAGGCAGGTGCTCTCCCCTACAACAAGCACCCTCCAACAAGCTCTTCGGTGCCGCAGAGGGGCCAAAGGCATTTGCTTTCAGGACAAACGCTGGCTGAGCTCGGAGGAAACTCTTCAGAGCTTGCACCTTCCTTTCCTAACACAAGGATTTCCCCCACCCCTCAGACAGAGGAGGGGTGGTGGAGAGCAGAATATCACTTATCCTCTCTTTAATTAGTATAACTAGAAAGTAAAGCATTTCCGCAATTCTCCAAAGCTTTTACAAGGGTGAGTGTTGAGAGCACTGCAGAACTGCCTCATATATTAGGACTCCCTTCCCTTTATACATTGTTAAAGATTAATTTTATGGGTTATGATGCCAGCTAACGAAGCACAGCTGGAGTTTGAGTCAATAACCCTCTATTCCCCAGACGCGTTCAGCTACCCACCCAGCCATTCCTGCGTCAGTCCAGCCCGCAGTCACTCACCACTTCACCCTCCTAGGGTCTTCTGACACCATTAATTGCTTTCATTGCCTCTCCAAGTATTGTCTGGGTGGGGGGTTGCTTTGTTTTTAAAAATCGCAGACAGGCATATTTCCTTTCCCCAGGAAAAATCAGATGGGTACCAACACACAATTTAAAGTTACCGATTTCCCCAGCCAAGAGATGCAACTGCAAGTGAACAAACCCAACGACTCGGGAACAGGGGTGTTACCTGAGTGGAGCCGCCTGGAAGCCCGATCGTTCTGTCATGAAAACAAGGGACCATCAGGAAGACGGAAAAGAAAACAGTGGTGGTGTTTCTTCCCTTCCTGAGAGCGGGGGGGAAATTCCGCTCTGTGTGGCTAAGCAAGGTCAGTAGAGTTACAAAATAAAATCTTTCTCCCCCCACCCATCCAACCCCCTCATAGCTCTCCCCTGGAGCCACGTCCTCCCAGCCAAGAATACCAAAATCCAAGCGGTTGCATAAGAGCCCTGGGAGAGCTTTGCAGATGGAATGACGGGCGGAGAGCATGGGACTTGGGGGAGAGACAGGAAGGGAGGGTTAGGAAAGGTTTCCTGCCCTGGGAGCTACCGCAACAAGGTCAAAACAGCTGAATGCCCTAGTGTGACATTCAAAGTCAGCCAGAAAAAGGAAAGATTCCTCGCAGAGAGAGTCCCTGGTGCGCATTTAATTGATCCCAGCACTGGAAAGGCCTCTGCTAGGAGAGCTGCAAGGCAAAAACCCCCACAGAAAAAAAAAAAAAAAAAAAGCACATGAAAGCAAAGCTTTTGCCAGTCCACATTAACTGCCAGCCAAACTCTGGACATCTGATCCCATTGGGAATTGACCCAAGAAGATGAGCAGGTGCAGTCCCCACGGACACCGCTTCTTCAGCTGCCAAATCAGTACCAGAAAAAAAGCACAGAAATGCAAATACACAAAGAGTTTGCACACTGATAAAAATATCAAAGCTGTTTGCAAGATGATTCACGTGCCTGTGATTCAACTCTCAAAAATAATTTCTATCGGAAAAAAAAAAAAAACAACAACCCTTGCAGAAGCAACAGCCCATGCATTCCTTCTGCATACGTAGATCTGGGAAATACAGGGAGCAGACAGGGAATGCTGGGGGGAGGTAAGAGGGGATGTTTGTGTGCTGCCAACGCTGGGAGCTGAAGAATGCTAAATCTTTTCCATATGTGAAGGAAATCCTCAAGTCCAGACAGCATTTTCTCCCTCTTTTTATTGATAATAAAGATAGGGAAAAGGGAAGGAGGAGGTTCTGACAGCCTGGAATATTTTTCTTTTACTTTTTCAAATGATAAACCTGGTCAAATGGCTTTAATCAGGGAAATTACACAGCAATGGACCCCCCCCATCCTCCTGTAGGATAACTGACAGAGTTTGCATTTACCTTCGGCCATGATTAGTGTAAACACCTAAGAAAGGGTCAGTTGCCTTCCAAGATAATCCTCCACTCTCCCCTGGGCCTTCATTAGCTGTTCTAGGCTAATGTGCTACCAGGCCGACTGTTTCGGTAGCAAATCCGATACGGGCGCAGTCCTGCTGCCCTGCGCTCACCAGCTTCTCCCTCAAAACCGAGGTCACCGACAGGAGAAGCTGTCCAGCCTCTCATCTTACCTCCTGCTCCACCGTTCCGTAATGAACAAATGAATAAAACAACAGTCGGCAGCCTGCCGCTGCATCTATTTTTCTGCCTCCCTGTCAGCTGCAGTCCAGCCCTTTAACCTGACCACTAACAGGTTTATTATTTATCATCTCCTTCCAGTGACACCGATGTTATACTGGAAGTTGTTCCAGCGCAAGGGGGGATCGCCCAAAGCACGGAGGGAGCAGAAGGGAACAGACAGCAACGGTCAGGCAAAAACTTAAGGCAGTTCAGACCATGAAGACTCTTCCAGGTTGCAGGGACTGTGGTGCACTCTTCAACAGAGTCTCACAAAAGTGATTTACAAGTTCTGGCAATGACCAGAGGCACGCTGAGGAGGCAGCTCAGCACAGCCAGCCAGGTCCAAGAGCTATAGCCAGGGGGAGAACAGATTCTGGGAATAACCGTACCCCAGCAGGCTCCCTGGGTCTACAGCTGACGATTCCTCATTAACAGTTTTGAGTTGTCATCAACTGGTTCATACAGAAGCTATCAATTCCAGTACAGACAGTCCAAGCCCATTTTTAGGGTATTTTATCTTTTTGAGAAAGAAAGGGAAGGTATATCAAAGAAAAAAATTACTCTTAACCACAATTTCCCTGTGTGATCCTCGGCGACTCACTTAACCCCATGGTGCTGAGTCTCCCCACTATCAAAAGCCACCAGTAACACTTCTCTCCCTTGTACCACTTTCTCAGCACCGTTCATACCGTCAGCTCGTTGGAGCAGAGAAGGACATGTTGAGTCTGAGGCTGTGCACAGAAACAGGGCTGTAAGTACTGCTACAGTTGGAGAAAATACGTATGTTTTAAACTAAAAGAAAGTTACACAGAAGGGAAGCTGCAGTTCTTCCCATCAATATTAACAACATCATTATCTGAAGCCTTAAAGAAACAGATGAACATGGTCTGTGAACAGAAGGGAACATTTCCCATTTATTACCTCTGAGTGAGTTATAAAGCCTAAAGGATAATTTGTTAATAGACCGAGAGCTATGCTTTTCTGGAAAAGCCAACTGGAATTTCCAGTCTTTGAAGGGAGGCAACTCTAAGATAGAAAATCTATCAGTCCTTCGGAGCTACCTGTTTCCAAAAACTCTTTGGAAGAAGGCTGAAAAGTGGCCTAGTCTTTGTTTTTTATGTCTGTTCCACATCAAATAACTTTGTACATTTCAGTCTGAGGCTGCAAAGAAGGAAGCAGAGATGTGAAGCCAGGTCCTCGGGCAATGTAATTCCGTATTAATGGAGTAAAAGTCAACTTACACCAGTTGAGGATGCAGTACGCTGATGCTATCTCCTAAATAAAAGCAAAACTTACATATTTTTCTCTTTTCTCTTTCCTTTCCCGCTCCTCCTCTCTGGTGAAGAGACAAGGAGCAAAAGGGCATGGATGCTTTCAGACATTTTCCCTTCTTTTCATGCACCTCACTGTTGTACCTTTTGAGTAACAGAAAGACAAGAGAACAAAATAACTGTCCGTCATTCCCCCAGGTATTAATGTTTCACGCCGAAGTTTTACTGCATCAGGTCCAAGAGAACACAGCCTTTCCCACCGAGTCTGAAATATTTCATCAAGAGGAATTTGACTGGGTTTTATACTTTTATTCTGCTCTGGAGACACATGCTTAAAGCATTTCTTTGAGATCCTTGAGATTTCCAAGTGTGGCTTACAGCCTGCTCAGCCACAAGGAGACAGACCCAGGCTTTGATCAAGTCCTACAAGAATGAGGACCAGCCACTGCAGCTTTTCATTGGGCAAAGTGCAATTTCTGCTCCAAGTTCTGTTTTGAGCTTTTTCTTTTTTTTGTTAAGTCTTCACTGTCATAAAGAACAACTTTCACAGAGATCAAACAGAAACGTTGAACAGTTCCTCCCAAAACGCATATTGCTGCTGTAACAATCACCAAAACAGGCTTTATCTAAACAGTTCAGTGTGCTTTACGAAGTTCAATAATTATTATTGTCGCTTAATGGGATAAACAGACCTGGATATGTTCAGAGCCAGTTCCTCCTTTTCCTTAGCTGTCCATACAGAAGATTTTGCTGCTGCTGTAGTTTTTGAGAGCTACAGCTGGTTCTTTTGGAAAAATCAGGTCCAGCACCATCCTGAAAGCTGGGCTTCCAAAATATTCAAGTGCTCATGATCGCTGATGCCTTGGAAAACATAAGCTCCTAGGGGCGTCAGCGGAACTCGCAGACTGCCAGTCCCTAACCCCAGCCCTACTCACCTCCAACTCCCCGGTGTGTGACTGACCCAAGGAACGCCTCCTGTCCGTCCCCACGGCTGCACCACTCTTGTCACGGGCAGAACGAGACGGAAACTAACCAGAGGGCAATTTTTCTCAGCTTTAAAAAAATTGATTTCCCAGCAGTTTCCCTCAAAACTGAAGCAACCAAACTGACGAGAGCAGAGAAAACAGCAGCTGCTCCACACAGCGGAGACAGAGAAACCAGAGCTTTGCATTACATCCTAGTATTCCCCAGGGAGGCTGGTGCCAAAAATCAGCCACATCTGCCTTCATGACAGGACCACCCAGCAGCGCAGCACCATCCTCCCTGGTTGGCAGACGTGCCTCTTCAAGAGCCTGGAGTTCAAGCCTTCAGTTAACACTTGCACAGAGATCATTCAGGCTGGTAAAGATATAAAAAGATCCACATACCGTAGTGTTTCAAGTCTGATCCCAGCACCGAAGAGCGGATCAGGAAAATCCGAGGAGGGAGCTGCCACTCTCTGAGTGAGCAACAGCCAGGTCTGCCCACAAAGTTTCCTCGGAATGACTCAACCCTCCCGACAGCCAAGCAAACTTCGGAAATCCAAAGCAAACAAGAAAACTACAAATATTAATTAAGGCATTTGCTTCCAATTTTGCAAAAAAACGCCTGGTGTTTAAGCAGACATCATGCTCTTAAACTATCAATACCAAAACAAAACAGAGGAAGGTGCAGTTCGCTCTACCGACGTGGCGTGACTGGCAGCGTTTGTCTAAACAGCCTGTACTCTGCAGTTCTACTCAAGGCTTTCAAAGGACCCTTTTTTACACATCAAAAGCTCCGACACCTGCTGCATGCACCAGAGGGAAGCCATCGCCTCCCTGGAGCCTGGTCCCTACCACAGAGAGCCAAAAGCAAGTGAAATCTGAGCCAATAAGCCTGTCATCGGCGGCCGGGATACGGCCATTGCGCAGTATTTTCATTTGGAAAGCACAGTGTGTTTTATAAGCTTTTGTTATTTAAGGGCTTTTAACGCATCTGGGAGGCTGGTGAGGACCAGTAGGTCTGTTCCGCAGTGGTGCAAAATGGGATGAAGACACGTAAACCCATGAACTAAGTCATACAGGGAGGCCGCTGCGGAGCCAGGAGCGGCGTGTTGTGCTTTCAGAGGCAACGGGACAATATAGTCACATCCAGTATGGAAAAGAAGCTCTGTGGACCCTCTTCAACTATCACAGGAACTGGACTAGAACACTTTAGCAATGCCTTCTAGCGCTACGGTCACAAATGCATCCTTTTGAGTGAAAAACAGCTGAAGAAGTTGTCTCCTCTCTCCCTCCCCGTCTCATTGCCTTCACATGCCCACAGACACACAGCCTGCACTGAAGGAAGCCCAAAGAATCTGGTTCAGACGACTGGAAGGGACACACTGACAACTGAGCCTTAGTTTTCTATCTTGCCCAGTGTCACCACGCACCTGTGACTAAGAGCCGTGCAGGCACAGCGTGCCCATCCCTATACTTGGGTGTCATCGTCCAGAAACAATCAGTTCTGCGCTACGGCTGCGAGAGACTCACACAACCACCTTAAAGTCACATTGGGGTGATTTTCTGATTTTTCTCCATGCACGCAGCCCGCACACTGGAAATGACTTACCCAAGATTTGCTGGGCAGATGACAAAATGAGGGAGAACCGAGAAGGGTTGTGCGTGTCTGTCACTCCCCTGCTCCTACTGCTAGATCACACGTGCTTCCAGCCGTATCGCAGGGCTGCGCTCCTCAGTTTGGCACCCCTTCCAAGAGAGCTCCTTCCTCGCTATCACACACTGTACGGGGCACTCTTACCTCCTTCCACCACCCTCTGCGATATAAAAGCAAGAAACAGACCATTTCCCCTTCTCCTTCTTTCACTAGTACCTTTCCTTCAACTGGCTGTGCCGCTAAACGTACCTTTTTCTGTAGTTTTACTCATTTTCTGAAGCTGGGTCTGCCTTCCCCACATCCCTCCCACCCCCAGACCACTACAGACTACCTATGAAAACCGCTGCTTCCATTTCCGCTTCACAATTTGCCTACCACACCTGGGGGATTTCCCAGCAAATTGTATTACTTTATTTGGTCAATTGGCCTACAAATTGATTTTCCTGTACAAATAATGAACATTTATGGTTATTTTCCCCATAGACTGCTTTATTTTCCATGTAACAAAGACTGATTTCCTGCAGTTTTTGAGACCCGAGCATACGATCTGCAGTTACTGTGACCCCTGGCTGACGGATGGCAAGGACTCAAAGCACAACAGGAGGGTTTGGGGTTTTTTTTCCCCCTTATGCTCTAACAGTAGTACAGAGAGACATGAGAGCTGGAAGTAAACACCGATATTAGACCAGGAAATCCTACAACACATTTACTATGGGAATAAATTGTATTGTTTTAAAAGAGATTCAGAGATTCAGTCCTGGGACCGGCAGCCACAAGGCCAAGCCAAAGCAGACGAAGTAATTTGGGGGACCGAGAGCAGAGCAGAGGGTCCCGGGGTGGCAGGAGGCTGTGAGCCACCGCAGGTGCCTTCTCTGTCCACTGGCACACCCGGAGCCCAAAGCATTAGAAATGGCAGCCCCGGCTCATTGCAACCTTCGGGGACACGCTGCAAGGACTTTCTTTAATCTTAATCACATTATTGTGGAGGGAAAGGGAGGAGGAATCAGGGAAGAAGGGTTTCTAGAAAACCAACTGGGAGTGAGGTGGCCTGGCGTGATTTGTGGGCAGGGAGGAGAGGTGTTGTTCTGCTCTCGTCCCCCCCAAAGACGCAGGGCCAGAGCGAGAGCTCCGCAATACATTTCATTTCCACTAATGAGAAAACGACTTTTGAGACAGAGCCTCGAGCAAGTTTTGAAGGTCACTCCCGCAGGTGTGGAAATGAATTGGACGAGATCAGGGTCCAAACATAAGTTATTCTACTTAGACCACAACGGATTATTTGTGCGCATGGGGGGTTAATAGCCTCAGGGCTGTGATGTGTGTGTATGTTTAATTTAATACATCTCGATGGCTGAGGCTGCTAGGGACAAAGGCCTCTCAGGCTCAGCACTGCAGAGAAGGAGATAGGGAGGTTTCTTAGGTGAATCTGAAAGTGAAGGTGGACACAGAAGAGAAAGTCAATTATCCGGAGTAAGTCCCGACTGCCTGCAATTCCCCGTCTCCGGTCCTCTAGGGGTGGGTTTGGCCCATGAAGTCTGACTTCAAACCCAATAAAAAATTAACTGATTTTGAACAACTACTAGACATGCCTCCTTGGATTTTTAATACGTGCTCTTCAGCTGCGGCTAAGAGTGGAATTAATGAAAGGAAAGAGAGTCTGAGAGTATCAGGCGTGAGGCTAAAAGCAAGCCAAATTCCTGCTTAGCGCCTTTGACTCGGGGGAATCCCTCCCTTCTTCTCGGCACCGCTAAGGACTGACATGTCCTCAGTCCATTAAAATGCTGCACAGCTGAGAGCACCAGAAGGACGTGTGTCATGACTGTGGTGACAACCATCCTTAACAAAAGCTGGTCATGGCAAAAATGCATCTCCCACGACCTACTGGTACAGCGTGCAGGTATTTCACTCCGTGGTACACTGCTACGGGCTTCACAGGAGCTGCTGCGTGGCAGTCACCGGAGCACATCTGAAAGCCCACCTCAAGAGCAAAGTCTGCGCTACGAGATCAAGTTGCTCTCATACCCGGCTCCTACTCAGCAACCAGATTACGTGGGCTGATTTAACTGTGCCAGGAGAGAGGGAACCTAATCCACAGGCAGCACACTGAACTTCCTGGCTCTGGTGCTTTGTGTAAAAAAAATGGGGTGCCAGACAGATGACTTGCTGCGGGCATCGCAACAGCTCTGACAAGGACAAAAAAAAGAAACTATTACCAGCTTCACAAGGTGCAGCCCCTGGAATCACAACGCGAAACCCATTCTTCTCACTCGACACACAGGATGCGCAAACGTTAAAGTCCAGCTCTGGCGTTTCAGTAACAGCACTTTGCCAGTCCACAGCCTTTCACTTCAAGGCTGCGGCTTCTGCAAAAAAGACATACACGGTTCTTGCTATGAAGTACTTTCGTGTCATCATCTAGGCAAGTGAGACCAAGAGAAAAGTATGATGGGACGACTTGCTCATCGTCACGCAGTAAAATGGCAGAAGATCCAAGACTGGAAAAGAACGGTCCTACCTCCAAACCTGGTGATCCCATCACTCAGTTAGGCAATGCCCTCCCTGAGATCTCCTGGTAACTGCAGATCAACCTGGTACTGCCGCGTGCAGCCCGTAAAGAACCGTGTGTGACACGCTGTGCCCGTACCGTTATCCCGAAACTCCAGCCGTCAGCCCGACCGCCTCACGTTTGTGTCCCGGGGCAGCGCTTATCGGTCGCTGTGACTGTGCAGCACCTGGAACCACGGGTTCCCCTTACAACATGTGCACTAACAAAACCAAAGGACAAACCAAAACTGCTCACAGAAACAGGCGACTCCTTGGCCCAGCACATTAGGAGCAACACAAGAAGATCCTGCATGATTTACAATACATCTGCATATACAAATACAATGCTGGGAAATAAATGACCAACAAATACAGTGGCTCTCCAATTAGTACTCAATGGAAGTAGGGAGTGTTTGGAGGTTGGATATTATTAGGGAGTGTTGGGAGTTGTATGTTTTGAAGATAAACACAAAGAGAATATAAAAAAACCAAAACTCAAGAGAGGTAAATAATTCATCAAAAGAACAAAAACCAAGAAGCCAGACGGAAAAAAAAAGAAATACCAAAGGGAAGAGTTTTCTGAGCTGGTGAAAAAAACTTAATCTCTCACGGGAGTAAAAAACAGAACTGAAATTAATTGGAACAAAATGGGGGGGGGGGGCATGTTTTCAAAGGTGAGACATTTTGTCTGGAAACTGGTATCTCCCCTCTTAGGCATTTACATATTTTCCTGAGGTGGGAAACAAAGTCTGCCACTAAGCTCCTGACAGCAACAGCGTGGTCTTAGGTGGCTTCCAGCAACACGTCAACCACGGACAGAGACTTCAAGGCAGTCGCATGAAGAAACAAACCTGCTCACGCAGCCAACGCTTACTCTGACGCAGGTCTAGTAGTTTCTTTCACCCAAAGCCACCAAATCATCAAACAGTCTAATATACCTAAAGCCGTGTTAACGTAACTGGCCCATAACCATTTGTAAGTCTGGTAGGTTTTCTTCAGCTTGTTAAACAAAGAACTCGCTGCAGAAAAGGGTCTGTATTTGGCAGCTTGTTGACGGCAACTTTTGCAACTGACATTCACCGCTTTAAAACACGGGACATCAGTAAAAATCTAAAAGAAAAACCACACAGTTTTTAGTGCACACACTTTTGCTTTCTCTTGCATGAGTATACCACCCCAGGCTGTGGCTCCTTCCCATCACGTGAATGATGCTGAGCTGTGCTCGGAAAGTACCTGGATGGGATACCCTATACTCAGTCTTCTGAAGGAGGGGAAATTTCTGACTCAATAGGTGGCACTCTTCCTTCTTGAATAAATATACTTGGGTATAATTTGCCGTCAGAGGTGCTGGAGAGCAAATTTAAGGTCCCGACTTATTGTTTACTTGGTGATTTTCTGGGCCTGTTAAAATAAAAATCCCAGCCAAATGCAAGCTTTACCACTTACACTCTGCCAATCCTAATTCCCGCCCTTGCAGTTCCAAGAAGGCACAGACTTCTCTGCAGTCGCGTGATCCTCTTGTGCACTGTTAAGCAGCTCTGTTTTACCTGGCAAGCATCTGCACTTGAGAAGTCCGTGAAAGCGAAAGTGAAATCCCACCCTAGGCATGTTTCCATCGCATCTTCCTCCTGCAGAAATCACCACTTCCAGTTAACAGCTTTGGTCATTCCCGCAGACATCCAGGAATATGGTTTCAAGGTGTTGCAAGAAATGGTGCTCGCGCGTCCTCACAAGGGCGCCAGGCTGCCACGGAGGAAACCTGCTTGAGGACGCCCCGTCGGCAGCTCAAGGGTGAGTCTATCTGCAGGAGTTTCTCCTTATCATTAACCAAATTCAGAAAAAAAAAGACATAATGTTTTGTGCCCCAGAGCGACAGAGGGCTTGTTTTCTAAACCTCTTTAAGGGCCTTCCATAGGGAATTAGTCATGGAGGTGAGTAATATCTACAATTTGACAAAGCCTAGGAGAGTGAGTAGTCATTTGACAGGTTAACAGGAACAGGGAGCAGCTGCTATATTTAGATGCCATTAATACGCACATGTCTTCACACATTTCTACAGCACATCTGTGTTCCCGTATGTCCAGAAGGCACGGGAGGGGGAGCAGTTAAAAGCCAGTACCTTCCCCACATTGCCCAAGGAGGGGGGTACAAAATGAGGGGATTATCTTCGCCCTGTCTTATCCCCACACAAATTTAGAGCCGTTTAAATCCTAAAAGCAGACCTGATTTTTGCTTTCCATGACTGCCACCTCTAGAGGCAGACAGGCTCAATACCACTCTAGTCTGAAGAACAAGACAAAGACACAGACCGTATCTTGCTCCAGGTCTTCTGCCTGTGTGGACCTTGCCTCAGAGTGTAGCTCAGGTAATGCAAAAAACCTGGGAAGTTTAGCCACTGCTTTTCAATTGCTTCCAATTTCATTAATCTGTTTTCAGTGAAGGACTGGACCCTTGCAGACTGAGCTTAAATTTCCTCATAACAGGCTTACTTTCCCAGATTATTTCCCAGAGATTCTTGGAGTCCATGCACCAGCTAGGGATCAACAGACCAAAGGATGAAAACCAACGGTCTAAGGTGTGACAGCGACTCTTCCAAGCTGAGCTCAGAAGAGCACGCCAAGCAACTGCTGGGGCAGCAGCCAACCTCCAGATCCAGAACGTCCCTCTGCTGCTGCTCCTGCCTTCTCCCCACCTTACAGATGAGGAAGGACACAGTGAGGGCAGGAACCTTGGATGTCTTTACATGCCAGCTCCATGCAATAGCCATGCCAGCATAGAAGATGTCCCAATAGCTGCACTGGCACAGAAGATGTCCCAGTAGCCGCACCGGCACTGAAGATGTCCCGCAGTGGCACGACACAGCGCTCACCGACACCAGCTGGCCCTGCTGTACTCACAGGAGCAAGGCAGAGAGGCGCCACGCGTTCGTTCGTGCTCCCCTCCTCTTTCCCCTCAGTGCCCGTCTCCCACCCATTCCTAAAGCCAACTGAAAACCATCTCCCCTGCGCCCCACCAGGTCCCTGTGCTCTCAGCTGTGCAAAAAAGAGAAGCAAACCCAGAGGCAGCCAACCCCCCCCCAGCTGCCTGCCTTGCCCGGGGGCCTTTCATTTCCCCCGAAAGCAGCTCCGGGATTCAGGCAGCCTTTGATGAGTCACCTTGTCCGTCTGGTCTCTCCCAGGGTAGTCTGTGGGGGTGGAAGCGTTGGGGCTCATTGCAGGAATTTCCACACAACCCTTTCCTAACCGCAGCCCCGCTACAAGCAGCCAGTGAAGAAGATACCAAACAGCAATGCTCGCCAAGGAAAGGCAGAGAAACACGGGGGACAGAGATAAAGGGAAGAGAACGGGCTGGGATACAGGGCTCAGCTGCAGTCTACCTGCTGGGACAGTACCGGTACCGTCCCTAACGCATCCTGATGCAAACACAGCTCAACAACAGCCGTGCCAGGGAAAGCCCCCACATTTGGAGAGGAACGCAGTCTTTCAGAGGGACTTCTCTGGGTTTCCCTCACTCCAGCTCAAAAGCACAGCAGAATACAAATCTCAAAGTACAGCACAGCATCACCTGCACTCCACAATGTAGCCTCTGCACAGGCAAAACCAAAACCGAAACAAAACCTAGCACAAACACAAATTCTGACAGATATACAGAGAAACAGCCAACATAAGACTTAACCAAGTCAGGGCCAAAATCACAGAATCAGAATCTCTTAGGTTGGAAGAGACCTTCGAGATCATCGAGTCCAACCATGAACCTAACACTGCTAAACCACCCCTAACCCATGTCCCTCAATCTTACACCCATGGGTTCTGGAGACACAAGACCAGGTCTGAGAGGCAGCTCTTGAGAACTACACTTCCTATTAAAATAAACAGGGATCAGATGGACAAATCCCTCCAGACATTTTGAAAGTCTCAGCTGAATCTCCCTCTGCACTGTATTCAGGCAGGTGAGTCATTCCCAAACAGAAAACGGGTACAAGCAATGCAATACAGGGCACTCCAACAGGCAGAGGGCTATGTTTGTTTAGACACTGGATGTCAGGTGGAACTCCAGAAAAATCCCCTCTGAAATCACATCTAAAGTTGGGAGAGTAACAGAAAAACACAGAACAGTATTTAAAAATACAAGTTAAATGAGTAATAATTGTGGATTCTTTAGCAAAGACAGCAAACGTGGAATTTAGGTGGAAAGAAATTCCGACCCCTTGGGAGGCTGTTCATTGTTCGCTGACTCCTGCAGCCTCCCGAGATGTTATTTACTGAGCCCAGGAGGTCAGTGGGAAGAGGGATAAGGGGAAGGAGATTAGAAGAGCTCCACCTCCCCTGGAGGAGGGGTACCACACAGGAGCGCCTTATTTTCAGGTAGATCTGTTGTGCTGCCTTCCTGACCTTGGAACAACTAGACCAGCAGCAAATACGCTTTTTAAATCAGGAACATGTAGCATGAGCTCCCGACCTGTTGCCTCTCACCTGTCATCTCCTCCTCAGAGCCACCATCTAGTTTTTATTCCTATCTTCCCTCACCTGCCAATCTGCAGTTGGAGCACAGCTTACTTTTTCTTGAAAACAGAGTTATAAGCTGTCTTCTCGCAAGGAAGGAAAGCACAAGAAGACCAAAAAGTCTGCTCGCCACTCTGTCCTGTCCAATGGGCCACTGTCCTTTCACCTGCAGGGAAAACTGTGCAGGTGGCAGGGAAACAGGACAAGGTGGAAGAAGAAAGCTCTCCTGTTTGCTACACATCCTTGGATTCTCCAGGACCTGCACTAAACTCTGTGCCTTGTGGTTCATCTCCAGCTGATCTTGTCCAGTCAAACACAGAACACTCTCTAACTAATTCTGGCCGAAACTCAAATGCCTCGTGAGTTTGCAGAAGATGTCTCCCGGTCTTCTATAAATCGTATCTCACCTCTCTTGCCCACTAGCTCATCTGCTGGTTTCTTCCTTCAGTCTTGCCAGATACGGGCTCCTTTCAGCCCTTTTTACACAGGTAGGCATCATCCCTCTCACCGTAGTGACCAACGCAGAGAGAGAGTGCACTGAGGTATCTTCACTGCTGCAGCACATAACTCCTGTCGAGATCATTATTCTTTGGTTTTGGGCTTGTGTTTTTGGGCTGCAACAACAGCTAGGAGTCCCCAAACGTAACGTGGTGCTAGGTGCTGTACAAACAGAACAAAGGAACCAACCTGACCTCAAGATCTCTGCTGTTTCAGTAAAGACAACACTTGTAAAAATATTTGACAGCTTCTTAACCTCGTATTTCCCTCCCTGCTAATTTTATTGCAAATGCAACAGTGGGTATTTCAGACAGTGAAACAATTTCTTCTGAGGCATGTTTGCAACTGCTTTGTTATTTCCTTCTGGGTTTTAGTCAGCATTTTTGGTACCACAGAGAGATACATATGTATTTTTTAAACTAATTACTCAGAAGAGCCACCTCACCCCATCCAACAGAAAGGGGCTACACTTGACCTTTCGTGAGAGCAAGGGAGCTCACACTGCACTCTGCAGCAGCAGCAGCAGCTCCCTGCAGCCTGTTCAGAGAGAACTGCCCAGTAACAAGGGCAAGAGAATGATCTCAAATGCATTTCAGGCTGCTTTGGTCAAGAGTGCTTCATGCAAGCTGGGTAAACGCTCTCACCGTGCCTTTTGGCTTCCACCTGTAAGAACCTGATTTCTTGAATATGCAAAACTTTGAAAAGGGCTGCAAATTCCTATGGTGTATGCAGACCAAATGTGCCAAAAAATAACCACCAATATAATGCTGTCTCTATTAATTCCACTGATAACCATGGTCAAGGGGGCAGGAGGGACAGGCTGGGCAGAGCAGGCAGGAGAAACCAGGAGCCAACACATGCCCTGCATCAAGCTCCCCTGCCTCGGAAGCCACCAGCAGATCCTCAGACTCTTTCTTAACAGTTCTGTGCTGACAGTAAGGCTGAAGCTGGGGAAAGCCGAGACGGGCTAATGCACGCTCCCTTCCAAAGCTTGTGGGTATCCCAGTGGGAGTTAACACGGCATTAACCCTGACACCCTCCCCTTTACGGGTTTAAGTACGCAGCAAGGAGAAGGAGACCTTGTTAGTGCTCCCTGTAGTAAGTGCCACTACAGCAGCTCACAAAGAGGGGGAACTCTGCAAGCAAAGTTTCTGCCACGTGAGCTGCTGAACCTCCACCCCGTCTCCTCCAGGCCTAGAGATTTTGCCTAGGTTGCCCGACCCCTCACTTTTTCCCCTCCTTCTACTTCCCAGACAAACGGCGGTACAATTCTCTGCGCTCTGTTAACTCGGGAAGGCTTCACTTAGAGGGCATCATACGGTTTCAGCTCTTGGGGTTTTTTTTCTCGCCCATTTTCCATCCGGAATCACGAGAGCCCAGGGTGGATAAGCCATTTGTTCGCCCAAGCTCACAGAGCCAGCCAGGACGGGCTCCCCTCCTTGCTGCAGCTGAAGCCCTTTGCTCTTGCTGCTGAGCCAAAGAGCTTCTCCAGCCACAGCTCCTTCCTCAATCCACCGGGGACTTTTTTAGTGGCAACTTCGGAGACTCACAAATCACTGCTCCACAAAGGGTCTAATCCTGCGGCCCTGGCAACCACATCAGCCTGTAACACCAAAATCCTACTGAAATCTCTAGAATCGGTGCCAAAAAACGGCTGAGAGCGAGAAGAAGCTGCCCAGAGCACCTCACCCTGAGACGGCACGCGCTGCGCTCCCTTCCGTGGCCACGCATAAACCTGGTTTGCAAAACCTGCAGGACAGAGCGGTGTAATTCAGTGCTGCTCTTGCACAGCACCTATAGACAGCCAGACTGCAATCCGCGCTAAGGATTCTCACAGCTCTCCTCCTGCAACGTGCATTTGGAGTTCACGTACCTTCAGGCACGTTATCGTGAGGCTCAGTTCCCTGTCCTTCCCATGTTTTACCCTGGAATTAGATTGAACAGGTTTACGGTGCCAGAATAGATCTGGTTAGGAAAAGGAGGGAGTGATGAGTTCGAGAGAGAGGGATAATCAAGATGGGCCAGGCAGGCAGTTTTGAATTTCTGACTGTATTTTTAATTAATTGCATGGCACTTACAAGCCAATGGCAGGTGTTCTATAAATCTAAAATAATTAAATAAAATAAGCATAAGCTAAATAACAGTTTTGTATGTGCCCTGCATATTTAAATATCCAAATCATAAGTGTGATATTAATAAAATATATCAAACTTCACATTGATATAAACCAGATTTATTGTGCTATATATAGTATAGCTGGGCCTTACAGCATCACAGAGGTGGCAAAAGCAATAAAAAACTAATCTGTTTGTAGGCAAGCAGCCATATTCATGTTTGATGGGTTCACATAGACAGCCACAAAAAGCTGAAAAGCTAGCTTTATTTCCTCATTTGCAAAGATCTGTAATGAGCAACTATCGCTGGCTTTCGGCATACGACATGGACACGTCCTTCTCTCCGCACCCGCCATGACTGGTACACAACACCCTGCACACGTCTGCCTTGTGTTTTGATGATGGGGTCTTCCAGGGCAGCCTTCAGCCCAGCCCAGCACAGCCCAGCCCATTCCCACACCTTCACTTACCAACCAGTTCAGCCTTCCGCCAGCCCTGGGCTGCTCTAATTTATGCAACGGAACAAAAATGCTCTCAGCTACCACAAAAGAGCTATATAAAAGAAAGCATCTTCCTTTGCCATCTTCTCCTTCCCGTTGAGCTCCACAGTGAATACCACTCAGCTAAATCCCACAGATGCGATTTCATTCCAAATAAACAAGTTGTTCCAATGACACAAATTCCGAACTCCAGGAGAGATGAGGGCATCAGTGAAAGAAGAAAAAGGGAAGCCACTTACATCTACCTCAGTATCTACAGCCAAACCCAGCCTGGTGACACTAGCAGGGTAACCACCAAGCGGGCGTCCAGTAGCCTGTACGTCATGGTGGGTTAATCCTGATTCGCGTCCTTTTGACCAGCCCGTCAAATCCCACCAAAGGGCTGCCACAGCAGGGCCTCTCTTTTTGGTCAAATCTTAGAGACTGAGCGAGCCGTGGAGACTGAGCATCCCTTCTGCTCCCCAGGAACAATGCCTGCTGGTCAGGGAAGCAGCAGAGGTGGTTTTGGGGCTCAACACAAAAGAGGTCTGAGGATAAACAGGGAATGGAGCCTCGGGGACTGTGACACAGAGGCTGAACTCCGCTTCCAGCTCTCTTCCTGGATGATTACAAGGGGTCGTTTCCTCCCCTCATGCCCCACTTCTCCCTCATCTCTTCCATTATTAAGAGAGGGTTTTTCATATTGAGGGAAAGTCATGCAGCACCTAATACTGGCCACTTTCTGGCAATAATATGCAGCCCTCCTTCAAAAGCACAACCCAGCCGACATTAGATTACAAGAGCAGCCACAAAAGCCCCAAGGAACACACACATAAATGCCAACATGCTTCAGAGTACTGCGTGGAGCAGACCGAGTGATGTCACGCACCTTTTTCAGCTCTAATTACCAGGATTCTCTGATCAAGGTAGAATTATTTACTGATCAAGGATATCATTGATTCTAACCCGTTAGCCTACTGGGATCAGCCTGAATGACACAGTAGACCCCGACAGATTAAATACTGTCAGAACATTCTAGGGAAGCTTTGAGGAAAGATTCTCTTCCCGTTACTGCCTTAGCATATGTCAAGTTTCACAGCTCGCAGGATCTCAAGATGTTTCACGCCAGGCAAGGCTAACAGCACAGCGTCTCACCGCCAGCCAATGTTGGGGATGTTTCTCTGTGCAGATGAACACAAGTCTCGGGAAGAGAGGGGTGCACGACAGAGTATTTCCTAAGGGTTCTTCGAGTAAGCAATGCAGTTGGGAGTTCCAGATGCATCCCATCTCCACCTCTTCTCTTGCATGTATAACCCTGCACCGACATCTCTCCAAGACCATTTAAAGCAAACATCGAAGGAAGGTAGCTCTGACAGTTTAAGGGCTTTGACAGAACGCACCACGATCACTTCTTTAGATAATTCAAATACCACCTTGCTCCATAACCTGGCAGCCAGACAGGAAGGCTTGAGTGAAAAAATCTGGAGAAAACAAAAGCAGCCAGATGAGGAGCGTAAGCTAGAACAGCATCTAGGTGGGGGGAAAAAAGGATTTGCTTTCATGAGGAAGCCACAGAGGTCATTTTTTGGAAGCCCAACGCATCTATTTATTACCTGAACCCACAAGCCGTAACCACTCAGTCTGGCAAGCAGCGAACACCACACTGAGGAGACGAAGAGAAAGCATCCTGCTCTCCACAGAGGCCTCATGTTCCACCAGCCGATCCACAGGCCGGGCTTCCGATTAAACCAACAACAGGAGGTAAAAAGGCAGAAATCCCACTGGAGACATAAAGCAGATACTAAGGAGTAACAGGCTTTAAGACAGCTGGATATTTCACAGCATAACATGCAGTAAAGGACCTTTGTAGTGGTGAAGACCTCTCCTTCCCCACCCGTTATAAAGATCTTAATCTTAAATAATTGCACGTGTAATTGTAATAATTCCTTCATTCATTGGAGAACTCCAAACCGGCTTGTAAACACTGGCTTATTAAGGACAGAAGGTAATAATGGTTTCAGTCCATTACTAGATGGGAATGGTAAAACTGTCAGAAATGGTGAAAAAATAAGAATGTTCAATAAATATTTCATTTCTGCAGTGAGAGAAAAAACCAGCTCTAACATGGTATGAAAATGAAATACTTTTCATTCCAGCAGTGAATTCGGAGGTCTCCAAACAGAAACTTCTACAGCTATATAGTTTTAAATGAGCAGACTTAGCTAAATTGCTCTCAAAGAGTTTCAGAATAGTTAGCCAGAGAAGTTCTTCAGACACTTTACTCAGATTTTTTAATGTCTCGGTACAATGAGGAAATACAAGGTAAATGGGAAAACATAGCACTGTGCCTGCGTCTTAAAAAGCGTAAGCAGGATAATGCAAGTAATTTTATAACCCTCTGGAGAAATAATGAAATAGAGGAAACCGGACAAGTAATAATAAATAAAGGAAGGTGATATAATTTATGCAAATTAAAGCTCGTTAATGGAAAAGAGTTAAGCGAATATATCTTATTTGCTAAGAAATTAGTGTTAGTGTAATGTGCTTAGATTTCTGCAAGTTATTTGATCTTACACCACACAACTTTTTGAATGAGAAACGAGAACGCTGCAAGTCAACAAGGCACAAATTAAATGGATTAAAAGGTGATTAAAAGATCTCCGAATACAAGCATGTAACCAATTCTCCCTAATATTTTTATCAACGACTTGGAAGAAAACAAAGAGCCATTGCTGATGGTTAACACAGAGAATGTGCAAGTTAATGGCAAGCAATGAAATCCCAGGGTCAGAGACACAAAATAGCGTGAGCTAGTGGGTGAAGCTGGCATTTTAAAAGCAGGGAATATTATCCCAGGAAAAAGTGGCTCTAAAAAGGGTGCAGGGGTCAGGGTGGGAATCAGGTGAAGAAGTTTATCATGGGCAATTCCCTATCCATATCAGTAATGTGGACATAAATGCCAGAGCAGTAATCAGAGCAGGAAGATTAGAGTGTGTGTGTATATATATGCTTGACATCACCTGAACACAGTGCCAACAGTTCAAGACGGATGCTGATATATAGTGTTGGGGTTTTGCAGAACAGTCATGCAGATGATTAAAGATTTGGGATTGCCTTATTATTGGAGAGACTGAAGGACCTCGCTCTATTTAACTCACGAAGGAAAAGAATAAATGGTTTCTTGATGATGGTCTGTGGCTACTAAATGGGAGTTCCAAAGAGCGACACACAAAGCTGTAAGGAGAACGAGTGGCAGGAATGTGACACTAAACAAATTCAAATTAGCAGTATCATCATTGTTTCCTAAAAAGTGAGAGTAGTAACCCTAGGAAACAGTTTACTCAGATCGATGAAGGACAGGACCGGGACATTTAATCAAGATCGGATGCTTTCCTTAAAAAGTACAAAGACAAGCCACCGTAAACAGGAACTAGTTTGGGGAAGTCCCGCTGCTTATTATTGATAGTGGAAGAACTCGGCCTTGATGGTAACAGTGGTCTCTTGCCCTTTTAACCCGTAAATCTAAGTATTTCAATTTCCATATGTGATACCAGACGTGCTCTCCCCAGCCTGTCTATGGGGAAGCTGAATCACAGAAAGGTTAGTGCTTACGTTCCCAAAGGCCGTGCGAGGGTACCGAACGCTGCACGGATTCCTGCCGTGAAAGGGAATAAAAGGCACGTGGACCCTGAGAAAGTACGTTCCTGGCTAAGCCAAGTTAAACATCCCAAATAAAAGGCTGCATTTGAGAACAGGCTGGAGAAAGCCATGTGGGTTATCCTCAGCAGGGAAAAGGGCAGAGGCCCAGACACCTGACTGCCAGCCCACAGCATTCACTACTCTACGCCGCAAGTGACCAGAGCCAGAATATCCAGGACGGTTATCCTGACGTGCAAGCTATGGGTTTGATTCTGAAGACACAAATCAGGTTTTCTTAATAAAACACTGATAAAATGCAGTTACGTTTTGGCTTTAGACATCTCGCTGTCCATAGGAACATGCAGTAGGACTGTTGCCAACTGACTTTTCAAAATCTGACGTCTATTACATGGGGTGGTACATTCAGTGGTAATAAATAGCAATCAGCCAAAGCAAAATCTTTTCTCTCCAAACGCCCGGTGCTTTGCCAGCGCAGCGCATGGTTTGCAGCCATCTAATATGATCCCCAATGCCAATCCACAGAGAAGCCCCAAGTACTCAAGTTCATTATGCTCTTCAGCGCCAGCCAGCTCCATCCAGACATGGAGCAAACCTTTAGAAAAAGAATCATGCACTGAGATGACATTAAAGAGTTCCAACAAATTAAGGGCAACTTCTGTGGAGTACAATTTAAAACATCCAAGCAACTTAAAGCTGGAGCGCAGTCCTCACCGCAAAGAATCCTGGGCTGTGTATGTTTCCAATTGATTTTCCTTGTCAGCGCCGGGAGACCTCCCCAGGTGGAGGCTGGTCTCCAAACATGGGAAATCACTGAAGCAACTGATACCTAGACTTTATTATGTACTGAACTCCTGTGTGGTCTTGACTATAGCGCTCCTAAAGTTACAAAGCCAGGCTCTTCCCTGGCTTCCATCTTGGATCCCCCCAGAGTGGGACAGGGTTCATGTGGGGCAGATGTCTAGGCAACAGAGCATGATTCTCCCAGGTGAAGCTGCCACCTGCAACGAACACGAACATTTGGGTCACTTCCTTTCACATAGTACTTCCTACTTTTCCAGCAACAGCTCCTCTGCTTTACCATCTAGGTACACCTGGGACCTTGTTTCTCAAAGCAGCCAGAGCCAGCGAACAGCAGGACGGGTGAGAAACTTGATCGCATGTTGGAATCATCTTGTTTCTGTCGTGGGGTAAAGATCTGAACCCTAGATTTTTCTGTGTTCTGGAATAGTCCTGGCTTCACTTCCTGGTGGGCTTTGACAATTCATCACTCAACTCCCCTTCTCAGTGCACTTGAAACCTGGATAAAGGCAGAGGTGAAAACTCAGACTGCCTGTATCCTTACGTACCAAGCGAAAATCTCCTACCACCAATGTGCCCTGTTATCCTGTTAGGGAGGGTGGAATTATACATTATACAGATCAAGATAGAGTTTGGTCTTAAGATACAGTACTCACACACAAAAGTTTTTCAGACTCCTCTGTCCTTCCCTCTCTCTTCCTTTGCTGCATGTTTCGCTCTTGTTTCTAGAGCTTGGTTTCTAGAGCAGTCCAGGGTATTATTAGGAGTCCCACCACAACACCAAAATTACCCTCAAGAGGGAAGTTTTCCAGCACTACGCTGCTAAGGGAAAAGCACAGTAACTTGTAGAGCGTATAATTTCAAATATCCTTTAACCATAGGGTTTTTAGATTCCGTAGTGGTTTGAAGACAATAGCAGAGACATCAATGGAAGAACTAAATCCTCCCAAAGCGAGGATGATTTTTGCCCTCTGCACACACCAGTGGAGAGAAATGCTTACCAGCCTCATAGAATTACTTTTACTGAGCTTGTTTCTGAGAAACCCATCACAGTGAGACTTCAAAAAAAACGGATCCACATTGCTGATGCAAACAAGAGCAGATCCATAAACTTCCAGCCCTGAATTACCAGGTCATGAATTTCAAGGCAAAAATGTTTTAGGGAATCACATTGTTAATTTTGGAATTTAAAAAAAACAAAAAACAAAACAACAAAGAACAGACCAAAGGTATTATATACTTATTCAGCATTACCAAGTCCACTATGGCTGTAAAAACCTCAGCAGTGGTGTCTGGAGCTGCGCCTCAAGGACAGCAGCCCCAACAAAAAAATAAGTAAATCAGCCTCTGCTCCAATAGAGCCAATTTAGCTTGATAAGCAACAAAACTGCTTGAGGGCCAGAACAGACCTAATTTTCCATGCTCTGCTAGGTGTCCTTTGATGCACACCAAATTTTGATGCAAGCCATGCCAGTCTAAAGATGAAAAAGAAGTCAACAGAGTTAAACTGATATAAATCTAGACTGATTGTGATCAAGGTCCAATCCTGCGTTCACACTGCTGTGCCCATTCTAACCCACATTTACCTTAAATCAGAATATGATATTACCAATTCTATTGCAGCTAAGCAGGAACATGCCAGCACGGATGAGGTCCCAACAGTTTTAGGCGCTGAACACTCACAGAACAAAAATCTAGCCAGCCGTTCGCCATATACAACTTATTTTTCATTTTTTTAACTGACCCTAAAACACTACAATACTTAAGACTAATGGTGTACAATTTTTAAGTAACGCTACTATTGTAAACTCCAGTTCACTGAACCATCACTGGAGAACCTTGTAGTGCCTTCCCTTCTAAGTGTACTTTACGGTTAAGTGGGTGAATCACAAGGGGGAAATAAAAGAGGAATTGGTATCATAGTCCCCTTGGGGGGGGTGAGGGAAAAAAAAAAAAGAAATGTTTGTGTGGTTCACCCCGTGTCACAGAAAAAGAGATCTCAAGAATCACAGATGTGACGAATGGTGGGAAAAGTTATTGATCTAAAAGAATTCATTTTTACTATAAGGGCTGGTACTTTTACTTATTTAATAAAGGCCTGGCGTCAAATCACTGTGAATTTCAGGATTATCTAATTCTATCTAATCTCATTCAATCACTGATGCTCCAGACTGTGGCAGAAAGGAATGCTTGCCCTTTCCTGTCTTCAGGGGCTATCTCCGGTTACCCTAGCAACACGGCAAAAGCAGCTCCAGCGGAGCCGAGTACCACCTATCGCATTCATCTCCAGATAAAAAGAAAGGATGGGGTTACAAGGGAGTTTTTGCAATTTGATGGGTAGAGATAGGCAGAACAGCAGCTACCACTGGAGTGGAATCTACTCATAACTCTGAATTAGCAAGGCCCCGGAGACTCGGTGATAAATACAAGCTCCTAGGGGTAAGACATTCATAGCCGGCCAACTAGTCTGGTGAAGTGGGTCTGCTGGCTTTCAAAAGAAAGAGAAAAGTTTTATACTAACAAACTGCGCTAAGAGGCCCAAGTTAACTGAAGCAGTTTAAAATCCCAGAGCTGCTTTTTAAATTATCGGAAACAATCCTACCTCCCAGCACTAAACTGGGACTCAACTACAAGCAAACACGCAACCTCGTTGCAGCGTCATCATCAGAAATATTTCAGAAGATGTATTTTCTAGACCAGAAGGCTGGCGAGTGCCTCTTCCATCACCAAAAGTTCTCAAGATTTCCTGCTTCCTAGTCCTCTGGAAACCGTTCAAAAAACTTGTACTTTCCGAATTGATTAGCACAATGCAAGAACTAACGGGTCCTGCCCATCATCTTAAGACAGAAGATGCTGTTACTCTTAGAAATGTTGATTAAATCTTACTATGAAGCCTTTTTTTTTTTCGCCCCCATTTTACAAGGTGATAAAACAAAAGCCCACATCAAGGCTCGGGTTTTTTTACACGAGCGGGTAGTGCAGAACTCGCCGGCAGCCAACTGCCTTCAGTTTGCCACTTGCTCCACGGCTCTGCCCCTGCATCGCCCTCAAGGAGCCGCGCTCCGGCTGCGCGCTGGTGAGCGCACCCCGACTTCAGCCAGACGCCCAACACGTCTCTGACCCACAAAAGCTGCCGCAGCGGCACACACGCCGCCCAACAGCCTTCCACTGGCAAGCGCCCGGCTGAAGAAAGCAAGGTTGTTTTTGTGTCACCCCCAGGCTGATGTCCCAGCGGAGCAGCCACCAGGACAACGGCCCGCGCTGAGGTCAGCAGGCGTTACTCCAAGGCGAGTCTGCCTCCTACGACCCACCTTGGGTCCACCCACCGTGCACCCACGACCACGACCACCAGCAAATGCTGCCACGCGTTTCTTGAACAGGGCAAATTGGAGCTTGACGGTATTCCCAAATTCTGTGGCTTTCTATGCATGGGCAAAATTAAGTGAAATCAGTAAAAGCTAAAATTTCCACATTGACTAGAAGTAAAATAAATGAGCAAGAACCTTTCTTTCCATGCTTGGGAATTCCCTCCGTCCATCCCTTCTCATCCTCAGACACACTACAAAAAAACCCCTTATCAGATTATACTTATAACCCAGGGGAATGTGTAATTTCCTCTCTCTTCTCACTGGTTTTGTTAAAACAACAGAGCCAAAAATACACGAAAGGAAACGCGTTGCTCCAGCAGTGGAGGTGGTTCATACAGATTCACCTTCACGCAAGAGCAGTGTAAGAGTAACGCAGAGGTGCCAAAGGTGTTCTCAGCTTCACTTACAAAATTGCACAGGATTCCTGCAACAATAAATAACTCTTCAGGAGACGTCTCTCATTGCCTTCAACAGGAAAATACAACTTTGGGACACAGAGAACTATGAGGAGTTTTTCACTGACATCTACCAGAAGTGAAGGCAGCGAGTAGCTCCTACCAGCAAAAAGCCCTGAAACGGTGAGAACGGCGATTCTTCAGCTGCTGGCTAAGCGAGGGTGATGCATTTCAATATGGAGAAGGAAGAAGGGAGAGAAGAGGGCATAGATGCCAAACAAAAATCTGCTGTGTAGAGAGATATTTTCCAGATAAAGGAAACAGATTGCGTAGAAGAGAAACAGAGTAAGACAATACAGAAGGGAAAAAAACCTACCAAGAACAAACAAACAAACAAACAAAAACAGATAGAAAAAGGAAAAAAACTACAGACAAAACAAAATGATTTTGCAAGCATAGAGTCCTGATCAAGCACTACTTCATTAAAAACAGAGCGGATCTCTTTTCCAAAGTCTAAGGCCAATGCAAAACCACTGCTCTGTTCTCCCTGTCTCATAACTGCACCAGAACAAGCCATGAGAAAAGTTCATCATCTCCGCAAACTTGAACTAGTTGATAGTTTTAAACCTCAGGAAAAACAGAAATGAACAAAATTTATGAGGGAGTTAATTCTGATCCTTTAGTCACCTCTGCCATTTAGATCCCATGTTCACTAAAGGCATTTGCCACCAGGCTCCAAATTAGCACTGATCCCTTTGAATGAGGCCAGCGAGTTTGGACATAGACCACTGCAAATTAAAACCAGGTGTCTGTGCCCTGAAGCAGCAGAGACAGCCCTAAGCAGTTTAATGACATCTCTAAATAATTTTGACAGCAAAATTACTTATCCTATGTCACCTTTATACTGCCCTTGACACACCGCTAACGAGATGATGTTGCTTTCCCTGCTTTTATATATTTATTTAGCTATCTTTCTTGCCATGCTTAACTTTCTTTTCCTCAGACCAGTCCATTTTCCGGGCCTGATGGAATACCGTGCAATGCGCCAGGCGAGGGGCGCCACTGCAAAGCCCACCCTGCATCTGCTGACTCGGTGTGTAAAACCCGCTCCCAAGGGGGCTGAGGGCTCAGAAACTGCCTCTTCCTGCAACAGAACCCACCAGAGAACATAGAGACCCAGTGCCAGAAACGACACTCTGCCTGAGCTCTTCCAGGGGGATCAACACCACGCCAAAGTCTGCTGGACAAGGAAAGCCCCTCTGCAGCCTCTATGGAATCCCCGCAGGAGGAAATCTGCTCGCTCCAAGAAGAATCCCTCATACATGCCAACCTCAGCATAACCGTTCTGTCACCCTCGTTCAGGGAGGGTTAACTCGGCCCGTTACTCACAAACACCTCACAAATACTGAACTGAACTCTCAGCTGCATCTTCCTCTGTCCTTCCATCGCGCAAGACCTTTTGCGTTCAGTTTCTCATCACTGCTCCCTGGAACACCAGGAATCTCCACTCCAGCTCTTGCACTACAGCAAACCTCCCCCACTTGGAACTCCTTAAAACCCACCGTACGATAAAATTATTTTCCTAAGCCATAGCTGCTTATAAATCTCTGCTGTTCACTCACAAGACTGCAATCCAATTAATATTTTCCTTTCCAGAGGGTATTTAATAATCCACAAAATTAAATCCTTCAGTATTGTGCTGGCACTCTTAGTGCCATTGATCTGGGTTTGTTCTTGCGTCTGCGTAAAATAATACCTCGTCATTTTATTGCTGCAACACCCGGCTTCAAACCTCTGAGAGTGGACAGCACCGGGCAACTGCAGTGTGTCCTGGTCACGGGCCGAGTTCCAGGATCATCAGGAATGACTTCCAATGCAGAATACATTTAGGAGTGTCCCTCGTCTCCACACCATTCCCACCTCAAGCTGTCAGTTTTCCCCTGGGAAGTGCTGCAGGACCCAAGAGCAGTTGATTTTAGGGATCCTTCTGTGAGAGAAGCGGTTCCCACTCCCTCAGACCAGGAAGCCTCCTGAGCTGAGCCTGTGGACTCAAACTCAGCGCGTATCCCCAGTACGGGATGGGACGTGAGAGTCTCTCACCCCATTTAAAAGCACAACATACCTTACCTCCAGTTTCTCTATGAAGGTGACGTATGGCAGATTTTTAATAAACTTGTGTTAAGCAGTCAAGTTTAAATTACAAGTCTGCAGCGCAACACACACACTCTAAAAATCACCTGAGTGAAGTCCATTAAAAACAAAACAAAACCCCGTAAACAAACAAAAATCCCAACCAACTCAAAAAAACTCCAACAAATGCTAACCTAACCTAAAAATGTGCTGGATTAAAAGCAACAATCCAAATCAGCATGAAACCACAAATAAAAATCAACAGACTGTGCCAAAGACCTTGGGGGGATAACAAGGTTTCTAAGTCCGCTTTACAGAGGGGCTTTTTCCACATTCATCAGGCAGCCCCCAGAGACACGGCGGCAGAGTTATGAAAACAGTCCCCTTCACATAAACCCCCAGATTCTCCAGCTCCAATCCTTAAGTCCACAGCAGCTAAAAAAGGAACCTAAATCTAATCTATGCAGTTAAAAGTAAAATTTCAGACTTAATCCTACCTCTATGGGCAGCCAACTACATTTTCCAGCAGGCAAAGTCCTCTTCTCATAGGAAAGTTCTCTTGGAAGACTCATGTCCAGTGTGGGAGACTCCCCCATTTCGGCCAGCTTCTGAATTTGGATCCCACAACACGGGGATCTACTCAGTAAGCCCAGGGATCTCCCTTCTTTCCCCCTGTGCAGCTCTGTTCCTGGCTTTCCGGGCAGACTGTGGAGCAGCCCGGGAGCCAGGAGGCATCGCTGGGGAACGGCAGGGAACGCACCCACCAGCACAAGTGACACAAAGCCACGTTTCGGGGGACACGCAGAGCTGCCTTCCAGCCCTGCACCTCGGAAACAGGGAGACAGGAGAACGCTCAGCAATCTCAGGGCGAAGTAACGAACATTTTGCTGGTTACTGGCGTTCGGTTTTTTAAGTAAGCAGATAGTTACTTTTTCCATCCTTGACAAAGTCTTGGACTAATGCCTTAACCTCAGGGGCATCAAAAGAAAAACAACAACAACGATGACAACGAAAAGCAAATAAAAAGAATCACATATAAATCAAATCAAGAGCAAAACACAGGCTCAGTAAGCAAATTAATTACCATTGTCATTGACCAAGTTATGCAGAATTACCATGTGCCTTGACATACAACGAAGGAGATGGGCTAAAAAAAATAATACTCTCATACTTTTTGTTTTCTTTGAATACAGCCATATCACAACAGCTTTTAAAAGCTTGTCTTTCCTTATCTGTGACCCGAACCTCAAATTCCAGTATGGGCTACCCTTCAGACAGACACCCTGTCCAAAAAAAAAAAGGAAAAAGAGGATGATGAGCAACCAATGTCCAGTGCTAACCCACTTCCAGAGGCAGCGTGGCTCTGAGGAAAACACAGTGAGGGTCATACTCTGTCTGATAAGGGCGACAATTAAAGCGTACCTATCGTACGGAACTTTCCTCGTCTGTCACACTGGATATGGGATGCCGGACTTTGCAAACCTGAGATACTTGGTTTTAGCAATAAAGATTTTGGTGCTGTTCTCCAGACCACTAGGCTGCCCCCTCCCTCTGGCTAAAAAGACCACTGTCAGACCAGCCCCAGCTGCGGGTTTCAAACTGGAGACGGAGAGGATTCACGAGTGGTATTCGGAGCAGAGAGGGAAGTTTGGCGGGGACAGAGGGAACCCTGTAGTGGATGGGTCTCACCAGAATAGCCTGGAATCCATCCAGGGCTCCGAACAAGATGAACTGCGACTGCCCAGAACTGACAAGTACAAATATGGGGGGAAACCCCAGTTCGCATCCGACAGCCTACTTTGTGAACGCCTGGCCTCCCGTGCCTCCGAAAACCTGAAGGGACGGAGATCTGTGCCACTTCTCCCCTCCACATCTGAGAAACCTCGGGAGCAAAGGCTTCCGTACACGGGGGGACAGCAGAACTGGAAGTGGAGTCACTCCCGTTCCCCATCCCAGCAGAGCCGGGGGAGAAGCGCCAGCACCGCGCAGGCACCGCTGCCCCACCGGCCGCACGCCGGGCCCGGGCCGGGACGGACGGCTCTGCCCCCCCAGCCCCCGAGGCGGCACCGGGAGCGCCCCGGGGAGCCCCCGCCCCGCCCCGCCCCGGCCCC